>NQII01001292.1:481154-516194 GCA_002778355.1 Clitarchus hookeri
AAAAAAAAAAGGGGGGGGGGGGGGAGGCACTTTTCTCCTCTGAAACTGTTTTTTTCTATGAAATGTGTAATAACAATTTTCATAACAAATAAATTGCCTATTAGCGAGGTTACTTAAAAATGCAAGTCCTTGCTGGGAGGAGAAATTGAGTTCTTCCTGATTTTCCGTAATTTTATTATATTATTTTTTGTTCATCTGTATTTAATATTATATTGTATATTGTTAACGATAAAAAAATTTTTTGAAATTACAATTCGTGGATGTTTGTTGCATGCATTTAGGGTGAACCCAGTTATAAATCTCACACTCCTCTGAAGGAAACTTTTTTAAATTCCTGTGCCTACCCTTGGAAAAGATTTTGGTGACGCCCATACACCGATCATATTTATTTGTGCGTCTACCAGAGACAAATATATGAAAAAGAGAGTATGCGTTCCCCTCTTTCTCCCACCTCCAAATACTTCATCCACGCAAAAGAAAATAATATTATTAACGCACGAACAAAGTTTGTGCAAGTGTGCCTCCATCATTCGTAAGCGTGCCTTTAAACTTTTATAGCTTTTAACGATTTTATTATTCACTAACGGCAAATATTTTACGTGCGAAATCATTAAGAACTGATTAAGATATGCTATTTGGGAGTTTCATGATTTGTATAGGTGGCACCTACACTGACGCATACGTGCCTCTCGTGTGTAAATAATTTTGTAGATCACGCACGTGTCCTTACAGGAGCATATCAAGTGGACCCTTTGTGATGCGACACCGTGTCACTTCGCATTTAATGAATATTGCCGACATGTGCTTATTAATATATTTTAACGAATTCCTCGAAAATGGATGGACACTGGATGATAAAATAATTTTCTCACCAGGTTTAACATACTGGTAAATAATCCGTAACTGGGAAACCAATTATACTTCCACGTTGCAAAACTGAATGAAACAGGGTGGCAGCCTGAGTTATTTTCGTGAAATAATTTGATGGCAGCTATATGTTTAGTAATGGTTGTCGATCTTCGTTCAGCCTCATATTACTGTAAAGATAATACTAAGTGTTCCATTTTAAACACTTATTTCAATAGTAGCGTTAAATTTGCGTTACTCTTGGCCTTCAAAGACGTATAACGCCCTTAACAGCCACTTTACACCGTAGTCCACATACAAACCTGTGTTTTTTAAACTAATTTTTGTGGCGAATCTGCAGCCGCTGTTTGTCGGTATTATTCATTTACAACCTATACTGTACGTATAGGGGCGTAGTCAAGAAGCAGGGGAGACTTTGTCTTCCCCTTTCCCTTCGTTATAGAGAATAATTATAGAAATCAGGAAGTAAACACTTGCATCTCATGTAATATACTCAATATTCGAAAAATAAATTTCAGTAAGCGCTTCTTGTGTGAAAAAGAATTCTATAGCCTATGTTAACTATGTTAACTATAGGCTGTTCACGGTAAATTAAACACTTCTGAAAGACCTGCTTAAGATTTACTTTTATGTGTTTTCTATATTCTTCCACCATATGTAAAAGTAACATGATCATCGGCCTAAAACGCTTTATTCATGCGTCAGTCAAGCGAAATTGAGCGCCATCTAATTGACCTGCGCGATTTCACGGCCTCCCCCTCTGCGCTTGTTACGCATAGCTCGTGCTACGTTCGCGGTTCACCCTCGACAACATGCGGCGCCCCAGTGACAGAGTAGATACGAGCACAGAGGCGCAATGGCGTGGCTGTTCTTTTGATGTGGGGCGTACCCATTGTCTGAATGGCTGCGCGAGGTTCTAGGAACGGGCATCTTGTCTGACTGGCTACCGCGTGTTACGGAAAGTTTCCCTATTTGCTGGGTTGCCGGCTGGCGAGTAGGTTCCCAGACGCTGATTGGCGAACGGCGTTCCGGTATTTTACTGGCCAGGGACGCCAGTTTTTTGTTGGTGCGTGCGGCTGGAGTTCGCAGTATAAGGGGTTATTTCAACTTTGTATTCTTAAAAGATTTTCCTCAATTTATTTTAGAAATTATTTTGGAATATTGGTGCCGATATTGAAAAAAAAAAAAATTCTTGTACTGAGATTTTGTACGATGTCAGAAATAGCTCGACAGAAATACATTCTTCTAGTAAAATGTTTGCTCTCAGTTTAAGCTATTCATGGTAAACTGAGCACGTTTGAAAGCCCTGCTTAAGATCTACTTGTATGCACATGATGTATTCTTTCGCCGCATGTAAAATTAACACGGCAATGGGCCTCATTACATTATTCATGCGTCAGTCGAGTGAAATTGCAAAATTATTACCAAAGCAAATATTTTACAAATCTGCTGATTCATACATTTATATGCATTAAATAAACAGAAAACAACAGAAATAATTTCAGTATTCCCAAAGTTTTACCGAACACTTTTAATTCAACGTTAAGGCATGTAACTACATTCCCTCCGTCGTTACTAACTTAACTGGGCGCATGCCAGTCAGTGTGCCCATAAAATATATACAGGTNTATTTTACAAATCTGCTGATTCATACATTTATATGCATTAAATAAACAGAAAACAACAGAAATAATTTCAGTATTGCCAAAGTTTTACCGAACTTTTAATTCAACGTTAAGTCAAGTAACTACATTCCCTCCGTCGTTACTAACTTAACTGGGCGCATGCCAGTCAGTGTGCCCATAAAATATATACAGGTGGTGATATTGACATTTTTAAAGGCTGATTTCAAAAGTTCTCAACTAACCGCGGACAGCCTATAGAGACTATTCTGTAGGGCTGCCCTTTTCTTCGTTTTCTATATTGGTTTCAATACAATTATAAAATGTGATTAAATTCTATAGTGTTAATTTATGTCCCACGCTCCCTTAAGGCTCCCGCCCTCCTGGCGCTTGAAACTGCATTGCAGAGTGTTTGAAATACACGTTTTTCTACGAAACTTGATACCTGCCAAATGCTGAAGTTTGGAAGTAGGTATTGATTCTGCTCTGCGGCGTGAGGCGCCAGCACTTGATGCTAGCCCTCAGTGATAGGGCGTATAAATACGTCGACACTGTTGTCTCTCGGTTCAATTTACTAATAACATACACTTTATTTGTGAGTTCATATAATCGAGTTTTATTGTTGCTTGAACAGGTTANTTTGAAATTACAATTCGTGGATGTTTGTTGCATGCATTTAGGGTGAACCCAGTTATAAATCTCACACTCCTCTGAAGGAAACTTTTTTAAATTCCTGTGCCTACCCTTGGAAAAGATTTTGGTGACGCCCATANAATCTCACACTCCTCTGAAGGAAACTTTTTTAAATTCCTGTGCCTACCCTTGGAAAAGATTTTGGTGACGCCCATGCACCGATCATATTTATTTGTGCGTCTACCAGAGACAAATATATGAAAAAGAGAGTATGCGTTCCCCTCTTTCTCCCACCTCCAAATACTTCATCCACGCAAAAGAAAATAATATTATTAACGCACGAACAAAGTTTGTGCANCTCTTTCTCCCACCTCCAAATACTTCATCCACGCAAAAGAAAATAATATTATTAACGCACGAACAAAGTTTGTGCAAGTGTGCCTCCATCATTCGTAAGCGTGCCTTTAAACTTTTATAGCTTTTAACGATTTTATTATTCACTAACGGCAAATATTTTACGTGCGAAATCATTAAGAACTGATTAAGATATGANAGCTTTTAACGATTTTATTATTCACTAACGGCAAATATTTTACGTGCGAAATCATTAAGAACTGATTAAGATATGATATTTGGGAGTTTCATGATTTGTATAGGTGGCACCTACACTGACGCATACGTGCCTCTCGTGTGTAAATAATTTTGTAGATCACGCACGTGTCCTTACAGGAGCATATCAAGTGGACCCTTTGTGATGCGACACCATGTCACTTCGCATTTAATGAATATTGCCGACATGTGCTTATTAATATATTTTAACGAATTCCTCGAAAAGGATGGACACTGGATGATAAAATAATTTTCTCACCAAGTTTAACATACTGGTAAATAATCCGTAACTGGGAAACCAATTATACTTCCACGTTGCAAAACTGAATGAAACAGGGTGGCAGCCTGAGTTATTTTCGTGAAATAATTTGATGGCAGCTATATGTTTAGTAATGGTTGTCGATCTTCGTTCAGCCTCATATTACTGTAAAGATAATACTAAGTGTTCCATTTTAAACACTTATTTCAATAGTAGCGTTAAATTTGCGTTACTCTTGGCCTTCAAAGACGTATAACGCCCTTAACAGCCACTTTACACCGTAGTCCACATACAAACCTGTGTTTTTTAAACTAATTTTTGTGGCGAATCTGCAGCCGCTGTTTGTCGGTATTATTCATTTACAACCTATACTGTACGTATAGGGGCGTAGTCAAGAAGCAGGGGAGATTTTGTCTTCCCCTTTCCCTTCGTTATAGAGAATAATTATAGAAATCAGGAAGTAAACACTTGCATCTCATGTAATATACTCAATATTCGAAAAATAAATTTCAGTAAGCGCTTCTTGTGTGAAAAAGAATTCTATAGCCTATGTTAACTATAGGCTGTTCACGGTAAATTAAACACTTCTGAAAGACCTGCTTACGATTTACTTTTATGTGCTTTCTATATTCTTCCACCATATGTAAAAGTAACATGATCATCGGCCTCATACGCTTTGTTCATGCGTCAGTCAAGCGAAATTGAGCGCCATCTAATTGACCTGCGCGATTTCACGGCCTCCCCCTCTGCGCCTGTTACGCATAGCTCGTGCTACGTTCGCGGTTCACCCTCGACAACATGCGGCGCCCCAGTGACAGAGTAGATACGAGCACAGAGGCGCAATGGCGTGGCTGTTCTTTTGATGTGGGGCGTACCCATTGTCTGAATGGCTGCGCGAGGTTCTAGGAACGGGCATCTTGTCTGACTGGCTACCGCGTGTTACGGAAAGTTTCCCTATTTGCTGGGTTGCCGGCTGGCGAGTAGGTTCCCAGACGCTGATTGGCGAACGGCGTTCCGGTATTTTACTGGCCAGGGACGCCAGTTTTTTGTTGGTGCGTGCGGCTGGAGTTCGCAGTATAAGGGGTTATTTCAACTTTGTATTCTTAAAAGATTTTCCTCAATTTATTTTAGAAATTATTTTGGAATATTGGTGCCGATATTGAAAAAAAAAAAAATTCTTGTACTGAGATTTTGTACGATGTCAGAAATAGCTCGACAGAAATACATTCTTCTAGTAAAATGTTTGCTCTCAGTTTAAGCTATTCATGGTAAACTGAGCACGTTTGAAAGCCCTGCTTAAGATCTACTTGTATGCACATGATGTATTCTTTCGCCGCATGTAAAATTAACACGGCAATGGGCCTCATTACATTATTCATGCGTCAGTCGAGTGAAATTGCAAAATTATTACCAAAGCAAATATTTTACAAATCTGCTGATTCATACATTTATATGCATTAAATAAACAGAAAACAACAGAAATAATTTCAGTATTGCCAAAGTTTTACCGAACTTTTAATTCAACGTTAAGTCAAGTAACTACATTCCCTCCGTCGTTACTAACTTAACTGGGCGCATGCCAGTCAGTGTGCCCATAAAATATATACAGGTGGTGATATTGACATTTTTAAAGGCTGATTTCAAAAGTTCTCAACTAACCGCGGACAGCCTATAGAGACTATTCTGTAGGGCTGCCCTTTTCTTCGTTTTCTATATTGGTTTCAATACAATTATAAAATGTGATTAAATTCTATAGTGTTAATTTATGTCCCACGCTCCCTTAAGGCTCCCGCCCTCCTGGCGCTTGAAACTGCATTGCAGAGTGTTTGAAATACACGTTTTTCTACGAAACTTGATACCTGCCAAATGCTGAAGTTTGGAAGTAGGTATTGATTCTGCTCTGCGGCGTGAGGCGCCAGCACTTGATGCTAGCCCTCAGTGATAGGGCGTATAAATACGTCGACACTGTTGTCTCTAGGTCCAATTTACTAATAACATACACTNGCAGAGAAGCGCGGCAGTGATAAGGGCTACACTGTTACGCGCATCTAGTGCGACATCGTCATTAAGTGCAAGGCTTTGAACCAGGTGCGGATCCCGTGGTGGGAGGTGGGTCACAGGGGACATGATCCCTACCCCCCAACCAATTAAATTGACATGAAACTGTCCTGTGAACATTTTAAAACTAAACTGAAATAACATAAAAATTGTTTTAAATACCTGTTTTATTTTATTGATTAAATATTGTTTCCTAAAACTATGATTAAACAGAGCACTCCTTCCATGCCACGAATCGAACGTCCAGCCTTACATCGACCCAATGGGACAATGACCCCTCCGCTTTGCAAACTGAAAGTCTAGATCCCCTCCTGCTATTATCTAACGTGTAGTGGTCTCGCCGTGCTCCATATACCTACGGGGCTTAAGAGGTGACCCTATAATTTTATTGGTGGAGGGTCTGTAGTAAGGTTCAATGCACGGTTCGTGAGTATTTTGTGTGGATCTGACCTGTGTATTTTGATATACAGGCCTTTGAAAAAGTAATTTTTTAGCTATGTTGGAGTGCTCTGAAGTGGCATTTCTAATGTGCGCGATGTCATAAATGCACTCAACAGGCCTCGTCTGAAGTGTGTGTGTGTGTTCTTTTCGTAGATCAGCACGTTGGACGCACGTTTAATAGTTTCGTGGAAAAACTGTATTTCGAACACACTGGAGCGCAGTTCAAGGCTTGCGCATGAAATGCGTCGTACAGGTTTGTTAGAAAACACGTGATTTAAAAACAGTGGAATATTTTGTAGTGGTGTCTGGACACGAAAAGCATTTAAGAAACGTTTCATGCCCACGGACAATTTTCAAGTTTTCGTTTCACCTCTAATGATTATTCTTTTGGGGCATGAAAATGGCTAAAACGGGTGTTTTCAAAATCAATTTTATCTGAAAAATGTTCTATACACAAACTGTAGAGTTGTCTTTAGACATGCATAATACTTTTATCTTTATTAGCGTGCCATTAAAATATAGTGTCATCGCTTAAAGTCGCGTTCAGGGCGAGTCGCCGACGGAAATACTACACGCCAGTTGGAGTCTTGCGCGTAGAGGCGATGAGACAAGAGGTGAGTGACCAAGAGTCAACCTTAGAGCTCGCGCGTTTCAAGGCCACGAAAGCGCAAAATTGCCTGAGACATGCGAAACCCTTATGGCAGATTCACATTTAAGTTAATATGGCGTCCGTTACGTTAACTTTGCTAAGTTTTATTATACTAGGATTGGGAAGCTCAATGCTTTTAGTTTGGCAACAAAAATATTTCGCCACTAGATAAGAGCTAGTGTCGCATGTGTACAGATTTTTTTCTATTTTCTACGTTTAATAAATAAAGTAATTGCAATAATCATAAATTAAATATATTATAACTTTTTAGCTAAGTAAAATCACTCTTTTATTATTCGCTAAGCTTAAAGTTTTTAATTACAAGTGACCTATTTGTAACACTGCGCATCTAGCGGCGGGACTTTTCCTTATGCCAAACTCTTCCTTAAGAAAACTCGTTTTGTTCCTAACCTTAGTAGAATTAACCTTACTTTTGCTGTAACTTAGTGTCAAAATGTTTTATAATACCGTAGCTGTGTTTACATTGGAGTTAAGAAAGTTTGGTTTTTGATAAGTTGTAATTCAGTACTACTAAAGATATTGTATGTGGGAACTGAAGAAAGGCTAGGGCATGCAAGCGTTTATTTGCAATTAAATGTAGATATGAGCAGTTTTTAAAATATTTAAAACATTTTCCTCTATGTTGCAACAATAACCTCATCTCACATAAATTGACGCCAGTTTACACCTAACTATTTTCTTTAATTACAGAGTTTTTAAAATGGTTATTCGGTTTATCATTCAAACACACACAAACGAAACTGTTAACTTCCAACATCTGTTGCAGTCGTGGCACAAATAATCCAGAAGTTGGTAGGAATAAAAACAAAAGAAAAGAATCGTTCCATGAACTTGATTTGCCAAAATTACGTTACCTTTGCGTTATGCTGAAGTTACGTCAACTTCTCGCGTGAAAAATTCACCTATGCGTCGCTATTATTCAATGTGAATACACTGCTGCGCGGATATAACANGTCGTCCGGCTGCGAGCTTCGCCAGAGCGTGTGTTCTGACGAATAAAATATAGGGACGCAGAATGCGTCAAACTATTAAACGTGCGTCCAACTGGGTAATCTACGAAAAGAACATGCAATTTAGACGCGGGTTGTTGACTGCTTTCAAAACGTCACGCACATTAGAAACACAATTTAAGAGTACTCCAAAATAACTAAAAACGGCTTTTTCAAAATGCTGTATCTCAAAATATACGTGTCAGATACGTAGAAAAATACTTGAGGGCCCAAGTGTATCTTCCTGCAGACTTTCCACGTATAANATACTTGAGGGCCCAAGTGTATCTTCCTGCAGACTTTCCACGTATAACATAAAAAGGTTAACCCCGGAAATTCCCACAGGTACACGCAGCTCGACGAGAATACAGCATGCCATTCAAGGGGGAAGTATCCTTCCCCTCTTGGATTTACGTATTTTCTTCCATAACGTAATTTTCGGAGTCAATATTTAAACACCAAGCTACAGTGTAGTGGAGGGATAGGGAACATCTTAACGGTTATTTCGAAATCCAATTTATTTTTCTTACATGATTAATTTCATATCTGTAACCGTAATCAAATATTACTTAATAATGTAATAATGCCAACACCACACAGGAAAATATAGGTATAATTAAGACCGTACAAATTTCGAAAAATCTCTGAATGTCCACCTTTTATTTTTTATGTCTGGTGNAAATATAGGTATAATTAAGACCGTACAAATTTCGAAAAATCTCTGAATGTCCACCTTTTATTTTTTATGTCTGGTGATAAACTTTTATTACGGAGATTTGTAAGAAAAATAGAAGATGAAATGTTTACGACCCCCTGAAGAGCTCTGCGCTTAGCGGTGATGCGATACAGCGCTTCTCGGCCTCGAATGCGGAGGAAAGCTCCAGGCGTGTGGCTCAGCGACGCTGCTCTGCACGCAGATGTCTTGCAAGGACGCTCGCCGCAGCGCGCTGTCTCGGCGACGGGGTTTTTACGTCACACGCAATACGATATCGCGTGCCAACGCGCCTCGCCGCTTTCCTCGGGAAAAAGTAGTTTCCGTCAAGGGAATCCCAGTGCTTTCAGAGGGCGGCCTTGGATTGATTTGTAGGAGGCGTCGACGAGCTGTACGCGATGATCGAGAGGCCCGCCTGCCTACCTCCAGCTGTTTTCCGCATTTCGGGCAGAGAAGCGCGGCAGTGATAAGGGCTACACTGTTACGCGCATCTAGTGCGACATCGTCATTAAGTGCAAGGCTTTGAACCAGGTGCGGATCCCGTGGTGGGAGGTGGGTCACAGGGGACATGATCCCTACCCCCCAACCAATTAAATTGACATGAAACTGTCCTGTGAACATTTTAAAACTAAACTGAAATAACATAAAAATTGTTTTAAATACCTGTTTTATTTTATTGATTAAATATTGTTTCCTAAAACTATGATTAAACAGAGCACTCCTTCCATGCCACGAATCGAACGTCCAGCCTTACATCGACCCAATGGGACAATGACCCCTCCGCTTTGCAAACTGAAAGTCTAGATCCCCTCCTGCTATTATCTAACGTGTAGTGGTCTCGCCGTGCTCCATATACCTACGGGGCTTAAGAGGTGACCCTATAATTTTATTGGTGGAGGGTCTGTAGTAAGGTTCAATGCACGGTTCGTGAGTATTTTGTGTGGATCTGACCTGTGTATTTTGATATACAGGCCTTTGAAAAAGTAATTTTTTAGCTATGTTGGAGTGCTCTGAAGTGGCATTTCTAATGTGCGCGATGTCATGNCAGGCCTTTGAAAAAGTAATTTTTTAGCTATGTTGGAGTGCTCTGAAGTGGCATTTCTAATGTGCGCGATGTCATGAATGCACTCAACAGGCCTCGTCTGAAGTGTGTGTGTGTGTTCTTTCGTAGATCAGCACATTGGACGCACGTTTAATAGTTTCGTGGAAAAACTGTTTTTCAAACACTCTGGAGCGCAGTTCAAGGCTTGCGCATGAAGTCCGTCGTACAGGTTTGGTAGAAAACACGTGATTTAAAAACAGTTGAATATTTTGTAGTGGTGTCTGGATACGAAAAGCATTTAAGAAACGTTTCATGCCCACAGACAATTTTCAAGTTTTCGTTTCACCTCTAATGATTATTCTTTCGGGGCATGAAAATGGCTAAAACGGGTGTTTTCAAAATCAATTTTAACTACAAAATTTTCTATACACAAACTGTAGAGTTTTCTTTAGACATGCATCTTACTTTTATCTTTATTAGCGTGCCATTAAAATATAGTGTCATCGCTTAAAGTCGCGTTCAGGGGGAGTCGCCGACGGAAATACTACACGCCANAGGGGGAGTCGCCGACGGAAATACTACACGCCAGTAGGAGTCTTGCGCGTAGAGGCGATGAGACAAGAGGTGAGTGACCAAGAGTCAACCTTAGAGCTCGCGCGTTTTAAGGCCTCGAAAGCGCAAAATTGCCGGAGACATGCGAAACCCTCATGGCAGATTCACATTTAAGTTAATATGGCGTCCGTTACGTTAACTTTGCTAAGGTTTATTATACTAGGGTTGGGAAACTCAATGCTTTTAGTTTGGCAACAAAAATGTTTCGCCTCTAGATAAGAGCTAGTGTCGCATGTGTACCGATTTGTTTCTATTTTCTTCGTTTAATAAATAAAATAATTGCAATAATCATACATTAAATATAAAATAACTTTGTAGCGAAGTAAAATCGCTCTATTATTATTCGCTAAGCTTAAAGTTTTAATTACAAGTGACCTATTTGTAACACTGCGCCTCTAGCGGCGGGACTTTTCCTTATGCCAAACTCTTCCTTAAGAGAACTCTATTTGTTCCTAACCTTAGTAGAATTAACCTTACCTTTGCTGTAACTTAGTGTCAAAATGTTTTATAATACCGTAGCTGTGTTTACATTGGAGTTAAGAAAGTTTGGTTTTTGATAAGTTGTAATTCAGTACTACTAAAGATATTTCATGTGGGATCTGAAGAAAGGCTAGGGCATGCAAGCGTTTATTTGCAATTAAATGTAGATATGAGCAGTTTTTAAAATATTTAAAACATTTTCCTCTATGTTGCAACAATAACCTCATCTCACATAAATTGACGCCAGTTTACACCTAACTATTTTCTTTAATTACAGAGTTTTTAAAATGGTTATTCGGTTTATCATTCAAACACACCCAAACGAAACTGTTAACTTCCAACATCTGTTGCAGTCGTGACACAAATAATCCAGAAGTTGGTAGGAATAAAAACAAAAGAAAAGAATCGTTCCATGAACTTGATTTGCCAAAATTACGTTACCTTTGCGTTATGCCGATGTTAAGTCAACTTCTCGCGTGAAAAATTCACCTATGCGTCGCTATTATTCAATGTGAATACACTGCTGCGCGGATATAACACAACGACAACGCAATGTTAACGCAGCGAGCTGCATGATGTGAATCAATCTTTATGGTTGGGGTGTGGGAAGGAGACGACGCTTATTCGAAGCAGCGGCATCAGCCCCCCTTCCCTTCTTCGTTCACTTCCTCCGATATTTTGAAATTGACTTACCTAGTAAATTTTAAAATTGTAACAAATATTTCAATATGGTCTTCGTGATACTCGCGCGAACTTAATTTCTTCCGAAGTAATAAACACGTCCTACGTGTGCTATACAGCAGCGATTATTTTCTTGAGAAGAGGTTGTCCCTGATCAACTGTTAAAATATTCGTGAGTTGATACCTTATGTAAAACGAGACAGAAAAAAATATACGACACATAAACCAAAGTAATGTTATCACTGAGGGAGACAAGCGCCCTTAAAGCAAAAAATTTTTTTTTATACTTTGATTTAATTAACAATAACAGAAACCACGCGAGAGTAAACAATAAACCCCAGTAGTGTTTTGTTGTATAAAGGTGTCCAACGTCTGAATAGTTAGTTATATACTCATACCCCTCCGTTCGTATAGATTATTCACGATAAAGTGAACACTTTTGAAAGCCCTCCCATTTGGAGTAATAGTTGATAAATATATTTTATTTTAACCCTAGACGTTAACTTTCAGTTGCTGTGGATTATACACACTATGTTTATTACTTACATGGCAATATTTATTTTTAAAATGTGGTTAAAGGATTTAAAAAAAAAATGGCCGAAAGGGAAAAGTAACTAGGACCTCAAAAGTGCTCACTTTACCGTGAACAGCCTATAATATGGGATATTACATCTCGGTATTGCAACTACGCAAGGTTGTATAGTTGCCAGGCGTTGTGCCACACTGTTTCAAAACTTGTGCACTTTTTCAGCGAGAACTGTACCAGCAAATATTTGTGTTGGTTTGGACGTGATATTAACTATATGTGAACGAATCGATTAAAGCGCACGGTCACAATACTTATTGCAATAACTAGATGACACCTCCTGTGTTACTAATAAAAAGGGGACTGGGGAGAATATTTGAACCAATTATTCTCACGTTCAATACATTCATTCATAAAAAATGTATGCTAAAATTTAAAATTGGTTGTTTGATCGAACGTGCTTTCTGATATTTTAATATAAATACTAAAATATGTTTTAATATTTATGATATGTATGCTGTCACAATTAATCATGGCTATGAATCATGGTCTTGTGTAAATTTTTTCATAAGAAATTACGTAACAAAAACAGTTGATCAGGGGCGAACTGTATTGCAACATGTGTTTACTCTTGTTTGTGTTACAGTAACGGATGCCCTAATATTTCTGTAACGAAAAAGAAAAAATTCTGCTTGTATTCTCGCTCTTAATTTTTAATTTATGTGAAACCGCGATACGGCCATCGCAGTACAGTCAAATCAGTGCACTTAAATATTACTACCCGTGCACTTAAATATTACTACCCGTGCACTCTAAACTTGAACAACGAGAATTGAGCCAAATCAGTGAAAATAGAGCAACTGATAATTAGTGCCAGATAACTAATTACTAAAGTGGCTGAATTTCACTGATTTATTTGTGATTTTTCCACTGAATGTCAAGAATTCCACTGCTATAAATCACTTGTTACCAGTTAATTTGCTTGATTCACCGGTCAGCAGTAGCTTAACAACTGACTTCCAGTGAATGTTATTTCACTGATTGATTTTGATTCGGACTTAGAGTGTAGTAATCTCGAAATTCTTTCCCCTTAAAAAAAAACTTTGATTTCCGAAAGTATAAGAAGGGAAGCAACTCATCGTATAAGCTGGCAAGTTCACGAGCCGAGGACACACATCTATTTTTACCATCGCTACCACGCCCGGCAGGTAACTTTTCTTTTTCAGCCAGTTCTCTGTTCGCTGCAGGATTATACGCCGAGCGTCTGGTTCCCGATTTCCTCGGTCACTTTCTCGAGGCGGCGTTACTGAAAAAAAAAAGTAGCCTACAAGAACGAGACCGATTTCAGCAGGAGAAATCTACAGCCGCCGTGTCTAGATCTCTAAAAGGCCTCTCAGCGGAGGCGTTCCTATTTTGGCATTGTAGTGAAACTGAAACATCGGCAGAAATTGTAGATGTTAGTTCGTGTGGAAAAACGTTGTAGAGATTGAAAACTGGTTAAAAATGCCGTGATAAATATTCCATACTTCAAAATTAGAAGGGAATCAAATTGCATATATGTTATGTAGACGTACGTAGATGAGTTGGTTCGATGAGTTCCGTTTCAACATGTGTATCAAATGAATTTTCGTCTTTACAATCTCTACGTACAGTTCACGTGTATAGTCTATTCGCTTTTTCGTCACATTTTTTCAAATCAAACCTTTGACAAATCGCCTCACGTGGTACGTGCTTCGTTGTTTCCTGCATCACACGCGCGTTATACATGTGTTAACACAAAAAGCCAAATTGAGAAAATAGCTATGTTGGTAATGCCTAGTAAGAAATAGTTCTTATGCAAAATATTATTACACTGAATGCGCACGAATGTGGGGCGCTGTCCTTTTGGTGTAATTTTCTAGACTCTGCTAAGCTTTGTTTGCGTGAGGCGGAGGAATAGCGTGGAAGTAGAACTTAGCAAGGCTTCAGAAAAGTTGTAAGTAACCTTCGAATGGACTATACCCGCGATGATAAGTAACATTAATTTTTGTGAACTGCCATTTTTCTGTCATTTCACTGAAGAGACAGGCGCACACAATGTTTTGAGTGGTGATATTAAATCTCGTCTACATTCGTTACTGCTGGGAGAAATCATATTCTAACTATATAAAAACATTGCCTAACTTAAGGTCGGTGAGGCTAAGACGCACATCATTATAGCTATTCATTGCTATGCAGTTAAAACGTGGCTTCGCGGCATGATATCCTACGATATTTTTATTTAACGGCTTTACGTGACTGGTGCACGGGGTTTACAATAGTAGGAGAGTTCACGGCATAAGAATGCCGACCTTGTCAACTTTCACACAGAAATACATTCGTGTGTCGAGGCCGCGAAATAAAGATCAAATACTTAAAAACAGAGTTCCTTTGAGTGAATTTGCTTATGTATTGAATATTAAAAACTATTCCGGGACCCAAAAAGATTCACTTTCTCTTTTCAGGTAATACTTTCAAGAGGATAATTTTTATTTAATATTTGAGTTTATTAAAATTATTTTCCTAAGTAGTTGGAGGTAATAAGTGCCGTTTACCTCAATTTGTGAATTATTGAGTCAGATTTTTCGTATTAGATATCCCATCGGAAGTTCTGGTGTTTTATGACTAAAAGTAAATTAGCTTAATTCTACAGGTAGTTTCTGTGACGGTAACTTTATACAACATGAAGACGTAAGATTATATGTGGTCAGACTACTCGCCTCCCACCACGGTTTTGATTCCCGGAGAGGTCGCTCCCGGATTTTCGCACGTGGTAATCGTGCTGGACGATGCCGCTGGTCAGCGGGTTTTCTCGGGGATCTCCCGTTTCCCCTGCCCTTCCATTCCGGCGCTGCTCCGTGCTCACCTCGTTTCACCCTCATCTGCTCTTAAGACCTAATGTTAAAAGCCGCCCAAATCTCTCCTACCTTTCATCCATCGTTGATGGTTGTAGTAAATCATGTAGGAAGCGGTTGCGCTTATATTACAAACGCTTGTGTCAGAAAACATGACGAGTGCCTCTCTTGCCAGTGAATGAAGGCGCTGGAAGGTTGAAATGCTGTAATCCTATTGTTCTGGCTGTATTTACTCTGATTACTTCCAAAACCTCGAGCCTGTTGTTTAAATTCTTTGTACTTACAAGTTGTTCACCCCTGACTTAACTACCGTAACATTTAATTAACTTTTATCTTGGTTTTGGTACGTCTACCAATTTATCAACAAAATGTGAGTTGTAAAGGTTTTTCACTATTTTTTTATATATGTCAGTACACCTGATCGTGCGTACGTGTTCTCAGAAATCTTAGTTTTGATGTTTGTTATATCTACCTACCGCTTGCAGAAACCCGTATTTGATACAACAGAGAATTAAAGAGCACTGTTTACCAAGCATGCAAGCACGGAGTTTAAATCATGAATAAGTGTTGAAGAAATTCCTTCTCAATGCATTAATTTTAAAGATAAGCGTTTCAAACAAAACTAATTCAACGCGACATTTTTTTATGGAATACTGCCACGTTAAGGAAATCTTGCCAGTTTTTATGTTTAACATTTTTTCCTCTAAAATTGAACATTAATGTTTATATTAAAAACAATTAATAAATATATATTTTTAAAATTTGTTTAACGTAACAGTATTTTCTGAAAAAGTTGCGTTGAATAGTTTCTATTTTAAATAGTTATAAATATAACTGATGCTCAGATGAGGCATTTATTTTAACTTCGATTCCCCATTCAAACTCGTGGCAGCAGACATGGTATGCAGAGCCCTTAACAAAAAATTAATGTAGTGGTTTTCTCACAACGTTTCACATATAAATAAAATTCACATATGAGGTAACTCATTGCTCATTGGTTGGCCGCGCGCGGCTCTGGGAACGGGACTTGTGTCTGATTGGCTACTGCATGCTGTGAAATATTCACTATTGGCTAGGCTGCCGCCTGGCAAGTGCGTAGGCCTACCTCAAAAAACGTTTCGCATCACCGGGATTACTGAATTACTCGGTTGCTCACGGCCCAAGAGAAAGTATTTTTATTTGCACAAAAACAGTACGTGAAAATAAAGTACTCAAATAATCTACACCTGGAAATTTTTTAGTGACGATGGATAACTGTCCGAAGGCTTGTAGAGAGCCTGTTATAGGTAGGTCCATAGCATGTCTTATTTCGGCAATCGAATAATGAGTGCGGGTAGTGATATTCACAGTGAACCGTAACATTTTGCTGCAGGAAAGGGTGAGATTGGATCATTGATTTATGTAGTCGCCGTAGTCGTAGCTTAAGGCCCATTCTCTCAATCAAATTTTTCTTACAATTACAGTGAATTTTTATTATATTCAATTCATTGAATCCTGTATGACGTCATACGAACGTCATAATCGCAGCCATTTTCTCTTCCAATTTCTTGGATGACTCGTTTTCCTTCAAGATTTTCGTTTTGACCATGTTCTATATTTTCTTGAATTCAAAATTCAGTCGCCGATCACAGCTTTCCTGAAAATATTAATGGAAGTATTCTCATGATAATAAAGTTGTGTGAAATGGCGTTTAACATAGGTGAAGTGAGGTGGCGATATAGCGGCGGTGGATTGCATGGGCTGGGTAAATGGGAGTGCTTTGAGGAAGCCCGGCGGAAAATGGCAACGTCCGCCACGTTTACACACATGCGAAAATCTTTGTGGCCCCGCCGGTAATCGAGACCGGTTTGCCTTGGTGGGGGGTGAGTAGTCTGACCACTACATCGTTGCGGTCCTAATTTCTTCGAATGTTTATTTATCATAAGCAGTCTCGAATCAGAAAGTTAGGGAAAACCGCAATGGCGTGGTCAACACACAACATAGTAGCACAAACAGAAACGTGCATTGACGGACAGGAGAGGAACCATTAATAATTTGGGGAATCCTAGCGCATCATCAGTTCGTAAGACTACACGAGTCTAACGTAAACAATATTACCCACTGCCCGTGTTTGTTTATCTGTGAGCAGTGTGCTCCGCTTGACCTCGCGCCAGTTTTTTTCCCAGATGTGGCTAGGGTCGCGAACTGCCATGGATTTTATCGCGAGTGATGCGCCGCTCTGATTAAATAAACGAAAAATACAGTGTACTTCCCGTGGTGGGCTGACTGTCGGACGACGTCACACTTCCTAGTACGGTCGCTGCAGTATATGCGCGTGCGTGCGGGGAGCGAGCAGCAGTGCATGTCGGTGCGTGGTCCGTGTAGGTTGTAGCAGCGCGCGCGGTGAACGCCGAGATTACTCCAAGAAACATGGCTGCGCGAGCGGGTAAGTTAGTTCAGTCTGCTTGAAGAAACTTTTTTGCAAATGAAACAGTACAGGAAATAACAAATGTACTGGCTTAAGACTCCCGTCTACCTAGCGCTTTTTACCGCAATTGAGGCAGAGAAGCGCGATAGCGATAAGGGCGACACTGCCACGCGCATCAAGTGCGTCATCGCCGCTACGCGCAAAGTTCTCAACTGGCGCGCAGTATTTCATTTGCACGGCGTGTACCTATGGGACTTTCAGCGATGACCCTATTATTTTACTGACGGGAAGTCTGTATGAAGGTTCAATGTAGGGCCTTTGAGTAGTTTTGTATGTATCTGAAGCGTATATTTTGAGATACAGCACTTTGTAAAAGCAGGTTTTAGCCATTTTGGAGTACTGTGAAATGGTGTTTCTAATGTGCG
The DNA here is from genome assembly GCA_002778355.1 of Clitarchus hookeri. Taxonomy (NCBI): domain Eukaryota; kingdom Metazoa; phylum Arthropoda; class Insecta; order Phasmatodea; family Phasmatidae; genus Clitarchus; species Clitarchus hookeri. The sequence goes on from NQII01001292.1 coordinate 499,061, forward strand.
CGACATCTTGAAAGCACATCTCGTCTGAAGTGTGTGTTCTTTTCATATATCAGCACATTGGACGCACGTTTAATAGTTTAGTGGGGAAAAAAAAGTATGTACTCTTCGACGCATTTCAAGCGCCAGACAGGCGGGAACCTTAAGATTTGTCTGTAAAGTGTAAAAGGTCATCATCATTATCCACTGCTATTTCCAGCCTTCAGCCTGGTCAGCATAGCGAAATGTCTCCATTTCCTCCTATCTCTCGTCCGTTCTTCCTCCTTGATCTTGCTTCAATCTTCTTCTGTTCCTCTCACTCCTTTCTTGGTGTGCCCTGGGGCCTTCTTTCCTTGTATTTAATTTCCATGATTTGTTTGGGCAGCCTCTCGTTCCTCTTTCGCTGTGCATATCTATACCACTTCATTCTAGCCTTTTCAGCAATTCCATTCTAATACTGTTAAAGTGTGTATGTAAGGAGTAGATAGCAAATACATTTTTTTAATACCTAAGACCTTGTACGCGATTTATTGGTTCCACTAGCCTCATGTTCGAATGTCGAGCAGTTTCATTGTTTTAATTTATACCGTGTGTATGTTCCACAAGCCATACTCATCCATTCCCGTAGACACTTGACGGGTGCAGAAACACCATTAGACTCGCATGTCTCCACCAGCTTGCTTGAAGTTGGCTTACGAAACAAGTAACTAGCATAAACCGTGTTCTTACTTCGCTCATAACCATGCTTGTAAAATGACAGAATTTATTGTGCTAAAGAGCAGGGTCTCCTTGCTCGACTTTAGCGTGCGTATTACCTCAGTTGAATCCTGTGTTTGAGTCTATCCGACACGCCGCAGCGAAGCACGTTTGTTGTCATGCGTTAAAAACTACTGTGTCTTTAGGTTGCAATTTCAACCAACCACGTTCCGGTCATCGACACTGGGGATGCAGAATTGTTTGCCCCCATTGCCCGCGTTCCTTACGGATGGCGTGGGCGTATTAACTGTTATTGCATGATTTTCCACGCGTTCAAATGAGAAATAGTCCTTTTCCGTGCAGCGACACGTGTGCTTGTATCTGCGCATCAAGTCAGCCTGTCTTCCTCAACTTCCTGTTAGTTCTTGTGCGGCAGTGGTCTTGTTTTCATTACTGGGAGCTCCCATTGTTTCGGCTCGCGTGACTCTTGCTCCGAGGACCGCCCTCCATAGTGTGTGCTGCATGGGCGTTACAGTGAACTTTTCCCGTTAACAAGGCGGATGTCAGCCAGCTTCCTGCACCTGTAACCTTCATTGCTCTTCCGCTTCGAGCGACCTGAACTTGCTCTCTGTGCGATAATGAGTGTTTACCACAGTCATCTGACGTTATCGTGCCAGGGCTGCCATTTCGTTGATCTATCCTTCAGCCGAATTTTCAACTCCAACTTTCATGAACATCGGCAGCAATGGGCGCCTTAACACCAATATANTATCCCGTCTTCATTTTGGCACACTCATGAAGAAATAGTTTGCATACATGGTAGCATTCCATTGTTTCCTTCTATAAAGAAACGTAAGGCACATTCTTTCTTGCCCGCACATGAAATTCAGACATGTTTTGGCGTCACTGGTAGCGATAGTTCTTTCTTCGTCTATATTTCGAAATGAATATACAACATGCAGAAATGTTGTTCCTTATTTATTATGATAATGAACGCAAACTACAGCAATACAGTGGCGTTTTTCAAGTAACATTTCAATATTTAAGCAGGTCGCGCAGCGAGGAAACATGGTGTATAGGCGATTCGCGCTTACTTCACACTTTTCCGAAGCCCTGCTAAAATTCTACTTTTGGTTACCGATTACGTATCTTTCCGCTACATGTAAACATAAACACTGCCATGTGACTTCTACGTTTTAACTGTCAAATACTTGTTTACTGTTTTTTAGTCATTTTTCAAAAACCATTCCGTATGAATGTTCACAATTTAGGCCTATATCCATATTTAGGTCAGCTTTATGAATTTTCAACACTATCTATATTGACGATAGTTCTTACGGTTATTATTTTACATTGTTAACATATTTGTTATACACGACATAGTACATTACACATAATACACGTTAATATTTTGCAGCGACTGTGTTTAACCCTGTTATAACAGCGGGGGAAAGAACTGTAGTATTTGACACCTTGTCATTGATATGTGTTGGGTTATTTCGTTCAACGAACGGCCTCAGTTGGAATAAAAATTAAAACTAAGGAACAACCAGTCGAACGAAAAGACACAGTAAAATCAAGCACGCAACTCGTGTCGCTTATATTTTGTACGTAGCAACGACAAACTTAAAATATAGTGGTGAACATGCACACAAATAGGCCTGCCGTAACTTTTATTCCGCTCATATTTATATGCATTGGCTTACTGTTTTCTAGGTTTATTTCATTATTTATTTAAATTTACCTGCTGGCCTTAGTGTTTTGTTTGGGTTGTCGCAAACATTCAAATCACAGAAACAAAAGCACGTTACACAATTGTTTTCCAAACACCTAGGTCAAGGTTACAACGTTGTAATAAACAGACGCGACTTTCAAACAATTAATTTCGTCATAAAAACAGTTCATGGTTAAAACGTATAAATTTCCACGTCCGATATTTGCAATCACACACACACAGCGGTCACGACGCACTTTGCAGTATATTTATTCCTGCCGTGGAAAAACAGGGTTATCACATCGTAGCTTGCCTAGGTAGGTTTAACAAACACAAAGAGTACGAACTTAACGCTTCGTTCAGAAACACGCCATTTCATGTCGGTGTCGCCAGTTGCCACTTTAGCCTACTTCGGATTTGTAACCGTCCCGCCATCGCATCTTAATAGATTATAATAGGTATTCAAACAATAAATTCTCGTTTCAGCTATAAATTACAAATTAAAAAATTATTGTTTTTGCTGTAATAAGTATTAAATATGCTAAAATTGAAAACATGTATAATTTTCCTGCTACTACAGGCAGTGCAAAACTTCACGAGAGAGAAAGAGAAATATATATATATATATATAGAGAGAGAGAGAGAGAGAGAGAGAGAGAGAGAGAGAGAGAGAGAGAGAGAGAGAAAGAGAGCGTGACAAGCTCCGTTCCGCCTACTGAATTTTCTTCCTCTGACGAAAAAAAAAAACATGTCACTAGGGCCTACGCGCGGTAATTTCCGCTGATATTTGTATCTGTAACAATGAAATATGTTTCCTTCGGTGCTACCTAAAATTCAAATATATATTTGTATATCAATAAGCAACTTTTAATTTACAAATAGCATACCAAAAAACTAGGTTAAAACAATATTTTAACTGCGAACTATTTCTTGATAGCAGTTGCTAACACATTGCTGCTCTCGTTGGTTTCAATTCGTATTTAATACGAAATAAATATTACACGTTATAGAAGATACTAAGTTAAAGTTCAATTTATTCAAGAATACAGTACTTTAAAGTTAACCACAGTTTTATGTATGTGTGGTATACAAGTTATTGAAATAAAACAAGTTGACATGTTACGCCTAGGGTGATTTTTCAAAGGTTCGTTTCAAAGTATCCTAAGAAACCGGAATGGACTTTAGAGCTCTGACCTCTGTTTGTAAATAATCCAGCGTCTGTTACGCAACTACTACCGTAAACTTGTTTGATCTGTTCGTTTTTTCATAGCAAAAAGAGTTAAAGTTCGCATGTTTTTATTATAGTGGACTGTGAACCTCTTTCTACTTGTTGAAAGCAGAAAGGATTATATGATACACTTACTTCGCATGTACGTTTTTTTTTTCATTAAGTGTGTGTGTGTTACTAAAGCTTAGGCGTCTTTCTGAAAATTTATGGATGCCAATCAACACGTGTTTTTTTGTGTATGGGATTGTTTACTTAAATAAGTTGAATAAGAACGAGCAAGCCGCAAGAGCAGTGGTTTTTCTGAAAATAATATTTACTAGATATGCTCCCCTTGACTTACTAATATACGATTTTTTGTTTGCTTCAATTTGCACACGAATCTCGGACAGCCAGGATTGTCTTAGCCGAATTTCTAATCTCACGGCCAAATAAAAAAGGTTTAAACGGCTTTCATACAGAAATTTACAGCATACTTATCACGAGTGCCTGCGGTTGATAATATGTGTATGGCCGCGAAATCCTTAAACTAGAAAACTCATCTCTATGGTAATGTTCAATGACTTGGCAGGTATACTACGCGTTATTACCAGTGGCATTTCAAGCTCAACGATTGTGTACATAGTTTTGATGCGATAAAATATTCATTGAATGTTTATTCCCTTAGGGATATTGCGTCTTTCCTGTTTCACAGGCCTGCTCGAAACATGATTACACCACACTAGCGCAAAAAAATATCTTGGAGCTTAAGGCGTGCAAAACACACCGTAGTTCAATCACAAAATCACGCAAGTGAAGTTCAGACAACTGGACTGTGTTTTATTTCTGTGACTGGACTGTTTCTACCGGTTCACCTGAAGCTAAGAGCGACTTATTTTTTGTGACCTAATTTTAACTGAGAAACTACTAAACGTAGGCAGCGACTAGCAATAAATAGACAAAGCGTTATTTATAGACAAAATATTTAGCGTGACAGCGTTAACCAAAACACTATAATTTATCATTTTCATGACGGAATATAACAATTTGTCTGATTAGCCATTTGCAGATGCCTTCTGGATATTTGCTGTTATAACAGCTAAATTTTCTCTCGTAAATCAAACGAGAATTATCCCTGTTTTTATGGGGAGAACCAATTACTGAAGAAAAGCAACAGGAGAGTGCGGTAGATTGAAATCAACCACAAGCACTACAGATAATTTTTTTTTAACGATAAATCACTCTCTTTAGAAATTATTCATTGCCAGTTATGTATACCTAGACCACCCATAAAAACGCATAACGGACTTCCCTACTTTAGGCTTTTAGCACGTTCATAAGCGAACAGCCGCCTTCGTAGTTCTCCAGGGTATTGGGACATTTATACACTGAGGCGACAAAAGTCGTGTGTCGGACCTCCTTTTGCCCGGCGGAGTGCAGCAACTCGACGTGGCATGGACTCAACAAGTCGTTGGAAGTCCCCGGCAGAAATATTGAGCCATGCTGCCTCTATAGACGTCCATAATTTCGAAAGTGTTGCCAGTGCAGGAGTTTGTGCACGAACTGACTTCTCGATTATGTCCCATAAATGTTCGATGGGATTCATGTCGGGCGATCTTGGTGGCCAAATCATTCGCTGGAATTGTCCAGAACAATCGCGAACAGTTGTGGGCCGGTAAAATGGCGCATTGTCATCCATAAAAATTCCATCGTTGTTTGGGTACATGAAGTCCATGAATGGCTGCAAGTGGTCTCCAAGTAGCTGAACATAACCCTTTCCAGTCAATGATCGGTTCAGTTGGACCAGAGGACCCAGTCCATTCCATGTAAAAACAGCCCACACCATTATGGAGCCACCACCAGCTTGCACAGTTACTTGTTGACATCTTGGGTTCATGGATTCGTGCTGTCTGCGCCACACTCGAACCCTACCATCAGATCTTACCAACTGAAATCAGGACTCATCTGACCAAGCCACGGTTTTCCAGTATTCTAGGGTCCAACCGATATGGTCACGAGCCCAGGAGAGGCGCTGCAGGCGATGTCGTGCTGTTAGTAAAGGCATTCGAGTCGGTCTTCTGCTGGCCTAGCCCAGTACAGCCAAAGTTCGCCTCACTGTCCTAACGGACACGTCCATCGTACGTCCCACATTGATTCCTGCGGTTATTTCACGCAGTGTTGCTTGTCTGTTAACACTAACTATTCTGCGCACAGGTCGTTGGTCTCTGTCATTAAGTGCAGGCGGTTGGCCACTGCTTTGTCCATGGTGGGAGGTTATGCCTGAAATTAGGTATTCTCGGCACACTCTTGACACTGTGGATCTCGGAATGTTGAATTCCCTAACCATTTCCGAAATGGAATGTCCCATGCGTCTAGCTCCAGCTACCATTCCGCGTTCAAAGTCTGTTAATTCCCGTCGTGCGGCCATAATCACGTCAGAAACCTTTTCACATGAATCACTTGACTACAAATGAAAGCCCAACCAATGCACTGCCCATTTATACATTTTGTACGCGATACTACTGCCATCTGTATATTTGCATAATGCTATCCCACGACTTTTGTCACCTCTGTGTATAGTAGACAACTGTACGTACATCTTGACACATACAACTGTGGAAAATACCGTGCGACGAAAAGTTATTTTACATAATAAAAACGTTGTTGTTTATTTTTAAGGTAGAAATAGAGTGACTTCAAATGGAGCACTACACCCGACTGTACAAGATGCAGAACTCATTAAATATAGTCCTTTAACGGTTACTTTCAACTTTTCTGAAGCCCTGCTAAAGTTGATAGAATGTAAGTGAAAGTTTAATTTAACCAAAAATAAGAACTTTTATGTTAGCAAAAGTGCAAAACGCGTGTGACACATGACATGACATATATAAGAAACAACCAAACACGTCATAAATGGGGTAATTTTTCAAAGGTTTGATTCAAAAAGCGTGAAGAAATCGCGAATAGACTATAGTAGTACACACACTAGCAAAATTGTCCGAAAATACGATTTATGTGGCATATGAAATACATATGAATGCACATATTTTGTAACAGTGTAAAACACTTTGCTATAATTTACCAATTTAATTTGTCCTAAAAATTAAATTAATAAAAATACATTTTAATTAAAATTTAAGTGCGTTTCCATTTTTATGCTAAAAAAAAAACATTTTGCAAAAAAAAACATGGCCTTCTTTAGGAAAGGCTATGATAATTACTCTGGTTTTATATAACAAAAACTAGTAACAATGTTTACATATATTTCTGTAACTGATTTTATGCACATTCATTTCAGCTACGAAAGTTATCATGTTATAACTGAAATGAATGTATTTAAAGTTAATTATTTAGCATATTTAACATTAGTACTAATCTTACAACCGTAGTAATTATTATGACTATCCAGCTTGAAGATCTCCTAGCTAAATGTGCTTTCTGAAGCATATTTAAAAGCCCCTGCTAAAAATTTTGTTTTAAATAGTAATTTTCTTTAAAATACATAAATTCCAATTTGAAAATTCATTTTGTTAATTTTAAGAACAATATTTTGGCATATTTATTGTTTGTGATTTATATTCCTAATTTTTCGTAAAAAGGNATTTTGTTAATTTTAAGAACAATATTTTGGCATATTTATTGTTTGTGATTTATATTCCTAATTTTTCGTAAAAAGGTGCTAATTTTTAAATCTAAAACTGTAGACTGTATCAACCATTGCTGTATACGATATCTACCAGCATTTACATATCTTGTCAATAAAGCTAACTTCATAAAAATGTATTAAGCAGTTAGAAATTTGTCCTCGGTTGTATGTTTAGGANATTTTGTTAATTTTAAGAACAATATTTTGGCATATTTATTGTTTGTGATTTATATTCCTAATTTTTCGTAAAAAGTTGCTAATTTTTAAATCTAAAACTGTAGACTGTATCAACCATTGCTGTATACGATAGCTACCAGCATTTAAATATCTTGTCAATAAAGCTAACTTCATAAAAATGTATTAAGCAGTTAGAAATTTGTCCTCGGTTGTATGTTTAGGANATATCTTGTCAATAAAGCTAACTTCATAAAAATGTATTAAGCAGTTAGAAATTTGTCCTCGGTTGTATGTTTAGGAAATTCGCACACTGCGAGACTTTTCAATAGTCTTAAACGTCTACTCGACAGCGAGGTAATTAGAAACTGGGTATGTTGCTCAGGAAAGCAATAAGGGAGAAGGAATCGGTCTTGGCCTGTATTAAAGTATACCGTCCCGGTATTCGCCTAGAGTGACCTCGGCAAACCACGTAAAAGCGAAATCAGTATGGCCGGAACCGGGAATCGAATCCGGGTCCTCTAGAATGCAAGTCCAGTGATTTACCACTGCGCCACTCCTCTCGGTGATGACAATGAAGCTGTATCAGTTTGAGAAAGGTCGAAAGCTATATTCCATTCACGGTTACTTCCAACTTTTCTGAAGCTCCGCTGAAGTTTACCTTCCGGGGTATTCCTCCGCCACATACAAACAAAGCTTAACAGAGTTCAGAAAATTACACCAAAGGGACAACGCACCGCATTCGTGCGCACGTAGAGTAATGATATATTGCATAGGAACTATTTCTTACTAGGCATTGTCAACACACCTATTTTATCTCTGTTTTAATGCTTATTAAAATTATAGTTAAAAGTTTAATTTATAAAAAATAAGGTACTTTTATACTAACAAAAACATAAAACGCTAGTGATACGTGCCATATTCAGGAAACAAGTAGACACGTCAGACATGGAGTGATTCTTCAAAGGTTTGTTTCAAAAGTATGATGAGAACGTGAATAGAACTATTTATCCTCTGTAGTACCAAGAAGACATTTACTGTTACGCCTTCTGGCTAGAACTTGGGGTGAAACAATGGATAAATCCAAGATACTACTGACTAATCCATCTTCACTCTTTAAGTTTCAATGCCCAATATAAAGAAAGTGTTACCAGAAGCTGTTGTATAGTTTGACTGTACATATACTACGAAGCCAACTTCGAGTAGAACAAAACCTGAACACGCGAGAAAAAAAATTGTTGTCGAAATCATTTCTACAAAGCAAATAGGCGCAATGGTGACAGCTGAACTTACATTCACGAGGAAACAGGTTCGATTCCCGGCCCAGTCATACATTTTGATTGCGGTTTAATCATGGTTTTCCGAAATCGCTGCAGATGATCGTCGGAATTGTTCCGTTATGGAGGTCACGACCGATTCTTTCCTGCTGCTGATTGACCGAGAAATTCGTTCCGTCTCTAATAACCCCGCTGTCGACGAGACGTAAAGCCATTAATAGAACAAAACAGACTAAATTATTGTTTATTGGTTCCGAGAGACAAGCAAGCATTATATTGGTACAAGTACAGTTCCACTCATGAAATTAGTCCCTTAAAGTAAATGACGCTGGATATAGTGTATTCGCGGTTTCTTCACATTCTTTGAATCAAAAATTTGAAGAAAAAAAACCTCATGTATGACGTCTTTAGTTACTTCCTAAATATTTCGCGTATCATAAGCGTTCAATACTTGTGTTATCATAAAAGTGCCTTATTTTAAATTAAATTTAACTTTTACTTATATTTTATTTATACATTATAATATTTCACAGATGGAAAATAGGTGTGTTGGTAATTCCTAGTAAGAAATAGTTCTTATGTTATATAAAATATCATTACACTGAGAACGCACGAATGTGGTGCGTTGGCCTCTGGTTTTAATTTTCTAAGGTTTGTTTCCATTAGGCGGAGGAATATCCTGGAAGTAGAACTTTAGCACGGTTTCAGAAAAGTTGGAAGTAACCGTGAATTGAGTATAGTTCCTGTGACGGAAAGGTTAACTAATCAGAGTACAGATGCAGTCATTTGTTCTCGTGCGATAAATAAATCGGAGTGATGTTATGTCGGGGACACGGTCGAGGGGGTAATTTTTATTTTGGGATATGGGAATGAATATGACTTAAACCAGCATATTTAGGCAAGAGCTTTCGTTTGGTATCAAAATCGAAGTCGTGAGATATACTGCCCGTAAATTTTCGCCTACACCCAAAATTGAGGCGGGGGAAACAGGATACCCCCGAGAAAACCCGCCGACCAGCGGTATTGTCCAGCACGATTCCCACTTGCGAAAATCCGGGAGGGACCCGGCCGGGTATTGAGCCCAGTTCGCCTTGGTGGGAGGCGAGCAGGCTAACCGCTCAGCCACGCNCATGGCCACATTTATTTTAATCGTTTTGTGTGTCACACCGTCGGACTGGATCATCCTGCAAACGTTACATTACGTTTCCGTCCCTGGCACCGCCGCCATTTATCATCACGAGAGAGATAGAAGCCATTGGGCTCCTGTACTCCCATTGGTAAATTATAATTTCAGACCCAGGTTAGGTGCGGCTAACCCACCCCACCTGGCGGTCATTCATATAGTTTTATCTGTGGCAGAACCTGCGGGATGTTTGTCCCTTGGGTAGCGCCAGACGACCTGGTACCATTACTGTTTATACTTTTTCACCCTGCCTGCAAAGGGAGGGAAGAGGAATTTTATTCCTAAAGGTTGTTCACACTAAAAAATGAGCACTTTTGAAATCGACCATCGAAAAATGTCACCGCCGCTACCTGCATGTATTTTAACCAGTGCACTGACTTGCATGCGCCCTCTTACGTTGGTGACGATGGAGATAAAGTAGTTCCATGTCTTAACGCTGAATTAAAAGTGTTAAGAAAACATTCGGAAATACTAAAATTAATTTTTTTTTGCTTTCTATATTTTTAACGCCTATAAGTTGTATAAATTGGAAAAATTGTATTTTTTTTTTTTTTAACTTTATAATTGCTCAGTTTTAGTTGACCGACGCATGAATGTGACCAGGCTCATGGAAAATTAATTTTACATATGGCGGAAGTATACGGGATGTTCATATAAGTGGATCTTTAGCAGGGCTTTCAAATGTGCTGAGTTTACCGTGAACAGCCTTTAACACGCGGGATTTGGAAATACAGGGCTTGTGAAGAACCGTCACGAGACCCTTAGTGAACCCCATAACGGTTTTGTTGATCAGGCCGATTTTAAAGCCAAAGTTGTAGGCTACATGGCTGGGCGGTCTGGGAAGCAAAACCTGGAGTGTGTCTGTTTCGTTTGTTGGCTAAATAAAATAATAAGTACATAAGTAATTGATTGTAATTGTAAATAATATATGTTCGAAGCGTACCAAACATGTCGGTTCGATTGCACGTCAAAAACAGCAAGTGGAATGAAGGTGGTGGTGGTGGTGGTGGTGGTAGCTGCTGGGTAAAGGATCTGCGGGTATTATCACGAGCCCTGTAGGCCTTGGTTAGTCTTGCCGGAAATGCCGGCGCGCAATAATCCGGTCCGGAAGTACTCCGCAGCTGGGATGTGGTTGGTCGAGTTCCTGCGTCGACGTCGGCGACCCTGGCAGTAACCGCGCCGTGACCTTGGTAGGCCTGATCGGAGCCAGGGAGAAAAAAACAGTATTTGGGCCATCCCTTCCCGGTAATTACATAGTTTAACTTATGGGTTTTGTAAAAAAAAAAAAATGAACTGCTGTGGTTTTATTTAAATTGCGCCACAGTAGATAAGTGCACAGAGACGAAATGGCGTGGCAGTTTCTTTGATTGAGTGTACCCATTTTCTGACTGGTTGCGCGAGGCTTTGGCAACAGGCCTTATGTGTAATTGGATACTGCATGCTGAAAAATGTTCTCAATTGGCTGGGCTGCCGGTGGGCAAGTAGCTTATCAGACGCCGATTGGCGGACGGGGTTCCAACAGTTTGCTGGCGTGTGTGGCTGGAGTTGGCAGATTAAGTGGCTGTTTCCCTTGTGTAATCATAAGTACTGTTACAAGAATGCCTGAGGGACATATCAGAGTTCGTGAGGGGTGGAGGTCTTAATAAAAATAAATGAACTAAATGTAATAATTATATTTATTCTCAATGCTATAAACAGTTAAACATCGGTTATTTACCAGTCTGAGTGTCTTATTAACTCTTAGTCTTATTGAGGGCAATATTTAATTACCATCTCCATTTCAATTAAAGTCTTTATCACAGTCTTTACTCTTTCTAATGTCCCTAAAATTGCTCCAATTATTTCCACAGGTTTAGTTAAAACTGTCTATTTACATCGTCTCGAATGTCTTTTCACTCAAAATACAGTCCCGCAAATCAGTCCCACTCTTCACTGCACACAAGCTCGCCGACGCACTCTCGCAGATCGCTGCAGTCGTCCCTCGCCGCTCCGGAATCGCCCAACTGTCGCTTAAGATCGCACGAAGACTCCAAACGCTCGGTTCTTAATCACTCACTCCTCAGAGGCCCGCGAGTGATATTTATACTAGAGGTAGGTGCTGTCTCGGACGTTCTCGGCAATCCAAGATGTTCTAGGAAAAGTAATGGTGATGACGCTCCTGCGTGATAAATAGAGAAATATGAGCTTCTGGGGGTCAGCGAGGCGCGAGCTGCGATAAATTTATCGGCTTGTGCGGCTGTGTCCTTAATGACAGGTCGCTCGCTTCGTCTAACGTCACAAACATTTTCCTTCAGCTCTCGGCGCCTTCACACGCGAACGAAGCAGCGGGCCGCGACGTGCCCTGTCGTAATCAGAACTAACGCAAAGGAGGGTTTTTGCGTCGTGCTTGCTTGCGTCGCGGTCATAATACGCCTGCTGGACGATATTTTTTACCAGTTTACCGTGAATAGCATATAACCACAAAGCACAGCAATATCAATAACCAAACATTACCGTAATAATAGAACGAAGAAAGTGGGACGCGCGAGGGTAGTTTTTAAGCAATTCTTACACGTCGAAAGTGTGATAAGAACTACAATCACTGCCTCGCAAATGTTTACCCGAATTCTCTGCCTAATACATTAAAAGAGAGTTAACAAATATTTAATTTTTTTGCGAGGTTTTATATTTTTACTTAAATAACCTGAAAATTTTTTAGACAGATGTCAGTCTATAAATATCTTAAAATTTTGTTTAGCATATGAGGGTGAAGCGAGGTGAGTATGGAGCAGCACCGGAATGAATGGGCGGGAGAAACGGGAGATCCCCGAGAAAACACACCGACCAGCGGCATCGTCCGGCATGATTTCCACTTGCGAAAATACGGAGTGATCCGGCTGGGGATTGAAACCGGTTCGCCTTGGTGGGATGCGAGTAGTCTAACCGCCCAGCCACCGCGGCCCCCTTTCGGTCGAGTACTGCAGTGTTTGTGAACTTCCTACGTCTCGGAGCGGTGGTGGGAGGAATTCACGAGGGCCGGGACATTCCGGTGTATTGTAATTTATCTTGAGGGGAATCCCCAGTAAAAACATTTTTAACCCCTCAAGGTCACATCTGGCAATGAGGAAGCATTGCAATGGTTCCTCCACAGACTGCATTGTGCAATCCCGGGAAGCTGAATTTCTCGTGAATTAGATATGTGACGGGAGGATATTATTACACGCGATGCAAGCCAATTGATTAAACTACAGATGCCATTGTGTACTTTTCTCATTTCCCGTAAAGAAACTGCGCAGAGAAGGCTGACAAATGCTGTTTCTAACCATCCTCACTATTTTCTCTCTCTTTGTATATATTTAATAGGATAGAAGTAAAAAGTTTTAACTGTAGACATTTTTTTTTTCTGGGAAGAAGTTGTATTCCCAGGGCATTTCTTTGCTTAGATACGCGTATACGTGCAAACATTGATTTTACAAACAATAGTTTGCTAGGGAGTTCCCTTGTACTTTGTGTAATTTTTTGATAGGATTTATTTAATTATTAATATAATAAAATATTGAGGAATGGTTTATTATTAGCGCTGATGGTTGTAATATGATATTACGTAATTAAAACCGTAATTGTATAGAATTTGGTCTGTTTGTAAGTTATTTAAGAAAGTAAAGTTAGCTTTTTTGAGTAACTAGCACCTTCATCCTTCACAAAACTGGTAAGCGCATGTACTTGTGACAATATGCTACTGTTACTAAGAGGTTAATGCTGTGTACAAATGAAAAAGAAACAAATTTTGGCGGCCAAATTTTTATGTTGATAATTCCTTTACTGCACAGCGTCATCGATTCATTGGTTTTGCATTATAGCGCTGAGGTCTATGTTATTCACGGTAAAATGAGCCCTTTTTGAAGCTCTCTCATTTGGAATAAGTCAATAAATATATTTTATTGTAGCCTTAGAAATTAACTTTCGAGTGCGGTGAGATATATACACCGTGTTTATTACTTAAATGGCAATATTTATTTTTAAAAGTGGTGGAAGGATAAAAAATGGCTGATAGGAAAAAGTAACTAGAGTCTCAAAAGTGCTTACTTTACCGTGAACAGCCTATACTTTATCACACCTGTTTGAAAATAATATTTGCACTCGGGGACAGGCTAGGCACTTGATTTTGGAGCACAGTCCAATTTTTTCATTTATCTTTGTGGATGCATTGGCATGGAACATTAACAAAAGCCGTAGTTCACAACAAAACAGTAATGCAAAAACGGCTATTTTAATTTTTTCTTACCTACCTGCGAATTCACTTCACATGTCATCGATGAACTTACTACTTAACAACGTTTGATTTCAATAGTCATTATTAACCAATGCTTGTTTGCTATCGATGCCACTGTTTCGTTGCCGTAATAAAATTATACCCACGGTTTGACGTCATTGGCGACAGTATGCATGCGGCGTATCGTTAGCGTAAAAAATGTAAACATCTTTGAGGTGGCTGTATATCATCTTATGATAATGCACTACGTCAGCACTTTATAATTGATACGATATATAAAGTTCTGTTATCAAATGATGTTCACAGCTAAAGAGAAATTATCGATGGCTTGACAAATAGTGTTACCAGGATCCAAAGTTAATTAGTCGGTGTGTCAGGGAATACCTTCAGACTAAATTAAGATTTATCAGGTAAATGCCTCGCAATTAAACGATGCATACGCATTAGATTTTTTTTAATCAGCGGCATGATTTCATAATATTTTTTTATATTCGTTGTGTTTAACACCGTGAAAATATTTTTTTTCTGAACTGTTGCAAATAAGACATTTTTGGTGTTTGCAGTACTTAGGATGCGACACTGATTAATTGGTTCTTTGTGAAGGTCAGTGAGCTATGGGTGTAGTCTGGGGCGTCCGGGTGTTTGGTGATTGTTATATAAATAATTCGTAATCTAGAGCAGTAGCAAGGTGTACGAATAAATTACTCGTACTGAAAACAGTGGACACCGAGCGTTACTGTATATACTGAAGTGTATATGCCACGATATTGAAACAATATGCTGTTGAAAATATCGATGATGTACAGTTTTATGTTCGTCACGAAAAAGTAAGGCGCAAACATGTGTACGAATTATGGTCTAAAGTGATTATTAACTGCGTATTATGCGCTTTTGAAGTCATAGCTGGAACACGGAATTATTGCAAATATTGCATAATGTATTCCAGCTAAGGATTAATAAATGTCTGGATGTTTCGTTTCGTAATAAAAAAAATTTGCAACCATGCCAAAAACAGTGCTAAATTATCTCAAGGAAATACATTTAGTCGCCGCCTTATTTCTTAAAATTAAATTAAATAATGCGGAAACATTCCTGGTTTTAAAGACAGGTTATTAATCTACGTGTATTTGTGTTGATTTCCTATACTCCGCTTGTTTTTGAGAAATCCACGCATAAATTTGTTAAAGAGGAAGTGGAAATGGCTGTCGGTAAACACCACTGATTACGATGAAGTTTTCGTATGTGTGGTAATATACATATGGTTAACAACTTTTTAGAGCATTTTAGACAACATGTGTAAGGTTTGATAACTGTGACAGTGTCTCCAGTTTCGTGACGCTTTTGTAGTTCTGTTGTTTAACATCGCGAAAGAGCAGTGCGTCGTAGTCTGAGATCTTACCCAGTTTGGAGTCAAATTTCAGTCCTGAGCAAACTCGAGATCGATTAAGCAATACGGATTGATAGCTACCCTAAAAATCTTCAGTCTGGGATGAAATAGTACTAAACTAAGATAACCCAGGTCGCCTTTATACTTAGACTAGCACATGAATTCTTAAAAATCTACCCAGATCAAAACAATTTTGAACACTGAAGAAAAATGAGTAAATAAACGTAAATTTGGGGCGGGAGAAAATCGGAGTTTAGAAGGAATGCTGGCAAGTGAGTTAATTAAAATTATTTTTAATTTATTATTCCTCTTTGATTACTTGTTTACGTTTCAGTTCATATTTCATTTTCCTGTAAACAGGTAGATTCATTCATTATTCATTCCTTGTTTATTATGATCGGAGTTCGGCCTGGGGATTACGTTTTTCTCTTGAACAGGAAAACTGTAACACACTGATAAGTGTGGAACTGTGCTGAAGCCCCTCCACATTCCCATTCAACATGTAACGTGACTTTTCAGGAAATATCTTAATGTTATTTTCCTATGTTTTTTTTTTTTTTTGCCATTCCAAAGCCATTATAAAAAAAAACCTTCAATTTTTGTTATGCGGTTGTCTCACTCTGTAAAAAAAAGCAACCGCAATTACCAAATACATTTGTTGCAAGTTATGTTTTCGTAATTTCACGTATATAGTCCATTCAAGGTTACCTCCAACTTTTCTGAAGCCCTGCTACACTCCTACTTTCGGGCTATTCCTCAGCTCATACAAACAAAGCTTAACGAAGTATAGGAAATTACACCAAAGGGACAATGCACCGCTTTCGTGCGCACTCTGTCTAATCATATTTTGCATGAGAACTATTTCTTACTACGCATTACCAGTGGACGTATTTTCTCACTGTTTATATTCTTATTGATTATAAATTAAATATCATAATTTATAATTTAAATATAAGAAAAAGTTTAATCTATTCAAAAATAAGATAATTTTATGTTAACAGAAGAATAAAACACTTGTGATATGTAACATAATTACGGAACAACCAAACACGTCATACATGGGGTGATTTTTCAAAGGTTTGATTCAAAACGTTTGAAGAAACCGCGAATAGACTATAGCTGTGCATACTGATAAGATATTTGATGAAATTGTGAAGTTTAAGACAGTTATTATTTATGTTATGATTTTTAATGTAGTGTTACTATTTTCTCAAAAGTTACTGGTCCAAACCAGATTCGTTAAGGGATGGAGGTCTTAATTAAATTGTCGTGTAACACCGTTTGAGTAGAAGCCTCGCTGACCCCCTTCGCGAGCGCCTACCAGTTGGCACGTGTCACGAGGCAGGTGAACAGCCAGAACGGATCGCAGTTACACGTGTCAAGGTTGTGCCGAGTAAGAGCTGGCATATCGCCGGAGCGCCCGGATAGTGCTATGTACATACGTAATAGCAGGAGAAATCGCAGAGCCAAGCAAGAGCACCTCTAGCAAGCCCGTGAGATCAGTTGAGCGCCGAGATATCACAAAATAATCATGTGTATTTCGCCGGAAATCAGAAAACACGCACCGCGGAGAAATAGCTGACAGAGTAAGCTAGGGGCAAGGTGCCACCTTCCCCCCCCCGCCC
>NQII01001293.1:0-85017 GCA_002778355.1 Clitarchus hookeri
TGGTTCGTACAGCGAGCACTGCTTGGGCCCAGCGTCGTGTTCGCTCGGCGCAGGGCGTGTCAGCGAAGAAGTGACGTCACAGGGCGGCGTGTAAGGGCAACGTCCCCCGCCGCGAGCCGGGATTCGTCGCAGTTCGCTAATGAGGCGGGGGAACGAGAAGATGGCGCTGGATAATGACGTCATGAATAGTGATGAGGCCATGTTAATTGTGGCTGGCGCGCCCCACCTGAGGGACACTTCATCTTCGTAACGGCCGACATAACTCTCATTACGGCGCGGNCCCACCTGAGGGACACTTCATCTTCGTAACGGCCGACATAACTCTCATTACGGCGCGGCGTAATGAAGCGGCGCTGGTAACATCGCCCTCCTTCGTTATCCGCCGACGGAGAAATGGTTATCTTTTCTCTCGTGACGAGACAGATCTTAATCCGTTAACGGAGAGTGAACTTGCCTTCAGTGAGACTCGGGCCCGAAATTCATTTCCATTTTGATTCACCATTTTGATTCTCTCTACAAGCGAAATAACTCTCAACGAGAATAAATTTGAAAGAAAAAAAAGTCAAATCTCACAAGGGATTTTCTGGTGCTGAGGATTTAAAGTAACTGAAAATTAGTTAGTAACAGCAAAGTTACACCTGCAGTAAAAAAATTGCTGCCTTTATACACGATGGTAGTGATATACGTAAGAAGATATTTATGATTTGTTTATAAATACTTTTACGAAATCTCTGTTGAATATCTCCTATGAAAACTTAGAAAAGAGAGAGAGAGACCTAGAAGAAATATTAATAATTTTTCGCAGTCACAGATTAAAAAAAAATCCCGATATTTCCTTAACTGTAAGGAAAACTGCTTGTCCATGTTTATTATTTGATTTGATACAAAATGAAATATTCTTAAATTATTGAACTAAGCAAAAAAAAAATGCCCCATAGCTATATAAAAAATAACATCTGTACCGCTAACGTAATTATGACGGTTTTTACACCAAAAGTTGACAAATTTCTTGATCAGTAAATATTTGTCATGCACTTTAGAGGTTACTTATGCCTAGTGTATAGTTTATTTTGTGCTTATGGTTTCCCCTTGTTTACTGATTTTTTCCTGTAAAACGTGTAGTNTTATGCCTAGTGTATAGTTTATTTTGTGCTTATGGTTTCCCCTTGTTTACTGATTTTTTCCTGTAAAACGTGTAGTATATTGCGCAATGAATAATAATTTTTGGTTTGATAACGTTTCTTTGTGATACTGTTCATTTGTTTGGTTTTGGTTTGAATCACAATTTTTATACAGACGATGAGTTCCAGCAAAGCTATAAGAAATAACAGACAAGTCATCGGCATATAAATTAAAATCATGTTGTGTTGTTTACGTTTGTTATCAGCNAAGCTATAAGAAATAACAGACAAGTCATCGGCATATAAATTAAAATCATGTTGTGTTGTTTACGTTTGTTATCAGTACACGCCGAACTGCTGACGTGCAACGAAGCGCGAGACTGCAAAAATGCAAATAACAAAAGTTGGTTGGTTCAGAACTATATTCTACAGACTTTCACTAATGCAAAAATAATAAAGTCTTAACACTAAGTGGTTAGTTTAGTATTTTTTTATTAAATTTTGGAATACAAAATTAATTACAACTTCTTAGAACATTGGCAAGTATTACAATCAAAGTGCACAATATTTATGTGCATACTACCAGCCAAATTGGTTTTGAATATTTCAGAGGTANGCAAGTATTACAATCAAAGTGCACAATATTTATGTGCATACTACCAGCCAAATTGGTTTTGAATATTTCAGAGGTACTCTATAAAATATCCCGTTTACCTTAGAATACTGTTGTATCGGTACACTGTCATGTTTTAAGTTTATAATTTTCGATATGTAATGCTTTAAAATGGNACCTTAGAATACTGTTGTATCGGTACACTGTCATGTTTTAAGTTTATAATTTTCGATATGTAATGCTTTAAAATGGTAGTGCCAGAACACATAAGATAAGTGAACATAAAGACCACATATGATTTGTTATTGTTTCCGCTATATATTTTCATAAAAAATTGAGATATTATGAAGAAATAACAAAAATATACATCCCGGTCATGAGAGTTAAATGAGCATGTTTTGAGAAAACGTGTGAAAATAACGCATGTATGAAGTATTTATTATATTTATTAGGACGATTAACGTATTTTAAACACGTAGTTAGAGTTTCCTTGATGTATACCACATACATACAAACAAATATTCTAATTGCGGATGTAGTCTGCTTCAATAAAACCTGCCGGGATTTTAAATGTCTACACTCTAAATCCGAATCAGTGATATCAATCACTGAAAAATCTTTCACTGAAAGTCAGTTGATAAGCTACTGCTGACCGGAAAATCAAGAAAACTAACAGGGAACAAGCGATTTACGGCAGTGACATTCAGTGGGAAATCACAAATAAATCAGTGAAATTCAACCACTTTATTAATTAGTTATCTGGCACTGATTATCAGTTGCTCAATTCTCACTGTTTTCACTGCTTTGGTTCAATTCTCACTGATTCAAGTTTAGCGTGTGGTTGCCGACTTGGATGTCATGGTTTCAAGTGACCTCCAGTGCGAACGCGTGTGTGCTTATGTGTGTTTGGTACTCTCGTCAGGACGTTGATACTTTTTGGCTGGCAGTTATGTTATTTCCGAATACGTACTTCGTGTACTGGTATATTACACATATTCGCCTTGACCGACCCGATGGTTCATTTTCTGCTTCACGTTACTCGTTCACTTCGCATGGTTTGGCGTGAAAAGTATTAGTTTTTTCGCAAAATATAAACTGCAAATTAAATATACACTAACCGTCAAATAAGATAAGCGATATACTGCACAAGCGTAATACACTAGTATGCTACGCGAGTAAGCTGTTTCGTTTAATTGTCAAGATCAGTGTCTTCATGTAATGCACTAGGAATCCAGACAGTGCTAATACTAACGTTGTGACGTCACGGGAAGTGTAAGTATAGAAATCAGTGCATTTGGAGAGCACACGAGTATGGCCTTATTACTTGTATAAGCTTGTATATTACTTGTATAATTCCATGTTTTAAGTCTCGAACGTCAAAATAATTAACATATGATAATGGAAATTTAAACATACAGATAGTCCTAAGACATAATACTGTAATATTTACTATCTGGTGTTAAACAGGCTAAGAACTAGGAACAGGGATGGTAATGGCGTTGACTTCTTTTTTTTTTGGCAACATTACATAACATGGAACAGTTTTTTTTAAAAGAACGTATGTTTTAATTGCAGGGGATTTTCATGGCCACATTTGTAGTTTTGATATACATATATATATATATATTACACATTTTAAATAAATCTTGGGAATGCACTTTATTTTGATGTTTTGGTTTTTGGATTATTTAAAATTTGAAGAGGGGTTCTGCAGATTGAACTCACATACGTAGAAAACTGGCAAACACAGCACAGACGACGTTCTTCGCCGACTTAAATGTTTGCAGTGAAAACTGGTTAAATTTTATGAGGGATCGAACAGCTGCGACGGCTTCAAGCGAATACATTTTCGGAAGTGGCGAGAAGATAAAATAGAATAATTAAATTTGGTAACGTAGTTGCAATATTATATCATTTGCCATTTAATGGGCCAAGAAGACTAATTTTAAAAGAAGGCCCATGGTATGTTGGCTATTTAGGTTATCGATTGTATAAACCAGAAACCCATAATACTTGCAAACTCACAACAAAATTATTGAGGCTCTCAATTTCCAACAATATTTTTCATTTAGTGAATACCAGTAGATCCTGAATAACTAGTTTGGTGAAAATGTGCAAAATAAAATAATTCTCTTTGTGCACAACACATTGTTTCTGAAGGTACGTTGTACTGTAAAGGTATTTATATAATTTTATTAAGAAATCATTGCAAAAGAAAATTACTAACTGCACTTGATTAAGTTACGTTGATCTACTGTACAAACTGAAAAGTCAACCACATACGTGAATTTGTGATCCATGAATTTTCTCGTTTGTTTATATTGAACATATTTGAAAGAGTAAAAATTTGTTCAATTGATTCTTTTTAATTCTTTAAGCCCATCGGATCAGCAAAACAACTATATTTTCTTTCTGTAGAAATTTTTTTGACTTGCAACACATATGAACACCGTTTGCGGAAACAGTTCTGCATAGAGCTCGTTAAAAGCACGCGCGCACACACACTTGCTTATACGAGTATATAATATGGGCACTCTCCCGTGTGAGAATGTACTTAAGTATGAAAACGGTGTTTGGAAGTCGAAAATAAACCAAGTTGTTGCCTGCGCATAAATTACAGATATAATGAGTGTAGACACATTATATTATTAATAGCGTCTGAAAATCTAGGGAAAATGTATTACACACTTTAACTCGACGCACGATGTCTGATCCCAATGAAATGGGCAACGGAAATTATTGTTTAAACATGTGAGTTTAAAATACTAATTTGTAATGTGCAGAACTCAGTATTACGTATACCTCAACATTTTTCTGAACTTTTACAACAGCATATGACTAGAAACTATGGTCATGATGGTGTGATTTGAATTGCTGACTTAACAACCAGTGACGCCAACACACACTGGAAGGAAAGATACGAAACACTTCTCTACTTTCCCGAACGCACTTGTTTACGAATGCCACCTGTCGGCAGTAATCGGAACTGTCTCTGGCGATCGGGTTAAGAACATCAAAGCAAACGTAACTGTAGTTGCCCACCCGTGTTGACGAATATTCAGGTTATTTTCTAATAAGTCTGAGATACAGGATATACTGCGTACTTCCCTATGTTCATACGGGGATCAGCCCCAGGATACGGGAAGGCACGTGTAACACGGGACAGCTTGTGTGAGAGATTGCATTACATAGTGTCCTACGTGCGTTGTGGACTATTTCTTCTGTGTTGAGAAATTATATTTATTTTTGTGAGCCAGTATTGACATCTAGAGGGCAGATCTGGTCAGACCTGCTTATAGTTATATTCTTTGTATTATATTTCCAAACTCCCCAAGTAACCTTACTCGATGGCCGGGCTATATCTAATATTTGGTTTTATGTTATTGTAGTTCAGTGCCCAGTTAATGTATATTCGTAATCAATCGTAATTAAGTGTTATATAAGAGTTTATTCCCGGTTTATTCCCGTCATCATGAAGAGCTGTAAATATTGTACAGTGCACTTACAATTTTCATCCAATCGTTTCTACTTTGGAACATTTCTTTTTCGAAAAAATGTCACTTGTCGATATTGTCGGAATGACTTCTTATATAAGAGGCGCACTGTTTAAATATGCAATAGAGACCATTTTGAATTGCTATTCTAGTTTATGCTCCAATTTTCCAGAGTCATATTAAAAATAATTAATTGAAGTGTGTTGTTTCATTCAACTGCATCAACTGGGAGAAACGACAAAAAAATATTTTTTAGTATTGGGCCGAAATATATTTCGTTGTCCCAACAAAATATTTTGTTGATTAAACACATCTTGAAAAGCAACCAAACTTATTTTGTTCGTCTAACAAAATGCATGTTTGAATAAACAAAACCTCTGTGTTGGGCCAAAAGATATTAGACTCTGAACAAATATGTAGTTGAAGCAACTGTATAAGTTTGTTTGGCACTCGTTTGATTGACTTCGTTCGAAAATACAGGTCATGAGTTTGTTTGCACTTTTTGTGTCAATTAGTAACAACGTTTGATAGTGCATTTACTGATGATTAATAATGGAGTAAACATCCTAATAAAATGAGTTCAACGGGAAAATAAAAAGTAAATCTGCGAAACTTCAAATATTTATTTACGCACGTTTTCAAGTAGTTGAAATTTATGTATTTAAAAACGTTCTCATTTTTTCAGAAGTCAGTTTATTTGAGGTTGCTACGGCATAACGATCAAGTGGAGACGTTTTAGGTTCGAATTTCAGTCGGGCTTTCAATTTTTTTTCGTATTCAAAGAAGCCGTTTAAGATACGTAGGATGAAACATATTTGGTTGCAAAAACCAAATATTTCACTGCCCCTACACAAATAATTAATTTGGTTGCGATAGTCAAATTTAGTTTTACTCAAAAAAACCTCTATCTCAGTGTATATTTGCGGGATTTTGGCAGTTTTTAAAATTTCGCATCATCGTACTGGCGACCATAATGTTTTCTAAANTCAGTGTATATTTGCGGGATTTTGGCAGTTTTTAAAATTTCGCATCATCGTACTGGCGACCATAATGTTTTCTAAAATAATGTGTCGTAATAATACAATAATTCATCAATTGAGTTACAAGAAAATCTTTCACGATTCGTTACCAAAGAGATGTTAGTAACGATTACGGATATTTTTTACTGTGTAGTGGAGCGCTTTGAGGGCCTGCATCTCCTCCCCCCCCGGTCTGGTGAGCTGCTCTGGAGAGGGANTTTCAGTCGGGCTTTCAATTTTTTTTCGTATTCAAAGAAGCCGTTTAAGATACGTAGGATGAAACATATTTGGTTACAAAAACCAAATATTTCACTGCCCCTACACAAATAATTAATTTGGTTGCGATAGTCAAATTTAGTTTTACTCAAAAAAACCTCTATATCAGTGTATATTTGCGGGATTTTGGCAGTTTTTAAAATTTCGCATCATCGTACTGGCGACCATAATGTTTTCTAAANGCAAACTCGCTAGGCAAATATTGCAGGAGTGAACACAGCGCTCCGAGGTAGTGAGGACATGCGAGGAGTGGTGATCTTGAGAGCCTACGAGGGGGGAGCGAGGTGAGAATGGAAAAACGCTGGAATGCAAGGGCGGGGGAAAACGGGAGATCCCCGAGAAAACCAGCTGACCAGTGTCATCGTCCGGCGCGATTCACAAGTGCGAAAATCCGGGGTCAAACTTGCCGGGAATCGAACCAGGTTTGCCTTGGTGGGAGGCGAGTGGTTTGACCACTACACCACCGCGACCCCCGAAGACGTACAGATGTCTGAACATTCACAGGCTGTTCATGGCGAACCAGGGGCGTACGAAGTCCTATTTTTCGGAGGGGGTGGTCGAAAGTGCAGGGGAAATAATTTTTTTGAGAGAGGTAAGGGGAGATTGCTATGAAAATTAATGACCGGCTAATGGCCGCCTGTAAAGTCTAAATTTTGTTTAAGGAGAGATTTAGGACCCATGATGCAATGAAAACAAAAATAGTTTGTGGCGGCCACAAAATGTTTTGATATCATTCACGATACGAAACATTTTTGTGATGAACACAAAATTGGTTGTCACCACTTAACTTTTGTGGCCACCAAAAATTAATTTTATGGTGGTTCCGAAAATTTTTATGTCCACAACAAAAAATTTGGCAGGGTGTTGGTATCAACAAAATATTTCGTGACCGTCAGAAAGATTTTTTTTTTTTTAAATATGGTTCGATGAGTTTTTGNGGTGTTGGTATCAACAAAATATTTCGTGACCGTCAGAAAGATTTTTTTTTGTAAATATGGCTCGATGAGTTTTTGAGCCGTGAATTTAATTTATGATTTATTATACTAGGTTAAAATGGCTAACAGCTAACATCGAACTGCGAGTTAGTGACCAAAAACAAATGCCAGGATGTCTCATGAAATAGATTATCCAGTGGAGACTACACGTATCCTCTCCTCTCGGTGGTCTCGGCTCACTGTTGAAATGTTTGCTATGTACTCATCAATTGTTACCGTATGGGCATTTAACATAGGGGAAAGCTATTCGAAGAGATCAATAAACTAAACTGAGCTCCGTAGATATGAAATAAAGTTTCAGTATTATTATTCATAACATAGGCTTTGGTTAGAACAGTGCCGAGGCTTTGTCGCTGTAAAACCTTACGAGTCCAGCGGTGGTTAGGATATTAACGCCACTTAAAAAAAAAAACTTCCGAAGATAAGAAGGTGGCTCACACCACCAGCAAAATATGGAAACTCATCAAACTTTTAAACATTACCAGAAACTATAACGTTGGGAGTATGTGAGAAGATGAATTATNGTTTCAGTATTATTATTCATAACATAGGCTTTGGTTAGAACAGTGCCGAGGCTTTGTCGCTGTAAAACCTTACGATTCCAGCGGTGGTTAGGATATTAACGCCACTTAAAAAAAAAAAACTTCCGAAGATAAGAAGGTGGCTCACACCACCAGTAAAATATGGAAACTCATCAAACTTTTAAACATTACCAGAAACTATAACGTTGGGAGTATGTGAGAAGATGAATTATGTTTATACACTGTTCCATTGCGTGGAAACATCAGGTGCGTGGTTCGTTTTTAAATTATGCTTCATAAAACAATTTTTTTCACTTACTTGATTTATTTTTATCTACAGTTAAATACGTCCACAAATAAAGCAAAACTTTATTCCCAGTCGAATTTTATAAACCGACAGTAAAAAGAAATGAACTGGGGAGAGGGACAAAATGCGCACCTGCCGTGCCTAAAACGTGAGAATCAGACTTAAGGAGTAAACCCAGAGAAAATAAATTAGGGAAGGAGAAAGACCTCAATAGTGGCAGTACAGATACTCGCATCTCCTTACGCTCCAGCCGCAACCAGTGAAGAAAGCAACTCTCTTGAAATAGTACAAGCCGGACGTGTGTTCAAATCACGAGTAAGACAAAGAACGCTAAACTTCCTGGAAAACATTCGCAAATTAAACAACGAAGATGGAACAAAACAAGATAATGATAATGCAGACGATGACGATGATGAAGAAGGCGATGATGATGCCTACGGTGACTTTGTACAAGATGACGAAGAACGGTAACGAAAAAGACGAAGAAGAGGAAAGTGAATCGTTGATGGCTATAACGATGATAATGAAGATGATAATGATGGAGAACGATGGGAGATGATTTTGTGATGATGATGAAATGAAGATGTTGACAATTGTGATTATGGAAATTATCATGTATTATCTATTGCCGCAAGTGTTTCGCAGTTTAATGGCTACTTATGAAAGCCCCGCTTCGTTATATTGCGTATAATTCCGTATTACATAATAATCATTAACGTTTACAAAGACGCGATAACCTGTGTCGGTGCGTCAGTCAAGTGATAATGTTATATTGTTAGAAATGCACAAATATAACTAACACGCCATATTTTTCACTAATATGTACCGCATAACAAAGCAGCAGTTGTGGATGTATATATATTTTTAAAGCACTGTTGTCATATATCAATTTTCTCCNTGTACCGCATAACAAAGCAGCAGTTGTGGATGTATATATATTTTTAAAGCACTGTTGTCATATATCAATTTTCTCATTTTCCAAGATACTGGTTTACAATAACAAGCCCTATTTCTTCCTTAGCATTACTTTACTGAAATATATTTTTCGAGGCCCTGTTGAACTGTTTCAACACTTTGAAAGATTTTATCATAGTCCATGTACGTAATGTTTTGTTTTACTAATGTTTTCTAACTTTGTCTTATCATCATCGTCAATTTTTTTTATCAACGCAGCAGGTATAGGCTATTTAAGGTAAAGCGAGCACTTTTTAAGGTCCTCCAAATAGGCATTAACCACTTATAAATATATTTTACTGCAACCTCAGATGTTAACTTTTGAGGGTGGTTAATTATAAATGCGTTTATTAGTCACGAGGCAATATTTATATTAAAAAAAGGCGGAAATATAGAAACCGACTGAAACTAAAATTATTTATATTGTCTAATATTTCTATGATGATGTTCTTTATATTTGTATGAATCAAATTATGTTTATAATCANTGTACCGCATAACAAAGCAGCAGTTGTGGATGTATATATATTTTTAAAGCACTGTTGTCATATATCAATTTTCTCCTTTTCCAAGATACTGGTTTACAATAACAAGCCCTATTTCTTCCTTAGCATTACTTTACTGAAATATATTTTTCGAGGCCCTGTTGAACTGTTTCAACACTTTGAAAGATTTTATCATAGTCCATGTACGTAATGTTTTGTTTTACCAATGTTTTCTAACTTTGTCTTATCATCATCGTCAATTTTTTTTATCAACGCAGCAGGTATAGGCTATTTAAGGTAAAGCGAGCACTTTTTAAGGTCCTCCCAATAGGCATTAACCACTTATAAATATATTTTACTGCAACCTCAGATGTTAACTTTTGAGGGTGGTTAATTATACATGCGTTTATTAGTCACGAGGCAATATTTATATTAAAAAAAGGCGGAAATATAGAAACCGACTGAAACGAAAATTATTTATATTGTCTAATATTTCTATGATGATGTTCTTTATATTTGTATGAATCAAATTATGTTTATAATCANAAAATTATTTATATTGTCTAATATTTCTATGATGATGTTCTTTATATTTGTATGAATCAAATTATGTTTATAATCACCAATATAGAAATTATACATACGTATTATTTAAATGTGGCATAATTCACCATATAGTCATTTATTACATGTATATAGCATATAAATGTTGTATTTTTATTACAAAGTACATAACTCTCTAAATTGGATTACAGAAACTTGGCTCGCGCGTAGTTACGGCCAGATTCCCTACGCCCAGCCCAGCACACTGAACCCTACAACAACTAGCAAGTTTGATAGTTATAGCAGTTATGCCAGCACGAAACAGAACTTGGGCCACCCGCGCAACTCAAGGAGGCGGTCTCAAACTCCATCTCGCGGAGTACAGTCGGTGGATGTCAATAACCGCCGGGGAGGTGAAGTTCTCCCCGACAGAAGCACCCGAGCTGTTGCCTGGAAGTCTAACAAGTTTCTGGAACAAGGTTGTGGGCGAAGTCCTCCCTCCATGCTGCTGGAGGGTCGTCGTGCAAGTTGCGAATGGGTTACGATGCGGCGAAGGGAAGGGGGGATACTCCAGGAGTTGTCCTGGAAGATGTAAGACGCCAGTAGGATTTCAGCAGTAGTTTGGGAGTGACTATACTCCTGGCGTGTTTAAACCGCCCTCTCCGACTTGATTAACCCTCCGGTGTAAATTCAAAAGGCGCGGGGGCGCACAAAACCGCACTTGCAAGAAGTGCCTCTTGCAAACCTGGCAGTGGGTACTCTATAATCCTCCACATTGTTTGCTCCAGGTTTATCAGTACACCTCACTTCTCCATTAACGTCACTTCATCACATGATAAGTCCTACGTTTCACCAAAACATTCTGAAAGTGAACAGGACCTGAAGTATTATGCGCTTTACTTCCTTACACACACGCACATTTTTTGTTCAAATGGGGAAGCAACGTTAAAGAAATCCCTTCTCGATGCATCCATTTTAAAGCAAACAAAACGTATTTCTATGTGAAATTTCTTAAGGAATGCTGGTACGTTAAGACATCTTGCTAATGTTTGTGTTAAGTATTTCTTATTAAAATTTACGTTTACCAAAAAATTATGAATGAATAATTATTTTTAAATTTCTTAACGTAGCAGCATTCTCTGAGGAAGTCACGTTGAATATTTTTTGTTGATGCTTTGCGAAGGTATTTCTTTATTCTTTTATTCCCCGTGCTTCATAGGCAGAGCCATTAATAAAAAACTTCGTAATTATCTCACTGCATCACTGTAAAAATTTAATATATTTCATAAAGGAAACAGTGAGATTGTCCCAATATTAACATTAATTTAAATTATCGTGCACATAATTTAACAAAATCAAAAATTGAAAATTATTCTTTTTTTATCAGCTGTGATGTTACGGTGGTCTAAAAAATACGCGGTGATCCTCAAATACGCAGACATTAAAATGAACAGTTTCGAATCATTTTGGATATTAGGAAACATCTGTTTTGAGGTGTGTAGGTATCTTCCCTTTGCTCAAGCACACGTGGCACGGACGTCGCTTCGAGAGCCGTGTGTTCCAATGAACATTGAGTGTTTGAGGGTTGGCTGCTTCCTGTCCACTCGTCAGTGCGTGGTATTTCTTATAGCAGGTCGACACGTCCGGGAGGTTTACGCTTATAGAGGCTTTTCACGTTAAAGTGAGCACTTTCGAAAGCCCTCTCACATGTAATAGTTGTCAACAACTATATTTTATTTTATCTTTAGACGTTAAATTATGAGTGCGCTGGAGTATACATACTGTGTTTATTACTGATGTTTACATTTATTTATATTAAATGGCGAATAAAGGATAAAGCATGGCTGAAAGGAAAAAGTAACTAGCGCCTCAAAAGCGCTCACTTTGCTGTGACATTTTCCATGGTAGGTTTAATCGTCCGGGAGGTTTACACGTTTACTAGGCTATTCACAGTTATTTGAGAACTTTTGTAACCAAATTTTGAAAAAATTTCACTGCCCCTACCAGCATGTACACTGGTCGCAATAAGTTTAGCATATTCCCGGCGGGAGACGTAGAATGAACTGGCCAGCTTGTTCAGCTGACATGAACTGCATGGAGAATGTGTGGTCTTTCCTCAAACGAGTAATTGCAAACCGTGCACAACCACCAATGACCATTAAAGCCTTAAAAACGGCCGCAATTGTGGAATGGGACAATTTACCACAGTAAATGCTTAATGATTTGTGTTTCTGGCAGGCCTCGTCTGATACAAGCGTGCCTCAGGTATCGTGGAGGTCCAACACGTTATTGACGTTTGTCGATGCATCTGAGAAGACCGTTTTGTTTATAGTGAAACTGATGAGCTTCCTTTGTTTACGTTTTTGTTCAGTTTATACCTTTTGTTTGTTTCATATTGTGATGATCTCAACGAGTATTGTGTCATTTCCCACTTTATGTTGTATTAGGAGCAAAACATGAAATGTGAACACTTTTATTCAATATGACATCCTGGAGTCTGATACATGCTAAACTTTTTGTGAGGAGTACATTTTAATGAGCACACCTACCGCAAACGTTCAGTAAAGTTGGTGACGTCAGATGGGAATAAGTTCCGTGAATTAACGTCGAATTGAAAGTGTTAGATAAACATTTGTGTACACTGAAATTAATTTTTTTATTTCTGTTCTTTTAATACATATATGCAGGAATGAGCAAATTTGTAAAATATTTACTTTCCCAGTGATTTCATAGTTTCACTTGATGACGAATGAATAATGTGCTGCCGCTCATAGCAAAGTCAGTTTGACGTAAGGTGAAGTAATACTCAATGTGCATACAGGTAGATCTTAAGCAGGGCTTTCAAGAAGGCTCAGCTTAGTGTGAGCAGGCTTTACTAGGCTTTACTGAGAGCCATTTGCTATACTTGGTTTTACAGGAATGGGATATGCAATTCAGACTAAATAGTATTTATCTAATTTCAGAAAATAACATGTAGTAGTGTACCTACGAGTAAAACATTTGTATTGTCCATCTTTTAATACGTATACTTACAAAGTGTATTAAACCGATAAGTTTTAATAAACACCTTAAAGTCATCTTAAATCTGACCACACTTCGGAAGAGATCAAATGGGACACATATTTATATAAACTTTTATATTTTTTTATTCCGACTGTTTACTATTGAANACTTCGGAAGAGATCAAATGGGACACATATTTATATAAACTTTTATATTTTTTTATTCCGACTGTTTACTATTGAAGTATGCCTATTAAAACATAAAATAACGAATATTTTCTGATGTTAGTTGCAAGTTTTGAGAGTACCTTTCCTATTTTTGCAGTGTTTCAAAGTATATTACGCATTAAGACATGTGACTTACAAAATTTTCAGTGTAAAATACCAAAGAAATATTTTTTTTTTTTTGCAAAATTGGAAGTTTCTGTTGTTTTGCAATTTTTGGATTAGTTATTAAGATATGGAAGCAAATTAAATATAAGCCATTANCAATGACCATTAAAGCCTTAAAAACGGCCGCAATTGTGGAATGGGACAATTTACCACAGTAAATGCTTAATGATTCGTGTTTCTGGCAGGCCTCGTCTGATACAAGCGTGCCTCAGGTANCACAACCACCAATGACCATTAAAGCCTTAAAAACGGCCGCAATTGTGGAATGGGACAATTTACCACAGTAAATGCTTAATGATTCGTGTTTCTGGCAGGCCTCGTCTGATACAAGCGTGCCTCAGGTATCGTGGAGGTCCAACACGTTATTGACGTTTGTCGATGCATCTGAGAAGACCGTTTTGTTTATAGTGAAACTGATGAGCTTCCTTTGTTTACGTTTTTGTTCAGTTTATACCTTTTGTTTGTTTCATATTGTGATGATCTCAACGAGTATTGTGTCATTTCCCACTTTATGTTGTATTAGGAGCACAACATGAAATGTGAACACTTTTATTCAATATGACATCCTGGAGTCTGATACATGCTAAACTTTTTGTGAGGAGTACATTTCAATGAGCACACCTACCGCAAACGTTCAGTAAAGTTGGTGACGTCAGATGGGAATAAGTTCCGTGAATTAACGTCGAATTAAAAGTGTTAGATAAACATTTGTGTACACTGAAATTAATTTTTTTATTTCTGTTCTTTTAATACATATATGCAGGAATGAGCAAATTTGTAAAATATTTACTTTCCCAGTGATTTCATAGTTTCACTTGATGACGAATGAATAATGTGCTGCCGCTCATGGCAAAGTCAGTTTGACGTAAGGTGAAGTAATACTCAATGTGCATACAGGTAGATCTTAAGCAGGGCTTTCAAGAAGGCTCAGCTTAGTGTGAGCAGGCTTTACTAGGCTTTACTGAGAGCCATTTGCTATACTTGGTTTTACAGGAATGGGATATGCAATTCAGACTAAATAGTATTTATTTAATTTCAGAAAATAACATGTAGTAGTGTACCTACGAGTAAAACATTTGTATTGTCCATCTTTTACTGCGTATACTTACAAAGTGTATTAAACCGATACGTTTTAATCAACACCTTAAAGTCATCTTAAATCTGACCATACTTCGGAAGAGATCAAATGGGACACATATTTATATAAACTTTTATATTTTTTTATTCCGACTGTTTACTATTGAAGTATGCCTATTAAAACATAAAATAACGAATATTTTCTGATGTTAGTTGCAAGTTTTGAGAGTACCTTTCCTATTTTTGCAGTGTTTCAAAGTATATTACGCATTAAGACATGTGACTTACAAAATTTTCAGTGTAAAATACCAAAGAAATATTTTTTTTTTTTTGCAAAATTGGAAGTTTCTGTTGTTTTGCAATTTTTGGATTAGTTATTAAGATATGGAAGCAAATTAAATATAAGCCATTAAAAAAAAAGTCGTTAAACATANGCAAAATTGGAAGTTTCTGTTGTTTTGCAATTTTTGGATTAGTTATTAAGATATGGAAGCAAATTAAATATAAGCCATTTAAAAAAAAGTCGTTAAACAAACAATGCCAAGAGAGAGCAAAAATAACAAAAGGATAACGAAGTCATTCACGCCAATATTAGAGAAAAATATTTTACAAATTTGATGATCAGTTTATTTGAGATAATCGGATGCACACGCGAAAACAGGAATTAGCTAACGTTCTCGTATGCTGACGTAAAATTCAGGCAATGACTTACGACGTAAGATCAGCGATAAAAAATGTAAATACAAATACCTATAATAAACACACACTTATGTTAGCTCAGGTTTCCATTTTTTTACAGAATTAAACTTTTTTAATTATTTTATTTTGTTTTAAATTAAGAGATTAACAATATACCGTATTTGAGAGGAGGATGTCTAAATTACTTGATAAGGCCTTAACCAGTTTTATAAACCTTTTAACTATAATAACGTTATTTAACCTTGGCAGTACATTTAAGATCGTTAAATTCCAAATACGTATTCCGCACTATACTGCATTACACTTTAAGCCCGAATCACTGATATAAAGCAGCGAAATAACATTCGCTGAAACTCAGTTAACAAGCTACTGCCGGCTGGCGAATCAAACAAATTAACTGTGAACAAGTGATTTATAGCGGTGGAATTCTTGACATTCGGCGGGAATCACAAAGAAAACCAGTGAAATCCAGCCACTATATTAATTAGTTATGTTGCACTGATTACACTGGTCAACTTGATTTTTTTAACAAGGAAACTGAATACTNAAGAAAACCAGTGAAATCCAGCCACTATATTAATTAGTTATGTTGCACTGATTACACTGGTCAACTTGATTTTTTTTAACAAGGAAACTGAATACTGACCCTAGTCCAGTTTTTTATGCTGAATTCAAATATGTAATCAGATTTCTTCCATCAGGCATAGTTTTCTTGTGACAGTCATTTTCGCGTAATATATTTCTGTGTGACGCTACTCGCTCCCTGTGAGATACAAAACGGGTTCTTGGACATCGACACCAGCCAGATGAGTGGCGATTGTTCATAGACTCATCGAGAGTTAGTTTGAAGGCTGTACTACTGCATAATGGGATTGAATTACCATCAATACCTGTCGCGCATGCCAGTGATATGAAAGAGACATATGAAAATGTGACATTGTTGTTAGAAAAGATTAACTATACTAAATATAACTGGAATATCTGTGGTGATTTGATNCATATGAAAATGTGACATTGTTGTTAGAAAAGATTAACTATACTAAATATAACTGGAATATCTGTGGTGATTTGATGGTCATAGCTTTATTGTTAGGTTTACAACTTGGATACACGAAATTCTGCTGTTTTTTTTTGTGTGAATGGGACAGCAGGGATAGGAAGTCTCACTACATTAAAAAAAATGGCCTAAACGTGAATCTCTTATTCCTGGGCATAAAAATGTAACAAATACCCCATTAGTGTATCCCGAAAAGGTGTATTTACCTCCCCTGCATATAAAACTGGGGCTTATAATTTTTTTTGTAAAATCAATGGATAAAAGTTCTGCTGCATTTATGTATCTGAAATCTAAATTTCCTAAAATAAGCGATGCAAAATTGAAGAAAGGGATATTTATAGGGCCGCAAATAAGATCACTAATATCGGATGATGAACATTTTGAGGAACTGTTACATCCACCGGAAAAAGCAGCGTGGAAATCATTCAAAAATATCTGTTGTGGATTTCTTGGCAATAATAAAGAAGAAAACTATAGTGAAATAGTCAGTGATCTTCTGACGTCGTACAGAGGAATGGACTGCAACATGTCTTTGAAAATTCACTTCTTGGACTCTCATCTAGGCTTCTTCCCTGAAAACCTTGAGTCTATCTCTGATGAACATGGTGAGCGTTTTCATCAGCAGATTTCTACTGTGGAAAAGAGGTACCAAGGTGAATGGAGTCCCAATATGCTGGCCGACCACTGCTGGACCATGAAGAGAGACATCCTGAACGCAAAACATGGCCGAAAATCATCATATAAACCTTTTTAGGTAAGCGTAAATTTACCGTATATTTATTTTTTAGTGTTTCGTCAGTACTTATTATTTTAAAACTTTAAACACGTGCCACAAAAAAATTCTGCCTGATGGAAAAAATTCTGAGAACATATTTGAACTCAGCATGGTAAAGATAGTTAGATTTTGTTTATTTAGTCGTTGTGAAAGAAAAACCTTTTTTCTTGTTGACCAGTGTTATCAGTCACTCAGTTTTCACTATTTTCACTAATTTGGCTTAATTCTCACTGTTTCAAGTTTAGAGTGTATCGAGTTCCGTTTGGTTTCCATGCGTTGAAGACGATATCGATTAGATCGACGGAGTCTGCAAGAAGCGGGGAATTGCAAGGGAATCCTCCATATACCGGCGTTACAAATGGAAATTCTGTATATTAGTTGACTGTGGCCATAGCACCACAGGGAATTTAGCTCGGGTGATTTACTGCGAACCTCCCACCCGTGTGTACGCAGGAGTTGGACAATTGGGCGGCAAGAGATACAATCCCCTTAATAGCCTGGATGAAACCCCTTAACGACCTTGGTGAAAGCCTGCGAAGAAGCCTGGATACACGAGGATTTCAAACCGGAGGTGGTGTATATTAGCGCATAGAAGAGGTTGGGAAGGACACACAATTCCGTGGCTGGAGCTAAAAATCATTTGTATTTTTACACTCTAAAATCGAAACTGTCGAAACGTCTTAAAATCTGCGAATTTCGCTGAGAATTTGATTGCTGAGGAATCACACTGGCCTGTCACTGAGACCTCGGTGGACGTCACTTAACCACCAGTAAGTTACAGCTCTTCAAACTAATGTTGAGTAAGAATAATTCCATGTACTGAAATCTTTTGTTCGGATTCAGTGTGCAGGGGACACGAAAAATTCACGTTATTATCTAGCGATACGTGTATGTTTGGACAACTCTGAACCGATAATGAAAAACCACCTATTAAAATGCCGAATCGTGTGTAACCAAGTGAAAAGATGAACTCTAGGTACTCTCTGTAAAAAAAAAAAATGGGCAGACGGACTGTTAAGTATAAAGGGAAGAAAGACACGTAAACTTATTTGCTAGGTCTTCCCCTAAAATATTGTTATCTAAATGCGATGACTTGTATTTTTTTTTGAAAACTCGAATTTCTGCAAAGGGGACGTCCGTGATCAAAGTCGTTAAATTGTTACCTTAGAAACAAGAAGCTTCGTCTTACAGTCTCAGATAAACCATTACTATGTAGGCCTAAGTCATTCTGAGGTGCGAATTTAGGCTAATCTTTAAACTCCTCCCCTCCCCCTCCGAGTAGCAGCCAGCCATAGAATTAGAAACGTTAGTAAATACAAAATAAATAAAACACCTGCACAGTCATATTGTATTACAGTATGGAAGGAAGGTTCATGAATACATACATATTTGGAAAATAACTTGAAAAAAAAAACGGCAATTGCTAAACATGTCAAAAATCTAGCTCTTTAAATATGTGAACAAGCAAATTTCGATATGCACTGTTTGCCGAGGNGATATTAGGCAGGCGTACCAGTTTTGTTGGCTCTTCAGTGTATGTGTGGTAGTCAGATTTGCAGACATTAAACACATTTTTCACCTTTATAGGCTATGTAAAGGTCTCGCAGTGTGCGAATAAACAAAACATAAAATTGAGACGATGTGTTTTCGTCTCATTTTCGAAAGCTCCAATTCCCTTTAAAAATAGTACGTCTCGTTACGTATTTTCACCTGCCCGTTAAAAAATTCATCTGTGGACGTTTTTCCTACCTTTGGCGAATAGTTTGGAACAGCTCTGGAAGACCACGATGTAAGCTGCCTCGTCTGCGGTGAGAAATACGTAGCAGGCTCGGCTCCCGACGTCAAGTGGGCCTTCGAAGCAGCAGCGAGTCCACCAGCATAGAGGCCGCCTCGGCGTCAGAAATCCAACTACGGAAAGCGCCCGTGCTTCCAGCCCGGCCTGACGAAAGACTGACGTGCCTCATTACTATTGGCTACCCGTCGGTGACGTCATCGGTGTTGCAGAGAGTTGCAGTTTGAAGAGTGAACATGCTCATGACAGAACAAAAAAAAAAAAAAAAAAAANAACTGTCGCCGTGTAGTTCTGAGAGCCCTCTATCTCAAAATACATTTGTCCTATTGGTTAAAATTAAATGTACCGAATTAAATGCTGAACACCCTGTTGCAAAATCTTTTAAATGTGAAGTATTGGCGAGGGGCGGGGAAAGGTTTTTTTTTTTAAAATAAATAGGCATGCATTCTTGGAGCTGGCGTGCTTGGTTCTCAAACTCTGGACGTGTTCACCACGGAAATAAGTATCTTAATAACTGTTTTTTTTTAAATATTTGAACATGTAGAAGGATGGCAGAACATTTTTAAGCATAAGGCTTTGGCCAGAATGTTTTTAAATATCTTTAACTTAAAGTTTTGTGAAAAAAAGGAAAAACAAGACTTGGAGCATGTAAATTTTGGAGGTGAAACTTTGCAGTTATAGCAAAGTAACGTAATGCTGTGAGATCGTTGAAATCATTATAAATATTTTTTGTATTGATATTGAAAGTTTTTAGCTAAATATTTTATCTTTATATTTAAATGTCGCTTTTTGTAAAAGATCATGAAATATTGTATTACACATTTAGTATTAAAGCAGTTATATAACAATAATCAAGCAAAACATGTCATGTTTATAATTACGAATTCTTTAAATTTCCTATAAAATGTTTTTAGTTGCAACCGCGCAAATAATAAAGTTTGAAAGGTTTGAGAAAACATGTCAGGCACCTTTGTGAGGCGACGTTATGCAGACCAATATAAAAAGATCGCCTTTCTGCCTTATGCTAATGGGGATTCCTCAGGGGTGTTTCAAAAGGCTCCAGCCCACAGGTGGTAGAAGGCGCGTCAAGATCATGAACAGAATTTGAACTACTTGAATTATTTCGATGGAGTNCTCCAGCCCACAGGTGGTAGAAGGCGCGTCAAGATCATGAACAGAATTTGAACTACTTGAATTATTTCGATGGAGTTTATTAGTTATTTTATGTATGTGTATATATAAATATAAGTTTGTACGTACATATGTTTGTTCTCCATGCAACAAATTTTGCAAGGATTGCCTTAAGTTTTGTGTATGGTCTATTCACAGTTTCTTCACACTTTTTTAAAAATCAAACCTTAGAAAAATCACACCATGTATAATGTGTTTGGTGGTTTACTAAATATTCCATGTATCTGAGGCGTTTTAAACCTCTGCGTATTTTTCTAGACTGAGTTAATTTTTGTCTGTAGGAGGCGGAGGAATATCCTGGAAGTACAATTCTAGCAAGGCTTCAGAAAAGTGCGAAGTTACAGTGAATGGANTGTAGGAGGCGGAGGAATATCCTGGAAGTACAATTCTAGCAAGGCTTCAGAAAAGTGCGAAGTTACAGTGAATGGATTATAGAAAATATTTTACTCAGGCTTCCGATCTCCAGCCTCTCTCCACCCCCCTCCCCAAATGGGCCCGAAACCCGTAATACGGTATTATATATTTTTTTCATTGCCCTCTTATATCCGGGCAATGCAGGGCAGTTCTTATAGTTGACTATATATTTAATTTAACAAAACCATCACATAGATCAGTAGTTGTTACAATGTATAGTTTTCGAAACAAAATGTTGACTGTTTTCAAAAAATATAATATAGAAACCACAAAATACATAAATAGCGTGCGGTAACAATTGTTTTAAATCTATACAACTTTACAATATGGAACTCAATAATAACACATATCAAAAACTTTTTAATTTTAACAGAATCTTAAATTATTAAAAACTCGTTTAAAAATTCTGTTAAAAAATTTTTTTTAAAGATGTATACATCTTAATATCATAGAATTGTAGATAATATTATTTAGTATAATGTAAGGCTGTTATTTTGGCACATGTAATGATTTTGTGATTTATACTCTTATTTTACGCAAAAGTTAACAATTTTTAAATAGAAAACCTTAAACTTTATCAACTATTTATACGTATATGCTAGTTATCAGTATTTAAATATATTGTCAATAAATCTAACCACCTCGAAATTCATTAAGCAGTTCAAATTCTGTTCTTGGTTTTAAGTTTCGGGAATTGACGCAATGCAAAACATTTCCCTCATCTTTCAAGTAGGAATAGACACACAACAAATAATCACAAACAAGTTCGTAATATTTTAGATAAACGAAATTTAATTTTGAATATAAAAATGTAATTTTTGAATAATTTTAAGACCGATAACACATATTTTTTTTCTATAGAATTCGGTTCCGGTACAAAATAGACTTCATAACCGAAACCGCATTTTCTAAGGATTGGAGGTTTAAAACGGACGGAAGCCCAGGAGTGAAATTGTAAAGAATAAACTGACAATTTACTATGANTGTAGGAGGCGGAGGAATATCCTGGAAGTACAATTCTAGCAAGGCTTCAGAAAAGTGCGAAGTTACAGTGAATGGGTTATAGAAAATATTTTACTCAGGCTTCCGATCTCCAGCCCCTCTCCACCCCCCTCCCCAAATGGGCCCGAAACCCGTATTACGGTATTATATATTTTTTTCATTGCCCTCTTATATCCGGGCAATGCAGGGCAGTTCTTATAGTTGACTATATATTTAATTTAACAAAACCATCACATAGATCAGTAGTTGTTACAATGTATAGTTTTCGAAACAAAATGTTGACTGTTTTCAAAAAATATAATATAGAAACCACAAAATACATAAATAGCGTGCGGTAACAATTGTTTTAAATCTATACAACTTTACAATATGGAACTCAATAATAACACAAATCAAACACTTTTTAATTTTAACAAAATCTTAAATTATTAAAAACTCGTTTAAAAATTTTGTTAAAAATTTTTTTTTAAAGATGTATACATCTTAATATCATAGAATTGTAGATAATATTATTTAGCATAATGTAAGGCTGTTATTTTGGCACGTGTAATGAATGATTTTGTGATTTATACTCTTATTTTACGCAAAAGTTAACAATTTTTAAATAGAAAACCTTAAACTGTATCAACTACGTATATGCTAGTTATCAGTATTTAAATATATTGTCAATAAATCTAACCACCTCGAAATTCATTAAGCAGTTAAAATTCAGTTCTTGGTTTTAAGTTTCGGGAATTGACGCAATGCAAAACATTTCCCTCATCTTTCAAGTAGGAATAGACACACAACAAATAATCACAAACAAGTTCGTAATATTTTAGATAAACGAAATTTAATTTTAAATATAAAAATGTAATTTTTGAATAATTTTAAGACCGATAACACATATTTTTTTTCTATAGAATTCGGTTCCGGTACAAAATAGACTTCATAACCGAAACCGCATTATCTAAGGATTGGAGGTTTAAAACGGACGGAAGCCCAGGAGTGAAATTGTAAAGAATAAACTGACAATTTACTATGAAGCACACAGTAACGAGTAGTGGGATATAAGCTGATTAACATAAGCTGGAAAACACAAGCTGAAAAAGACACGGTGTGTACAAACGCTCTTTACTCACTGGAACCTGCATCTGTCTCTCACGTGTAATTCAATTTGCAGCCCACATACATCTGGCGATGCAATATCCGTTTACCGAGAATTGCTCGAAAACAATTGGGATTTGGTGTAAAAAAAACAGGCGTCAATTTTAATAAAGTTTACCACGCTGA
This sequence comes from Clitarchus hookeri, assembly GCA_002778355.1. Taxonomy (NCBI): domain Eukaryota; kingdom Metazoa; phylum Arthropoda; class Insecta; order Phasmatodea; family Phasmatidae; genus Clitarchus; species Clitarchus hookeri. The sequence continues at coordinate 23,002 of NQII01001293.1, forward strand.
TTAAAAATGCAATTGGAAAATCAATCATGTTTTCACTTCACAAAATTTAATAAAATATCACGGCGATGAACCTAGCTGTTTTCGCCAGGAAGTTAAATTTCAAAGACGGTTCACTGGAAAACTTTGGGCTCCCCGTAAATGTTTACAATAAAATCGTATTCCACCACCAAATTTGACAGCATATAGCACTTTTAGGATTTACTGAATTCCGCACGCCTGTTGCAGTTTTTNAATTTGACAGCATATAGCACTTTTAGGATTTACTGAATTCCGCACGCCTGTTGCAGTTTTTTAACGTAATTTCCTCCAATATCTAGTAGCTGTTTGCCGGTATCGTTCTTTAGCCGTTCGACGTCTCGATATATATCGATGATTATTTGTACTAAAACAAACCCTTCACTTGTTGAGAGTATTGAGGTACTAGCTGTATGTTACTATTGNTATCGATGATTATTTGTACTAAAACAAACCCTTCACTTGTTGAGAGTATTGAGGTACTAGCTGTATGTTACTATTGCTATTGCCGCCATCACCGATTATCAGTTGACAACAACGGTTCGTGAAATGGGGTACACTTCAAAACCCACTCATGAATAGTCATAAGTAAGCAACGCTTCGTAGTACACCCATGAACGCCAGCAACGCCTATATAAAGTTCTCGCATTTGGCGGCAACTGAAATTNAGCAACGCTTCGTAGTACACCCATGAACGCCAGCAACGCCTATATAAAGTTCTCGCATTTGGCGGCAACTGAAATTGGGTTAATTTGTTTCATACTGATTGTAGCATAATAACTGTTGTAAAAGTTTCATAGTGTCTTTTAACTGGCGAAAAAACTCTGGTCTCTAGGCGGATGGTAGGGGCCATGGTGNTGTTGTAAAAGTTTCATAGTGTCTTTTAACTGGCGAAAAAACTCTGGTCTCTAGGCGGATGGTAGGGGCCATGGTGACGTAATGGATAGAGGGTTCGTCCCTCGCCAAGATGAACCACGTTCGATTACCGGCGAGGTCACTCCCGGATTTTCGCACGTGGTAATCGTGCCGGACGATGCCGTTGGTTGGCGGGTTTTCTCGGGGATATTCCGTTTCTCCCGCACTTGCATTCCGGCCCTGCACCACATACGTCGTGTTTCACCCTCATCGGCTCTCAAGACTCCGCCGCAAAAACCTCTCCACTCTAGGCCGATGGCAAAGTTGATTTGCATATACGGTTTCCGAAGTATGCATAACGGACAGAAAAACTAAGCCGGGCTTTAAAAATGCTCGCTTAAGGGGAATTTATACCGACCTTGGATTTAGATGTTTGAGTTTTGTAGGCTGACTGTACATAGCTGTACCTGAGTACATTTCCTGAAATGTATTGTATAATTACTTTTGCGAATAATACCCTCGTATTCAGCTTCACAAAATAGTCACTTACGTTTTATCGGTCCTTACCAATTAGAAAATAATAGACAAAGCGAGAGCTGTTAACTATTTCAGAATCTTGGGGAGGCTATCATCTATGCAGTTTCATGCAAACATTTTCGGTACACACTTCTGAAACAGAATCTCTGGCCAAATATTGATAACAAGATGTAATGAATTATTCACAATTAACGTTATACCATATATTTAACTTTTTTACAGAATTGTAATAATTTTTTAATAAAATTCTTGAAAAATTATTTTACATGTATAATATGTTTTGTTATTTCCTAAGTAATTCATGTATTACAAGTAATTCATGTATCACCTTTATCACATACATTTATTATGTATGTATCACAATTTAGTCAACATTAAACTATCTTGTTAAGTATTTACTTAATCGTAAATATGAATTTTAAAAGAAAAATGNATCACAATTTAGTCAACATTAAACTATCTTGTTAAGTATTTACTTAATCGTAAATATGAATTTTAAAAGAAAAATGAAAATCAAAGATACATATCCGCAAAGGATAAAAATAAATAGCATACAATTTTTTTACGAAATTTAAAAATTAAATGTTACTGTCATATTTAGGTATTCAGGAAAGCGTTGTTACAAATACATTTCCATTATTATGTTAAAATATATGTTTTTTCTGTCAGCCAGCTTAGAAACACGGTTCGCTTGTTCCTCCTTTACTTTTAATTCTAGACTTGTTTTACGTTTTGTTTACACGAGGAGGGAGTAAACGTCGAGAGTTACACGAAAGTAGAACTTCAGTAGGCGTTCAGAAAAGTTGGAAATTACCAAGAATATATATATATATAATCTAATTCAGACTTATCGTGCGTGTATACACTGCCATGCAAACTGCCATGGGATAGCAGTATATGTGAAGATAACAGTCGGTGGCGCCACCGTACAGTTGTGTCTTGGAAGTTTCCAGACCTACATCAGTTGTGCTCTGACACCGCGTGAGTGAGTGTATGCTGGTCGTGGCATTGCACTGCAGCCCTCCATGGACATCACGCACCCCTACAACGACGATATATCCCAGCAGGATAACGCTGCTTGTCATAGGCCCAAGTTGTTCAGAAATGGTTCCAGGAGCATTCCGGAGAGTTCCAACGACTGCTGTGGTCACCTCGTTCTCCCGATATGAACACCATCGCACATCACTTATGGGACGTGGTGGGGAGGTCNATCACAATTTAGTCAACATTAAACTATCTTGTTAAGTATTTACTTAATCGTAAATATGAATTTTAAAAGAAAAATAAAAATCAAAGATACATATCCGCAAAGGATAAAAATAAATAGCATACAATTTTTTTTAAAAATTAAATGTTACTGTCATATTTAGGTATTCAGGAAAGCGTTGTTACAAATACATTTCCATTATTATGTTAAAATATATGTTTTTTCTGTCAGCCAGCTTAGAAACACGGTTCGCTTGTTCCTCCTTTACTTTTAATTCTAGACTTGTTTTACGTTTTGTTTACACGAGGAGGGAGTAAACGTCGAGAGTTACACGAAAGTAGAACTTCAGTAGGCGTTCAGAAAAGTTGGAAATTACCAAGAATATATATATATATAATCTAATTCAGACTTATCGTGCGTGTATACACTGCCATGCAAACTGCCATGGGATAGCAGTATATGTGAAGATAACAGTCGGTGGCGTCACCGTACAGTTGTGTCTTGGAAGATTCCAGACCAGCATCAGTTGTGCTCTGACACCGCGTGAGTGAGCGTGTGCTGGTCGTGGCATTGCACTGCAGCCCTCCATGGACATCACGCACCCCTACAACGACGATATATCCCAGCAGGATAACGCTGCTTGTCATAGGCCCAAGTTGTTCAGAAATGGTTCCAGGAGCATTCCGGAGAGTTCTAACGACTGCTGTGGTCACCTCGTTCTCCCGATATGAACACCATCGCACATCACTTATGGGACGTGGTGGGGAGGTCCATTTACACCAAAGTTCCTGCACTTACAAATAGCAAGGAGCTGTGGGCGGCTGTCCATACGGCATGGGTAGAGAGACCTGAAACATTCGCGAGTTCATGGGTTGTCTGCTGTGACAGTGGAAGGCTGCGATTGGGCCAGCGTTCTCCAACAGGCGTCAAACACCGCGTGGACCAATGGTTGAAATTATATGAACGCACGTGTCTTGCGTTCTAACTTGTCCCGAAATGAATCAGCGAATTTTTCAGGTCTCTAGGCATGGGTCTACATCTCTATACAGGTGTTTTGTCCATCTGTGGAATATATGCCACGAGTGAGTTGCCGCACTTCGTCGCGCTAGAGAAGGACCTACACGATACTGGACACCTCTCCCATGACTTTTGGCATGCCAATGCATGGACTATTTTCTAAACTTTAAAATACATGATAACTATTTCTAGGGGCAGTGATATTTCGCGAAAAGATTTCGAGACAAGATACAGTCCAAAGCACTGTAGGTTCGTCCAGCTTCTTTGATTGGCTAAAAAATGTCCTAGCCCGTGTTATTCGTTTGCGCACGAATCACGAAGGTTCAGTGTTGGAGTTACTTAGTCCTGATTGGCTTGGTTAAAGACGGACACGGAACCATCAGCCAATGGAGGTATAACAACAGCTGAGGTGTGTATATAGTATTGAAGTCTACTGCGTGCTCCGATTTTTACCCGAAAAGTCACTGGCCCTAACTATTTCCTATTAGGCAGTACCAACACATATTTTCTCCCAGTTTTTACTCACACTTATTACAAATGTAATACTAAAATTCATATCTAAAATACACACAAATCTTCAATTCAGCCAAAAATAAGACAGCTGTATGTTAACAAGGTATAAAAAGCTTGTGACAAGGGACATATTTAGGATACAAGCAAACGCGTTATACGTGCGGTTACATTCAAAGGTTTGATTGAGAAAGCGTGAAGATGCCGTCTTGTCATTGGTCGATAGCGGAGCCGTGGTCCAGGAGCAGTGCATTAGTGGGAGCGGAACAAGAAGGAGGGGCATCTGGGATTAGCAGCAAGACAGACCTGCCTGCCGTCAAAGGCCCGGCTGATCAGCGACGGTGTTAATCAAGACGCAGAGGCGGGGGTAATTAAGATGTCTCCTCGACAGCANCCCGCCGGTCACAGCCTTGCCCTGGACAGAGCAGAGAACGTCGCGAGTTACGAGCGCTCAGCAGCGAGTACTCACTGTTTCACATCCCTGCAAAATACCGCACGTGCTGTGCACGCATTATATTTATGGCAAATAACGTGTCGCATGGTTTCGCGTAGTTACGAGTCGAAATTACAATTTTACTTATTTACAACACACAAAATCACGGAGGAAAAAAAAGCATTCGTATGTTTGTACAAAAGTTGAATGTAATATTTTTTTCGCAAATATTTAATTGGTAGTTATTCGTGAAATTTCTGTAAAATAATTTGCTAGAATCCATTTTCCAATAAATTAAAACATTCCTTTTAATTTCCTTTCTTACATTTCGGTTGCGAATCGGTTTATTTTGAGTTGGAAAGAGAACACAGTTGTAACCCCAATGTTATCATTATGTAGAAACTGTGGAATACGTATTTTTTATTTATTGGATGCAGAAAAGACTCGAAATAACAGTTCGTTCGTGCTGTTTTTCGTATTGGACTGCAGCCCAAGACACAGACTACGTGACATTACAGATGCGAATAAGCCGCGTGTCCCGCAAACTCCAGTCGCACGCGCCAGCAAAATGGCGTCACCGGCCAGCAACATGTCGGAACGCCGTTAGCCAATCAGCGCCTGGCAAATTGCTTGCCAGCTGACAGCCCGGCAAACAGACAACTTTTGGCAGCACGCCTTAGCCAATCAGAGAATGGGTACGCCCACATCAACAAAATAGCCACGCCATTTTGTCTTTGTGCACTGGATATTTGTGAGATGGTAAAAAAATAAAGTAACCGACGATTTTGACGGGCCAATCAAGCCCAATAAATTCGTAAGGTAAAATAAATTTACACCGCCACAGAAGCCGATAAACATATGACACAGACGCGAAAGTACACGGTACCAAGAAATATATCGTATTGCCAAATTGTAATGCAAAATAAGTCTTAAGTAAGGTGCAGTGCTTTGGGCGGGTCTTAAGGATTCCGCCTACGCGGAGCTTTCATCCGCGTTTGAGGCCGAGAAGACGATAAGGGCGACGCTGCCTTGAGCATCAAGTACGCCATCGCCGCTAATAGCAAGGCTCTGAACTGGCGTGCAGTGTTCTCGTCACACTGCGTATACCTGATTTGATTAGTTGTTTATTGACAGGAAGTACACTATATAAAAGAAGCAAGTAATAATGAACAATGAGAACAGGCATGCATGCCAGCGCATACAATACGCTCTTCTACAAAATCGGACGGTGGAGAAACGTCACATGAAAATCTGAAAAAACAAAAAAGAATTAGATAAAGACGAAATAGGAGGAAAATAATTAAAAACCCCCTAAACATGGTGATACGGANTATACCTGATTTCATTAGTTGTTTATTGACAGGAAGTACACTATATAAAAGAAGCAAGTAATAATGAACAATGAGGACAGGCATGCATGCCAGCGCATACAATACGCTCTTCTACAAAATCGGACGGTGGAGAAACGTCAGATGAAAATCTGAAAAAAACAAAAAAGAATTAGATAAAGACGAAATAGGAGGAAAATAATTAAAAACCCCCTAAACATGGTGATACGGANAAAAAACAAAAAAGAATTAGATAAAGACGAAATAGGAGGAAAATAATTAAAAACCCCCTAAACATGGTGATACGGAAGGTAAATTATAAAGGGAAATGCGGAAACAAATTTAGGAAACTCAGGCGCCTAAAGGCAGGGACAAAAGGGGAGTAAAAATCCCACTGAAAAAGGAAAGCAGAAGCAGAAAATACCTACGAGGCTTTCAGTGGCGACCCTGTTATTTTATTGGTGGGAAGTTTGTATGGCTGTTTGGCGCAGGGCCCTTGAGTAGTTTTGTATGTATATGGCGCGTATATTTTGAACTACAGGACTTTGGAAAAGCCGTTTTGGAGTACTCTGAAATGGCGTGTGTAGCGTGCGTGACGTCATGACATCTCTCGACAGGCTTCTCGTGTGAAGTGCGTGTTCTTTTACAGCACGTTGGACGCACGTTTAATGGTTTCGTGGGAACACGAGAGTTTCAAACACACCGCAGCACAGTTGAAGCGCTGGGTCGGCGGGAACCGTAACAGCCAGCTATTGCGAGCAGATCAGGGCGGCGAGAGGTGGATATGGCGCTGCGCCGGAATGCAAGGGGAGGGATAGACGGGAGATCCCCGAGAAAACCCACCGACCAGGTGCCTGTCCGACACGATTCCTACCTGTTAAAACTGGGAGTGACACCGTCGGGGATCAAACCCTATTTGCCTCGTTGAGAGGCGAACGCACTAGCCGCTCTACCACCGCGGCCCCTGCATAATGTGTACTAGTCGAATATGACGTTCTCCCAGTTATTTTTTAAATGGGGGTAAATATTTGAGTGGAACAGTATTATTGACTTAAGTCACTGCACTGCAATTTCTGCGTGATTATCTACGTATTATTATACACTAAAACCCGGTGCTCTTAGATTAAGTTCGGATTTGACGTTTTTTCATATCAACGTATGATTTTTCTTTGGCAACGTAGCTCTACAATGAGTTAGTCCAGAACAATGATTTTTCATTTAAGTTGAATAATGTTTCTCTACCATATGCCTGTTGATTTACTAATTTAACCATATTTTCCACGTATCTTCAAAGCAGATGACAATAATGTCGCGATACATAAAACACGTTTACAAGGTTTAATCTCACGCGTGTTTCATATACCGCGACATAATTGCTGTCTGCTTTGATAATACGTGGTAAATATTGTTAAGTTAGTAAATTAAGGGCATATACTAGAGAAGCATTAGTCTGTCTCCTTTCGCTCGTTAGTCCATGTTTTATTAACAGTTGGGGTTTTTTTTTNCATATACTAGAGAAGCATTAGTCTGTCTCCTTTCGCTCGTTAGTCCATGTTTTATTAACAGTTGGGGTTTTTTTTAGTTTATTTTTGATAACGTGTTATTTTTGGATTATTTTTAAATACATATAATATAAAATACCTTTATAAATCATACAAACGGCAATTAAACTTTAACGATACAATTTCAATACGNTACATATAATATAAAATACCTTTATAAATCATACAAACGGCAATTAAACTTTAACGATACAATTTCAATACGCATTTAATAAGATAATTATTTACGGTATGTATCGGACTTGCATCTAGAATATTAAATTCCGGGATAGAGTGGTTGAAAGCACTTCATAGTCCGCCGGTTGTTTGTGTAGCCTTGCACTGGGGAAGTTGCGGGTGTCCATTCTGTTTCCGTCGCTGCTCGGGAAAAATGCTCCGTGTTAAGTTGGTGCCCGCGTCGCCCTGGGCTCCTCGCTCTCCTCGGCGACTGGTGGCGGCGGATCCACTTCAAGCCTCCCCGGGACTAACGAGCCACGCGAGATTCCATCTCGGAGATGATTAGCGTCTTCGCCTTCCGCTACCCGCTACGACGCCGCGTGCGAGATACGCCCTCGTCTCTCTCGCCTGCCCGGGGACGCAGTCTTCAAACTGGCGGGGTTATTCCTCCAGAGGATCAACACCCTTAACTTGTTTATCCTTTCCGACACACGTTAACCTATGTTTCCAAGAGTTGCAAATAACCAAGTTTCTAATAACGTAACACTTGTTTCCTCATCACAACCATTGGTCTGCTGGTTATTAGTCTACTTCCCGAAGGAAAGACAGAATTATGAGATCACTTTCCTGTCTGTGTAAATTGGCGCGTGTGCATGCGTGCCCGTGTCTCCCCCCTTAACTATTTTAAACTCGAAAACAGAATTTCACCAAACTCGGTACACATGTAGTAAATTTAAGGAAATCCGGCTTGTATAGTTTTCAAACACGCCGGGTGCTTATTTAAACTATAGTTTGTACGCTNAAACTCGAAAACAGAATTTCACCAAACTCGGTACACATGTAGTAAATTTAAGGAAATCCGGCTTGTATAGTTTTCAAACACGCCGGGTGCTTATTTAAACTATAGTTTGTACGCTGGCAGTATCTAATAAAACCATAAAAATATGTCTTTACAGAGCCTCTTCTTTGCACCATTTTTAAAGAAATGCAAACTTAAAAATATAGTTTTTATATCGTATCTCGGGAAAGAATTAATTGATTTATATCAAAATTTGCAAACCTGTAGTGCTACAGTAAGACAATACTATTTATTGTATATATTTGAGTGTTGACAGGCATATTATAGAATAGGCGGCTACGTAAATATTTTAGCTTAATATTCTTTATCTAGGAAACATGTAAACAATTTCATCTTGATTTAGTATACTGGCAGTATCTACGCAAGCATAAAATGAGCTTACACATCACATAAAATACTTTTCTCTGCTATTTTAGAAGATTGCACCACACGCAAAATTAAGATTTTAGCCTATTTCTTAATTCGGGATTTTTGCACTAACCATCGGCTCTCAAGATCTCGCTGTTAAGAGTCACCCAAATCTCTTAACTTACTTACTCACTTTGCACTAACCACGATGCCAAGAAGATGAAACGACATCTTTCTCCTTCACCAAAGCCCAGAGGCAAAGTAAACCATATGGAAATATGGGCCGTGGGTTGTTTATTTCGGAAGCATTGTGGACACCGACCTGACATCCACTTCGCTCCCAATCAAGAGTACAGTCCAAAGGGCCACATATTGTACACACCAACTCATGGTTAAACACAGAATTTGCTGTATCAACCGGCGTATGTTATCCTAACATATGCGATTCATACACGGATGGTAAGAGTGCATTTTAAAATTTTTTTGAGTTATCTTCCTAAACCATAATGAATGTTTTTAACCCAAACATAGCACAGAACATTTACTGTTTATTAGGCTGAAAATATAGCCTGTCCGCGGTTTCTGCACACTTTTTTAATATAACCTTTCAAAAATCACCCCCTGTATGATGCGTTTGGTTGCTTACTAAACATGTCATGTATCACAAGTGTGTTATACTAGTTTTAAAACAAAAGTACCTCGATTTTGGTTATATTGAACTTTTACTTATATCCTGTTTATGAATTATGGTATTTCATTTACAATTACAATGAATAAAAACAGAGGGAAAATAGGTGTGTTGGTAATGCCTAGTAATAAATAGTCCTTTGAAAATTATTTTTAATTTGAGTGCGCACGAATGCAGTGCGTTGTCCCCTGGTGCAATTTTATAGACTTGATTATGCTTTGTTTTCATGAGGCAGTGGAATATCCTGGAAGTCAAACTGGTCACGGGGCGGTAGCACCCGGAGGAAACCCATCCACCTCATGACCGTGACCAAAACATCCTTCTTCATCCACAACATCCATATCACAAACACGTTGGGAAACTCAAGTAAAGAACCCCATCTCATAGGAACAAATGACAAGATTAATTATCCCCAGTTGTGAAAAATTAACAATTGACGCTAATTTGTTTTTTAACTATATAAGTGCGGGCATTATATATAGAAAAATGCGCCAAAAATTTTAATACAAAAATACCAAATATTACAGTTAAAATTTTACAAATGAATGATAGTGGGCTTAAATAAAATTACAAAGTAAATGCCCGAATATAATAAATGCCCATTAAAATGCTAGTCTTTTAAAGTATTCCCTTTATGAAGTCCACCCCGTGTTCTCTCTCGAGCAGTCCTCAGGCCAGGGTATATGTAGTTTAGTCAGCCCCCTCCCCCCACACACAGAGTTCGTGACGTCAGGCGTTGAGGAAACTTCATAAAGGTAGCGCTGATTGTCAGGGCGGTGCACTCGACAGCACAGCACGGCTTTTTTTTACTTAGCCTCCGTTCGCGGGGAGTGCTGTCTTGCCTCTCCGGACAGTTCACGGCATCGCAGGTTCCCAGCACTACACTTGTGCAACTCTGGCCGGTCGAGAAAACTTTGTAACGTTGCACCGTCTGTGATGACGGCGGGACGATTGCAACTCGGTTAGCTCAATCGGCAGAAACACGAAACGTCAAAGGCGCCAAACAAATATAAAACAAAGTCAAGTTTTTGTTTATTCCACTCTGTACTCTTATTTATCATTTCCAATGAAACAGTTCACATACAAGCTTCCGGTATGTAGAGTCACGGACAGCTTCACAGACAAACGAGCAAAGAGCAGCGCCACAGTAGTTTATTGATTATTTACGTCTTGAAAACTTGCATCGCAAGAAGAACGTACGAAGGCAGAAGGGACGTCAGTTCCCCCCTGGTACCCTATCGACCTCCCACACCGGCGGAAATAACTTACTAGAATTACAAGTATTATCCGGAAAAGAATTAAAGTTAAAAGTTTAGAGGTCACGGGTGCTTGCCGGTGTGGGCGATACTCGTCACACTCGATAAAATATTACAAAACCCCGCAAACGAAAATAAATTGAACCAAGTATCCCGATAGTTAATATATTGCGTCATTACAACTTGCTTGCTCGATCACGTCGAGCCTAGCCCGCCAGGGTCAGCGGTCAGGGTGCGCTGCAGCGAGTTTAGGAACACAATCTTCTTGCAGAATTTTTACACAACACTTCGTGCGTCGTTCAAGACAGCCCCACCTCCCTCTTCCCCCAAAACCCCTTTCCGGGACATGCGAGACAGACGTGGGCGTCGTTTGATGTGTCTGGCCTCATGAAGGTGACTGCGAAAGACACGGCACGTCTACCTAGCTGTCCGTCAACAGGAATATTGTCATTCGAGGTGTACTCTCTCCTATCCATAACATAAAAATATGTACGTTTTTCTCCAATTAAGTCACCTTCAGGGCCGGAAGTTGCAAAATAAGAAAACAGTACATCCATTTCTTGATGTTTATTAGGAAACATTCTATAATGATAATTACATAGCAAACAAATGTTATGACATCAATAAAAGTTATATCCATTACTAAAAAAAAACGCCAATTAATACACGGTCGGCGTATAAAAAAAACTACAAATTATAACCGTATATGATTGTAACTTGTGGAGATGTTTATATTTTAGGTCATGCGCAACTTGTATATAATGCATAAGTTATAATAATGTTTGTTTGACCGAAATAGATTCGGTAGTTTTAATTTTAGGGTAACATAACATTACTTTCATTTAACCTTAGAGTCTTTAAAGAAGACACATCACACTGTCGGGGAAGAAGAAACGAACAAGCATCCTTCCCGCCTGCACCAACGGTCAAGAACAGTGATTCAAACAGAAACAGTGATTCAACATGCCACGAAGACACTACAGAAGGAGCAGATACTTTCCAAGGAAGATATCTAGGAATATCGGAGGACTAAGTACAGACGTTTCCAAGCAGGATTACGTTTGTGTTAAACAAGTAATCCAATGTCAAGAAAGTTATGTATTTATGTCTTTATTGTATAGGTTTGGTTTTCAGGGCATGACAAGTAACCCTGGTAGTGGATTGTTGGAAATGTGCTTTTCCCCTCGTGTCCACACCTTGCAGAATTTCTCCAGAAATATCCTGGAGGCCTCTACAAAAACCCGGACCCTGCAGCAAGTAACTCAAGGTCTCCAACAAAAAACCAAACGACCAACACCAAGGTTCCGCCCCCCTACCACCGGTTCTCAACAACAACCACCGGTTCTCAACAACAACCCCCGGAGAACAAGGAAACAGAATTCCAGCAACAAAAACGCGGAGGAAAAGCTCACAGTCAAGGAGAACAAGCGTCTACGCCAGTCATCGTCTGAGGCGAAAATCACCATCGCGGTATCTAACAGGTATGGCACATTGCACGACGTCGGAGATGAGACTTCAGTAAACTCAACGCCAGGCCCCTCAGGCCAACCTCCCGTCCACACTCAATCGGCTGCAACCCCTACAATAACACAACATAAACAATAGTTTCGCATAGTCGTCCCAGACGCCGCTAACTCCAACCTCCTGGTACAAAAACTGCGAGCCATTAGCAAAGACGGCTTCTCACTTCTACCCTCAAACAGAGGTACCGACATACTCACCTCAAACTTCCAACACTACCGGTCAGTCATCACAATGCTTACAGCAAATGTTATCCACTTCTTCAATTTCAGCCAAACCACAAAAGGCAGTTTATTACCTCACACCTACTACATAAGTAGAAGACATCAGGCAAGATCTTACAAGCAGCGACTATCAGGTCCAACATATTTACCAATTCAAAAAGAAAATTCCGGGCAGCAACTACCCCAACAAATTCACGTTGGAGCCCCAACGTTTCTTTTGTGTAACGTCCGCGCGGAACACAGATTTCTCTCCCCCCCCCCNACCGCTCAAAGTCACTTTGGTAAATATGACAATCGTTCATCTTCGCCCCTATCAAAAAAGACTGTCATACGCGGCAAAATGCAGAAACTGCCAAGCCTTAGGACACACCCGGAACTTCTGATCCATGACACAGATCTGCCCCCAACTGCGCAGGGACAAACCCCATGGGTGCTGCACTCAACCAGTCACAACCCCTAAATGCATCAGGCGAACATTCAACCCTCTCAAACACCTGCCCCAAATACCTGGAAATGGTTGAGAAACGCCAAACAACCAAGGCAAGAACACCAGCTTCCAAGCCAGCAAACTGAACCGCCCAGGAACCTGGCTAAAACCTCGGTGTCCAACAACCCACAACCACGCCATTAGCAATCATACGCGCAGGCGCTCGTAGAGTCCCCTCACTTCAGAACAACAAAAACACAACAAACCCCAATTGAAACCGCGACATGCAGGACACCTTGCAGGATCTCCATGACTTCATGGAGTTCCTAAAAGAATGTAACTTTCAATCCCTCATGGCGCATTTTCGTCCTCTCATTAGCAAAGCCAAACACCTAACAGACAAACAAGAGAAATGCATGTTGCTTCTGGAGGCCATGTCCACGTTTGTCGCCGCCTAGTCGGTCTGCATGACTCGGAAAATAATCCCGCATCTCTCCAACCTGCTCTGGAACGACCACGAAATACTCAATACACTTATGNCTGCATGACTCGGAAAATAATCCCGCATCTCTCCAACCTGCTCTGGAACGACCACGAAATACTCAATACACTTATGCAAAACTCTGACGAGTGACACAAACGCGAATTATGAATCAAAATCAACTCAACGCAGCAATTTTGTTTGCAATAAATTCTATTTAATGCACTCTGCAAGTAAATAACTGTTCATTTATTAAATTACAGCTCATTATTTAATTTAACTGGCCACCANTATTTAATGCACTCTGCAAGTAAATAACTGTTCATTTATTAAATTACAGCTCATTATTTAATTTAACTGGCCACCAATTAATTATGAAATGTTTTACATATTTTATGATCAATAAAGTTTAACTCCAAACAGCTTAAACAAACCTAAAATCACAGATTTTTAAAATAATTTTTATCTTATAACATGACCGGATAACCTAATATAAAGTTTTGCTCTACTCAATATATATGTATTAAAATAAGTCAATTAAAATTCTTTACTGCCCAAATTAAAAGCTTCTAATTTTTCCGATGCAAGTTTCCACTTATAAAATGTGTTCACGTAAGAATACAACAGTGCTGCCATCTCTTGAGTAGCAGATCGTAACACCGCCTACCGCGCGACCTCTCGGCCAATCAGAGACCTCCGACCACGTGCAACTAAAACTTAACAATTCTCAGCTCGTTTTTTAAGCTTCGTCTAGCAACTTACGGCTATTTTCAAGTAAATATTAAGAAAACGTCATGTTAAAACATTTTCAACTACAAATTACACATCTTCAAAGTAATATTATATACAAAATCAGCTGTAAAACCAGACTTCTCGCCCACTTTCTGTCGCTCGTCAGAGTAGCAATCACAGACGAATAAAACGTAACTAGAAACAATTAATTAATTACCTAAACAGATAAAACAATGTCTTTTAAATTTAATTTAAGCTTACTTATTCTTCCAGTCACGTGTAACAAGTACCAGTTATCTTCAGTAACAGTTTCAGGAAATATTCTAAGTATAACAATTCAAACCGTTTCAGTACTACAATAACCTCGCTTCCCGAACCATTCTAGTCATGTGTATGAAATTTTAATAAACCGATTTAAACTAAACTCATTTTGGCATTAACTTCCGCTTTATTAATTAATAAACTGTCTCAAGACCCCTGCTAGGGACTCGCGACAGAAACTAAAANTTGGCATTAACTTCCGCTTTATTAATTAATAAACTGTCTCAAGACCCCTGCTAGGGACTCGCGACAGAAACTAAAAGTCCTGTAACTTCGAAATTCCGCGATAATCAACTTCACCACCGCTTTCCAGCCATCAGGCAAGGGGAAAGGGGGAAATCACAGCACGGGTACAGGCTCCAGGCGCTACCCCGGAGCACTGGGGAAGTTGGACTGTGGCTCGCCGCAGTTTACGTACAATTTGAAAACAGCCAGGCGGGACAGGCTAGCTGCCCCCAACCTGGGCTAGATTATGATAGACAAATAGGAGTACAAGGGCCCCTCACAGGGCCTGTAACAACCCCCTTCCCTTGTGCGGAGAGGAATTAGCGTCCTAGTGATGATGAACGGTGGCGGGGCACTCACACCCCGATCACGTGGTAGAAGCGTCGCACCGTCTCTAGGCAACGCCGGCCCGGTGTTGAGGAGGGGTTGTAGGGGAGGTAGAGAGGGACCCTCGTCATCGTTTAGTCGACCAGTTGACCGCGGAGCGGAAGCCAGGCCTCGACCTGCCGTTCCGCACCGCCGGGCGTCTAAGGGGGGCATGGACAGGTATGTTGAATAACCCAGCCAATATCCCTCGTAGGACGCGTAATTCAGCAGCACAGTAGGCGAAAGTTGTGCGGTGTTCCAGGTACACCGTCACAAACTTTAGCTGGGGGTTCAGAAAAGTTGGAAGTAACAATGAATGGACTACATGTAAAAGCAACTACACATGGCTCGGAACTTCACTAAGCAGTTGACTCTCTTCTGAACAAATGCAGCAGAGCTACTAAGGATGTGCGGGGTGAAACTTCACCAATCGTGATTTCTCAGTACGCGTCTACACTAACGCAAAATTTACGAAAAAATGTTTTAGATTGTGTTTAAGGTAAACCTTCTGCTGCCATATTGAATTATTGGTTTTTCTAACATGTTTATATTTTAAAAAAGAAAATTCCGAAACCAAACTTATACTTAACTAGCTGTTGACCTTATACTTCTATAGAGTCAATACGAGATTACTACGAACTCATAATCACATCACAATTTTAATTACGCCAAATTTTGGGGAAATCAATTTTGTGACATAAATACGAGTTCATCGTTTAGTAGTTATGTCTATACTGTTGTTTAAGGCCAATAGCTAGTTGGATATATAGGTACTTTCGGTATTTTCTTTCGGTGTTGGGGGAGGGGGGGATAGCTCCCCTTTAGATATAAGAAGAGTGTATTCTAACCGGGAATGATAAACTTGAGCTTATCTTATAAACGCAGTTCACGTTTGAGCACTAGTTTTTTTGTAATAGTATCCTTGCGTCACATGTAAATTACAAAAAAAAAAAGAAGTTAAAATTACTCTAATTATTACTGTAAAATGCGGATTTTTATTTCCGAATAAAAACCATTCCNTGTTGTTTAAGGCCAATAGCTAGTTGGATATATAGGTACTTTCGGTATTTTCTTTCGGTGTTGGGGGAGGGGGGGGATAGCTCCCCTTTAGATATAAGAAGAGTGTATTCTAACCGGGAATGATAAACTTGAGCTTATCTTATAAACGCAGTTCACGTTTGAGCACTAGTTTTTTTGTAATAGTATCCTTGCGTCACATGTAAATTACAAAAAAAAAAGAAGTTAAAATTACTCTAATTATTACTGTAAAATGCGGATTTTTATTTCCGAATAAAAACCATTCCNAAAAAAAAAAGAAGTTAAAATTACTCTAATTATTACTGTAAAATGCGGATTTTTATTTCCGAATAAAAACCATTCCACTACTTATACAAATATATGCAGTATTGGGTGGTGATTATTTTCTCAAACGGTCTATTCCCAAAGTGAACGTTTAACTGTGAAACTGCTTTATCATTTTCATTGCGATAACGGTGAAAATATTGTATCCCTGATGAAATGCACGACATCCACACGCGAGCTTAATTTACCCAGTAATCGACTACTCGTGTCTCTCGCGACAGGGACGGAGGTCGACATTAACGATGCAAAGCTGGTCACTCTGAGGAGCAGGATTACCTCCGACCCCTTTCACCCTTAAGCCCGGGGCTAGTCCTCTTCAATGCGGCCGCCAGAAGAGAGCGCAAGAGGAGGAACTATGGAAGTACGGGGCGGGGCGGGAGAAAGAGCACTCTCGGTTAATCTTATAACCGACTGCGAGCAAATGACGCGGGGATTATTTCCCGATGAGACCCGCGCTATTTTGCGGCCGGGGCCTTATCAAAGGACATAATTGAAGGAGGGGAGTAATTACTGAACGACCCAAGAGCCAAATGGATAGCGATCCCCAGAAAACATAGAACAAAGCCTGCCCTATTACCGACGTAAACTCAAACGGAAAGTCCAAATCTAAAGCGTCGTAAAGTATGCGAAGAGGGAACAATAGTATGATTATGATGAGTCTTGGGCAACGGCGTCTGGCGTAGGAACTAGAAGCCGGCCGATGCCATCTTGAATTTCCCTTTTTTCCTGTTTTTTTTTTTTTTTCAAAATTTCCCATTTTACCATCAAAATTAATTATTTTTCCTTTTAAATTGGTATTTTCCCCTTAAAATTTCCCTTTTTCCCCAAAACTTCCCCGTTTTTTCCAAAAATTTGTGGTAAAAGTGCTTGCTCCTCAATGTGGCTGACTGATTCCTAGTTGTGGCTGAGGTATCCCCAACATCAGCCCCAATGAGAAATCTGAAGAGCTAATAAAATAAAATAATTTTAAAATAGTTAAAAAAAATTTAAATTTACATTAATTTTTATATTTAAAAAAATTAAAGGCAAAAGCATTGAGTGTTATATATCACCAAACTCATATTTTCAAGGCGCCTACGATCATGATATATCAATTGTGTAACTCAATGTCAGGGCAACCACATTGGATTTAAGATGTATGCCTCTTCCCCCCTTTACATTTCAAAACTCAGTACCATCACCCCACCTTACCAACACCCCTCACCAACACCTCAACCACCATACAATATCGTCACCCCACCTTATCCCCTCTGCCCCTACCCTCCCCCCTCCCTAATCCAAACACATTTTTTTTGTGTAAACGTATCTAACAATTAAAGTATTTCATATCACCGCCTCCAAAACATAGTCGTCAGATATTACAGTGAAAGTATAAATACATTCACCCCACCTCCTCAAAAACACTCAAACCATCAATGCGAGCTAGGCACATATGATTCACACCCCGACTGAAAATAACGAAAAGGTTTTAATACATCTGCCTTTAAAAGGTTTTTAAAGTTGTAAATACTATGAATTTAAACTGAAAAAGCTCTCCAATAAATGTGTCTATGAGTCATATATGCACTGATTGAAAAAAATATTTAACATCATGTTTAACGCACTAAACATTTCTGTAATTGTACAAGGGAATGGCAGTCTCTTCGTTTGGTATCTGTAGCAGATTTTAAGGAAGCGTTCGCAGTGTTACTTATGTAGCAAAGTGGTTAGCATAACCAACTCCAGTACCAGAGATTGTGTGTTCAAATTCCCATCCCTCCATGAGCATTTTTTCTTTTCTTAAATGTTACCAAGTGTCATGAGAAAGTGTATAATTTAACTTTTATAAACCGATTTTGCGTTGAAAAAAATACATTTTCGATACATTTTACTGTATTTATTTTTAAATTTGAGCATTTTTCAAGTGATAAATAAAATATATTTTAATGAAATAATTCTAGTTATTTATAAATGAATCGATTCCTAGACAGCAGTGTGAGAAGAGGTGTTGGGCAGCAGGAGGCGGTCGACACTTTTCAAGACGGTTTGGGGATTGTTTGAATGAAGGAGGGGGGGAGGGATTCCAGGTTCGTGTGTTTAGAGGATGACATGTCTTGTTCGTGGGGGAGGGGGTATCCATGTCCATGGTCTTGGAATGTGAGGTGTTTGGTGTGGGTGTCTTTGATGGCACCCCATCAAAGACACCCGCACCAAACTAATGATACTTTAAATTTTTATTTCCGACGACGATGTTTGGGGGAAGTGATATAAATCGCTTTAATTGTTACATACTTTTACAGAAAAAGAAATGGGTTTGAAGTAGTGTAGGGAGGGGGAGGGGTAGTGGGAGAGGTGATAAGGTGGGTTGACGAGATTTTATAGTGGAAGAGGGGGGGAGGGGTATAGGTAAGGTGGGGTGATGGTATTGAGTTTTGAAATGGAAAGGGGTTAGGGGCATACATCTTAAATATAATATGGCGGCCCTGACATTGGGCATTGCAGATTCAGTGTTTCTTTCAGAAATAAATCCGGAAGAGTGGGGGGCAGTAGTGTACGATTTTTACGTCAGCTCCATTAAGAGTAAATAACTTTTAGCGTTAAAAATAATATATAATATCACATACCTGTGGAGTGCAATTATCTGTTGATTGTTTTGTCCACATTCAAAGCAGAAATATTATCCTTTGTCTTTTAGTGGCATAACGCTCCAGAATTCTGCGTAAGAATTTTTCTCTTGGAATATCCTCTCATTTAATATAAACCCTCATGCAGTGATCCAGTGAGTTATCTCCTAGCCTGTTTCTCCGAGGAGTTATTATTCTGTTTATAGCATTAAAAGAACTTTCAACAACGGCTGTTGATATTGTTACAGTCAGTAGGCCTACTTTTACAGAAGCATTTTTTAGTTCATCGTACCTAATATAAGATTGAATAATACATGTGAATGACTATACATTGTATTTCACATGGGAGGCATTGTGACATTTAAAAAGATTTCAGATCTGCTCGGAAGTGATCTTGTTTATGCCGTGTAAATGCTGGCGGTGTGTGTTGACCGTCTCGTGTGCTGAATTCGGCGAAACGATTCAGATGTTAACACGTTCTGCCAGTATTTTCATGTCATAGCTTAATATAATTTGCAAGTAGATCTGTATACTTTTAAATGTTTGGCCTTCAATGTGACAGTCAAAGAACGGTCATTAACCTATACTCTTCAGTATTCTATTGATCGTGTTGAATTGAGAAATACTAGAGTAAAAATACTGACTGCACCAATTTCAGCAACCACTGTTGTAATGCCGTTTAGTGTAATGATTCCACTGAGAAACAGACTAGGGCATAGTTAACTTAATTCGTTACATTAAATTTCTAAAATAAAAGAGTTTACTGTATGTAAGGTTATTGTTCGCATCACAGCTACTAAACTATAAGGTATTTGTTGGAATTTTTGGAAAGAAGGGGAGGTGGTTGTTGGCGGGGGGTTCAAATTCCGGGGTTATGGGCAAACCCTGGTCCGATTTCTTCACCATACCTGCTTTTTTGAGCAACTTATTTCGTTTCTAATGGATTCGGAAAGTGTCGACGAGACATTAAGCCCTACTGCATCGTATTCAGTGATTCAACCAAGTTTTATATGGAAATGGATAACAATTGTATTCAAGTACGGAGCAACTCTGGGCAGCACACTGCTTCAGAGGTTACGCTGCAAAAAAAAAAAAAAAAAAAAAAANTACGTCAAAGCATCAGAGGAAGAGGACAACACTTCCAATAAAGAAGTACATCACTCTCACTACAAATGGTAAACACAAATAATATAGAACACTTAGGTAGCAGGTTGGATTACCTAGACGATTACTCGGGCTGATGATTTAGACACTTAATTTTCGTTCTTATTCGCCGTGTTGAATTTATCATTTATTTGACTTTACTTTCTTTTTCATGAAAAAAAATAATTTTGTTTTACTTAGCACGTTTGCCTTCTACAAATTCCTTCAGATGCATTCGCTAAATTTTATCCACACTTTTTCTGGTAATTGTGTAATTATAAGAATATATTGATAAATTAAAAATAATGCCGCGCTAGTTACATTATAATTACTTCACAAAAGTTCAGAATTTATGTTTGAGCTATAGCGCAATGTATATTGCCAGAAAGTTATGTATGTAGTTAAGAAATAAATGTCCCTATATATCCGAAATAGCTAGAAACCAGTAATTCAACATTATGCTTGACGCCGACAAGCAGAATCCCTCGACCGAGGCCACAGACGCTGCATAAATGGAATGCATCACTACATTTTACAACCCATTCCGGCTAATCTCCAGGCAGGTAGTGACGTCATGAAGATCACAGCGCTAATGTATGCAACGAAACAGCAGGATGGTCTCTTCATACTGGGTGCAGGTGCGGATACACCAGGTAAAGCGACCCGCTGGCAGGTACCAATTAGCACAGGGCATGAGTGAAAACTGCATTGGGGTAGATGCCCTGAATGGCGCAGACTGTTGTGACACTTAGCGTCACAGCTCAGAGCCGGACGTTATTGTTGAGTGACGCACCTCCAGAATTTGTGGCCTCATGGGGTGCGGAGCAATCTCATCTGCTTATCGGTAGTGAAGAGAGAAAACTGACGTTACAGCGGGACGTTCAGGTCACTCTGTGACATGTGCTTTATTTCACGGTGCTGACTGGATATTTTGTAACACACAGTGTGGGTTTACCAAGACTACCTTCGAGCTGTAGGCCATCTACCTTGGCTATCGCGGACTTAAGACTTGTCACTTATAGAACATATACTGGTCAGCAGCCTCTGAAACGGCAGTTGCTATATCTAAGGGACCGTCTTCAACAGGATAGCTTCACAGTATTTATGAATCCATTCCGGAGCTTTCTGGTCCCATGCCTCTTTCCTACGGATGGTGAAAAAGTTCACGTAATGTACTTTACATATGCATAATTTATGCCGAATAAACGGCCCACTTATCTAGATGTTGTTATTAGTTGTTTGTATTATTGTCCCCAATGCCTGCACCAAGTTTCGACGTCTCCTTATGGGTGCGGCAATTTTTATGTCAATGAGTGTATTCCCCAGTTGCAACCGATGCACAGGCCCTGCCTTGCAGAAGGTGCGGCTGAACAACTTGACCAGCTAAGCGCTGCGGTAGAGCCTTGCCGTTTGAACACGCCCACTGCACGCAGAGTGTTATAGTCGGTTTCTCCAGCGAGCTAGGAGTTCTGCCGGCAGATGGCTCCAATCAATAAACAATCGCGCCCTGGCGGACGTGAGCCGCTTATCGGACACGGCAAGGGCTCGGCTCGGGCCTCTGTGTGCTCGGCCAGCCTCCCCGGAGTCTTAAAGACCGGATTTCGTACGGCTCCGGGCGACGTGGTGCCCGGAAACATGGCCTGACCCCTTGTGCTACTGCCGCAGGGGCTAACCCTGCAAGATGCTGCTGGCAAGAGATCTGCACACCGACTCCTGCAGGGATTCTTAAGGCAGAGGGAGAGTGGCCTTCAATGGAACATCGCAATCGTGTACAACACGCGGAGCGCATTAAGACCATATTTCACTATCATTTTTTATTTCATTATCTGAAATAGATTTATATAAGAACCACATGAATGTAAATATTTGAACTCAAATTATTATAGTTCTCAAAATATAACACCGAAAAGTCGAAAATTTGTGAATATGGGATGCCTAGTTTCTATGCTACCTTTTAATTTTGCCAAATATATTACATGTCACGTTATCTGTATGATATACACAACATGTTAATGAACTATCAAGGATATTTAACCATAGGTTCTCGGGTACTGGCACCCTGAATCTATTTTAAAATAGGTATTGATGTTTTTGCCAACATATTTCTATTCGTTTGAGAGAAAAATATATTGATATTTATTAGTTTCTCTCAGACTAACCACGAGTGTCTCTCTCTGGCAAAATAAGTTAATATTTCTTCGTCACAAATCAGTAGAAAAAAGGTTCTGCTAAATTTGACTATCAGGAACAGTGGTTTCAGATAAAAAAAATTAACTGTGGAATATGTAAAATAGTTACTAATTCATTAGAGAGTGTAACTCGTTTTTAGTCTATAAGGTTGTCATCCCTACGTTTGGGTTGCCTTTAACCCCAGGCACGGCCAATGGACTCTCAAAAAAATTGGGTATGTGGGCTTAAATAACCTAAGCACCGCTTTAGGGAAAAATGAGCAAAGAAGGGCGTTGGGTTTGAACCCTAAAACCATCGTATTGCGACAGTTACTCCAATGTTGAATCCCCATATGTTACGGAATGGCCGGTCGTGCCGTGAGATCAGAAGCTGAAGCTCCCATAACAAATTGCACTCCGACACCATGAACAATCTTTGGATTGGTGGCGAGGCACCATGCATCTGTCTTCTCTTGGGCACCGGGCTCGTATTTCAGACTGTTTCTTTCGTGTCGCCTTTTATAAGTAAAGTTACGCATTGCCGTGTTTGGCTCACTTTCAGCGGAAGTGAATGCTTGTGTCGTGATGGCTGAATGACACGTGGTCCTGTTGTGTTCAAGTGTTCCAATTAAACCCGCGTGTTGTGTGGAAACGAGACCCCAGTCTCTCTGGAAAGCCCTTGGTGCATGTTTCATCGTTTGCTCGTATTGTGATAGTGGATATATTTTTTTGTATTAGTTGTCTATTGGTATACGCTGAAGGTATTTACTATTTGCTTGCACTTGGGGCGGGGCTTACCTATTTTTATATAATATATGCATTTTCAACTATAGTTCATTCACGGTTACTTGGAACTTTCTTGGAGCCCTGCCAAATATCATCTTCCAAGATATTCCTCCGTCTTGTGCAAACAAAACTTCACCAAGCCTAGAAAATTACACCAAAAGGGACAACGCACCGCATTCGTGCGCACACAGTTTAATTATATTTTGCATAAAAACTATTTCATAATATACCTTCCATATTAAAACAAGTACAAGATGCTTGTGATGTAAAATAAGTTTAGGAAACAGCACAAGACCTTTTATATGGGGTGGTTTTTCAAAGCTATGATTCGAGAAGTGAGAAGAAACCGTGAATAGATTACATAGGCACTGAAGGTGTTTTAATACATTACGTGTATATAACAGTGAATCTATGTGACTTGCTGGACATCATGGTAGCTGGTTTTATAGTCAGAGGAGAAACGTTATGAAAAGGATAAAGACAAACAAAATTTGTTTGGGAACAAATTCCTTGGAAACTAAGTCGGCCTTCTGAATTACAATGGCTTGACTGAAATGATAAGCTTTGCATTTTTACTGGTTCAAACAAAACTCAATAACACGGTCTTTTTTGAAATGTGACGAAACTGTTTTTTTACACAAACAATTAAACTGACACGGTTTACTCTGTGCATGACAATTTTTTTTTGTTTTGTTCCTAACTTTCTCGGCGGTAGTTCATCTCTATCATAAAACGAACACTTTCATTATTTCCTTAGTAATATAATCATACAAAAAATTATATATTTAATTAAAAACCATTCCTCAATAAAAGCATGATTTTAAATTACAGTACTTCAACAGAATTTATCACTCTAGGACACATTTCTAGAAACGTGTACCTTTGATTAAATTTCACTGCAGTATGTATACAGTATGTATGCAGTATGTATACAGTTGAAAAAAAGCAACATGGCCAGTCAACCATAAAAGCACACCGAAGCAACAAAAAAAAAACATAAAAAGGAACGAGAAGTATCACTTTGAAATGGAGATCGTTTTCAAGCGGAGTTTTTTTTACGACGATGCGTGGAGTTGTGAACGCTTTCACAGCGGCGGTTCTCATTAACTGCGCGCGCTTTGCTTGATCAAGCGCGTCTTCAAACACACCCTCCACGGCTCCCGCGATGCCACGTGTTCGACCGGGCTCCGCAACGGAAGTGTAAAACGAAGGCTGCTACAAGATACCAAGTTCTATCCACAAAACATATATAACCGAAACCAAATCTGATGCTTGGTTGTAGTACATTCACCGTTACTTCCAACTTTTATGAAGCCTTGCTGAAATTCTACTTTCAGGATATTCCTCCGCTCTATGCAATCTAAGCTTAACCAAGTCTAGAACACTACACGAAAGGGACTGCGCACCGCATTCGTGCGCACTCACTCTAATAATATTTTGCATAAGAACTATTTGTTACCAGGCATTACCAACACACCTGTTTTTTCACTGTTGTTATCGTTATGAATTATAAAATATATATAATATAATTTTAGATTAAATGTAGATACATTTTTAACTGACCCAAAAATAAGGTACTTGTATGCTAATTGAAATATAAAACATTTGTGATACATGGCATAGTTAGGGAATACCTGAACACGTCATACATGGGGAGATTTTTCAGAGGTTGGATTTAAAGAGTTTGAAGAAACCGCGAACAGGATATACGCATTATTTTGCGCTGCCTATATGCTATAACACTGCCGCTGTCCGGGTTGCATACTTGTGCAATTAAAATTTTAAGTAGAACCTTCCCAGCCATATTGGCTGTAAGTAAAGAGATTTGGGTGGCTCTTAACATCGACGTCTTTAAAGACGACGAGGGCGATGTCAGGTGAGTGTGGAGCAGCGCCGGAATGCAATGGATGGAGGAAACGGGATATCATCGAGAAAACCCACCGACCCGCGCCATCGTCCGACACGATTTCCACATGCGAAAATTCCGGGGCGACCCCACCGGGAATCGAACCCGGTAAGTCTTGGCCCCACCGTATTAAATTATTGGTTTTCATAGCTCGTTTGTATTTTGAAAAAAAAAAAATTCAGTAAGTTCACTTATACTCAACAAGTTATAGATCTTACACAGCAGTATAGACATAACAACTGAACTACGATTTCATATTTTTTTCACAGTATTGATTTTTCCGCCCAAATATTTCGATTCTCTCACTTTAAAACGCACCCACGCTCTCTCTCTCTCTCTTTCTCACAGCCGATGTGACCAACACAAATTTACACCCACACCCCTCGTAACTTACACCGGATCGAGAACCAACTAAGCCACGGAAACTGGTATGGAATATTCCCGGGATAATCCCAATTTTTGAATCAAACTCTGAAAAATGACTCCATCTATTACATTTATGGTTGTTTCTGAAATATATAATATATATAAAAAGAGTTTTATACTTATCTTATCATAAAAATTTTTTATTTTTGTGAAATATAACTTTTGCTTATATTTTACATTTAAATCATAATATTTCATTTATAATATATATGAATAAAAACAGAGAACATATGTGTGTTGGTAATGCCAAGTAAAGAAACAGTTTTTATGCAAAATATTATTAAACTGAGTGCGCAAGAATGCAGTGCGTTGTTCCTTCGGTGTAACTGTCTAGACCTAAGCTTTGTTTACACGAGGTGGAGGAATAGCCTGAAGGCAGAACTTCAGCAGGGTTTCAGGAAAGTTGGAAGTGACCACGAATGGATCAAGTCTCCGACCTCCCTTTGCTTATTCAATTATCCCTATTCTTCTACGCCAGTCAACGGAAGTTGTAAAAACAATGGCCGCCGCACAAGGATTAGGTTCACCATCGCGTGCAAACGACAGTGAGATGCCACAGAAGGGTTTTTAATAGTTTCGCAGCCGCGCGCTCTATAACAGAATAATTTGATGACATCTCGTTCGTATCGAGCGTTCTTGATACTTTCCTATATCATAAAATACGAGTAACGTAGCAAATGCATAGCAATTGGCTAGGTAAGGAAATGCAAATATATTTCCGATTCGCTAAGACAACAGTACGTGACTTCATTAGGCAATGCTATGAATAAAAAAAATGGTTGTTTTGCAAAACCTCTGCTACATTATCAAATTTTCGCCTTCAATAAAATAAAATTTGAAAATGAAATACTACCTACAAATTTTTCCAATAAACAAAATTTGATCAAATAATTTCGAATGTATTTGATAGTGTGTCGCACTGTCAAACATTTTTTAAAAATAGGATTTAGTCTAAATCTCTATTTAAAAATTATTTTCAAAGTGAGATACTGCTGTTGTGTTTCCGTGCATTTCACTACAGGAAGAAATGTAACGTATGCTCTGATTTATTTTCACTTCTTTATTAAATGTAAATTTTATTTATCAAAGATTTTTCCTGCGCAATGAAATTTAATGTTTCTATGTTCTTAACATTATTGTGAATTAATCACTTCAAACAGCATTCATGTTGAAATAGCATTCATGTTCAAATTTCATTCATGCTTATACAGCTTCTATTTTAATTAATTATCTTTATAACAACATTTAGTTTCCATCAATTGTTCGCCATTTTAAAGTTTCATTATATTGGAAATGGCCATTCTTGTCATCCACGATTCTGATTGGCTGAGTCCGTTAAACATAAAAAAAAATAATTTAGTACCCGTACAATTTTCAAAATGTTTTATGAAAATTAGAGCAATTCAGCAGTTTCAGACAAACATGGCGGCGATAGTAACGTTTCGGTGATGTCACAACCTTACAAATTTATTTCACCAGATTTATTGAAAGCTGATTGGCGGAAAAAATTGACAGTGAGAAGGGGCCTGCGGAAGCACAAAGTATGTCGAAATAATAAATAACTCCCTATTATATCTCTACTAAGAATTTCCGGAATATTAAACGATTCCGCCAAGGTACGACAATACGCATGCAAATTGTTTCGAAAATTAATTATGAGTGCTACGTAAACAGCTGTTATAACAACATTCCTAAACATTATAAATTACAGGTTAAAAATACAAAATATGTAACTAAATACTTTGATAGTCTCAAACAAACGGTTTCCAAAGAAATTGAGTGGAAAAAAAAGCATTAACTTTTTTTACTGCACGATCGAGGAATGAATTTATGTTGAGCCGTTCAGTCACACGTTAATTTCTAAGTTCAAATTTTGCAGTCAGGTAATTTTTTTGGCATGCAATGTACTTGTGTTGAGCACTTGTANATCTCACGTTAATTTCTAAGTTCAAATTTTGCAGTCAGGTAATTTTTTTGGCATGCAATGTACTTGTGTTGAGCACTTGTATTGGAACCATTGAGCTACGTGCCGCGTGCTCAANTATTGGAACCATTGAGCTACGTGCCGCGTGCTCAACGAAAGTGGCACTAATCACTTAGGTCAAAGATGCGTAGAAAATCCCACGAATCAGAACAGCCACGAGGAAGATCGGGCACCGGTGACTTACTGTGGACAATACTGGTCTTATACAAGGTGTCCCGTAAATAACGGATAACCCGTAAACCGCTGATACGTTAGGTATAACCCTACCAGAATAGCGCAACTTGACCTAGATAAAAGTGTCTTCGTTTTCAAGATATTGCCGCATGCTTGGGAATGTCAGGAACACTTACTTGCATTCGCTGTCGTGCGTGACACTACCATACATTGACAGATATTATTATTATACCGTTTGCAGCATATTGCCGAGTAGTTGTGCTATTAAACTGGTATGACATTTCTACGGAAATTGTGACAGTTTCCTTAGAAAATAATCTCCTACGTATATTTTAAACTAACGTAACTGCGAATGCGTAATTTTAACATCGTTTCGCGTAAACCAAGTGTAATACACCAAACAGATTTATCACCACGAAAATGTGTCCATTTAGTAGTGATTCTACAAGGGTAGAAGAAAAACCTATTGCTATGAAGTTGACACAGCGCTTAATTGTTATTAAATTGAAATTGTGACCACAACGTGCTTATTGCCACACATTTATAGATGTCACGCAAAAACACCGAATTCAGGTAGGGTNTTGAAATTGTGACCACAACGTGCTTATTGCCACACATTTATAGATGTCACGCAAAAACACCGAATTCAGGTAGGGTTTTTTTTGTTGACATTTTCGAACATGTGGCAATATCTTGAAAACGAAGCCACTTTTACTGCATACAAATTACGATATTCTGGCANTTGACATTTTCGAACATGTGGCAATATCTTGAAAACGAAGCCACTTTTACTGCATACAAATTACGATATTCTGGCAGGGCATGCATGACATAACCTATCAGCAGTTTACGGGATATCCATTATTTAAGGGACATCTTGTATATAATTGACGTGCAACGTATCCACGATCATGAACACTGTGAATGATCGGGTTAATTGAAAATGGGCGAACTTTTTGTGGATTCGTGATAACTTCATAAATGTGACTAAGAGCGATCCTCTACTTGCAAAGTTTGGGCACTTGTTTTTTAAAAACATCGATACATCAGAGGTAGATATCGGACGAAGAAATATCATAAAATATAACAGGCATTAAATTCCAAAACATTTGCTGCTACTATAGCTGTGTATAGGGATTTTAATATAAATTGATCAAATGTTGCATGATACTGAACGACTTTCGTGGTGGAATAAGAGCAAAAATAATAGTAATTACTGAGAATCATAGTGCACTATGGTTCTCAGTATTAAGAACATTAGTTGAGGAGAATANGCAAAAATAATAGTAATTACTGAGAATCATAGTGCACTATGGTTCTCAGTATTAAGAACATTAGTTGAGGAGAATAACAAATACGCCGCACTTCAGTACCTGTAAAATAGTTTTAGGTTCAAACGCAACGTTTTCAAAGGAAGACAACTGTGCCGTGTACATCTCTGGCAGAGCTAGACAAAGTGTTATTTTTAAGATAGTGTCAAGACAGGCAGAGAATAATTTGAAAGTATACATTTGTTGTAGAGGTAAGTAGGTGTTTACCTTGAACGAAGGGAGAGCCACGTGTCGAGGCTGCCGCCAATAGCAGCGCTAGTGGTATCGCTGCCAGCATGCTGATTGGCCTCATGCCTCAGTTCATCNAGAGGTAAGTAGGTGTTTACCTTGAACGAAGGGAGAGCCACGTGTCGAGGCTGCCGCCAATAGCAGCGCTAGTGGTATCGCTGCCAGCATGCTGATTGGCCTCATGCCTCAGTTCATCGTGACGTCATCAGCGACGGCTTTTGGCACCTACAATGAAAATAAAGTAATTTTAAGTTTAGCTTACTTCACACTTGTCATCTGAAGCAACTCTTACNGCAAAAATAATAGTAATTACTGAGAATCATAGTGCACTATGGTTCTCAGTATTAAGAACATTAGTTGAGGAGAATCACAAATACGCCGCACTTCAGTACCTGTAAAATAGTATTAGGTTCAAACGCAACGTTTTCAAAGGAAGACAACTGTGCCGTGTACATCTCTGGCAGAGCTAGACAAAGTGTTATTTTTAAGATAGTGTCAAGACAGGCAGAGAATAATTTGAAAGTATACATTTGTTGTAGAGGTAAGTAGGTGTTTACCTTGAACGAAGGGAGAGCCACGTGTCGAGGCTGCCGCCAATAGCAGCGCTAGTGGTATCGCTGCCAGCATGCTGATTGGCCTCATGCCTCAGTTCATCGTGACGTCATCAGCGACGGATTTTGGCACCTACAATGAAAATAAAGTAATTTTAAGTTTAGCTTACTTCACACTTGTCATCTGAAGCAACTCTTACNTTTTGGCACCTACAATGAAAATAAAGTAATTTTAAGTTTAGCTTACTTCACACTTGTCATCTGAAGCAACTCTTACATGCATAATACAGTTTATTAACAAATTAATATTGCATATAAAATTTTTTTTTGTTATTTATTCTTCTGTTTAACTGACGTACACAAATGTTTTTAATTTAATCATCAGGAAACTATAGAACATAGAGTTTTAATAATAACTAAAACACTTCCATTGCTTCACTGATAACATTACACAACATATTCATGTACGTCACAAGTTGTAAAGGGTTAAACTGTCAGATCAGAACATTAAAATCATTAAAAATTTCTTGCGTTTTTCCTGAATATTCTTAATGAATCTTATGTACAGTTTTGGTGTTCTCTGGCGGTGAAAATTGGAGCCAAGTAAGTAACCGGATATTCTAATTTTGCAGATTTCAGTATGAATATGAAATGGTTCAAATGTGCAAGTTGTTGACACTTAATTCAGAAAACTGTTTGTGCTGTTAACGTCATTACGTTTGCTGTCTTTTTTTTAACTCTTGTTCAAAATCTACTTAAAGGGCGTGTCAAAAGTGCAACACATAATCCAATATGTTTTATTAATATTGCCCACTCAAATTTTGTGGGAAAATAATGTTAATGCTGTGTTGTTCATTAAGAAAGTATATATGACTAAATTTTTCTGTTTTGGAGATATTTTACTGTTATGTAAAATTATATAAATAAAAATTAATAACATTTTCTAATCAGTTAAAAAATCTTTAGCTGGTTTTATCAGAAGTAGTGTTGTCAAACAAATTTTAAACCGTTATTCAAACGCAATGCTTGATTTCAACTAAAGTGATTTCAACATGACGAAGAAATTTCCTTGAAATCTGTAACTTTGTTCTTCTCCAATAAGAGTTTTATTTCTAACAACTTTTAATCTAAATTTTTGAGTAAACCTTAAAATTAAATAATGTGTGAGCCACATAATTATTTCTATAAAATTTCTTTGTATTATTCTAATGACGTCAACAATAATGATGTGAACTACAGGAAAACATTCCTATTATGCACATTTTTGAGATTTGTATTAAAAACTTCAATAACGCCTGTAACAATTTTTTTTGTAAATTACGTTACCACATTTTTTAAAACTTTTTTCAAACTGCTGTTTAAGGCTATATCGCAGAAACATAATAAAACACGAAAAATATAGAATCCGTTTTTATTCCCACTTGGACGTTTTTCAACAGCCGTGAACAGTTACGGTTTTGGCTATTTCAGGGAGAGTTTGAAATAAAATTCGAGTCTACAAATTAAAGGTCTTTTCTCCGTGTTAGTGAGTAGTGAAGTTACCTAACAGCCGGAAAATACACTTCTGATATGCGAGAACGAACCTTGGATTTTGGGTGGGCTTGATTCACATTCATACTGCGGAAGGCAATTGTAAACCATAGCTCTAGCATCCTTACTTGAGAGGGAGCGTTGGGTGGGCTTGACTGTTTTCATCACTACAATTTTACCTGGGACCTGGGATAAGATTCATCAAGCCTTTAACTGGTTAACATCAATCCCTGTCCCGAAACTCAGACCGTGATTTCAGATGTAAGTTAGTCTATTCATGGTTACTGCCAACGTTTCTGAAGTCCTACTAAAATTCTACTTCCACGATATTCATCCGCCTCATGCAAACAAAGCTTAACCGAGTCTAGGAAATAACACCAAAGGGAAAACGCACCGCATTCGTGCGCACTCAGTGAAATAATATTTTGCATAAGAACTATTTCTTACTAGAAATTACGAACACACCTATCTTCCCTCTTTTTTTTATTCATATTGATCAAAAATATAATATATAAATTTATAGACAAAATATAAGTAAAATTTCTATTTTAATAAAAAATAAGGTACTTTTATGTTAACACAATAATTAAATGGCTGTAATACGTGGAATATATAGGAAACAACCGAACACACCATATATGGGGTGATTTTTCAAAGGTTCGTTTCAAAAAGTGCGAAGAAACCGCGAATAGACTATATAAACTGTTTACAGTTAACCGATCACTTTTGAAAACCCTGTTCAGGATCTACTTTTTCACTCATTTAATATCCTACCACTGTATGTACAGTTAACATTGCCAGGGGTCTGATCACTTTATTAACGTGGTCTAATTTGCATGAAACAAAAAATACTGACTTCCAGCTGCCATAAATATGAACATGAAGTTTGCAGTACAGTGTCAAGTCTCAACAATATTTATTATTAGCAATTCGCTGCCAACGTAACTCAGACGAAGCATGCCAATAGTTACGGGAAATACATTTTTTTCCCCAAGGTTGATTTTAAAAGTTCTTACTTTACCGGGAACAGCTTTCGTCAAACTTTGTACGCATTGACAACTGTGCTACGAAGGGTCGAAGTGTATCACGGTTATGACTTAATTTCCTGTAACTTCAACATACTTGCTATAGTGTTGTTTTTTTTGAAGTTTCTTAAAATAACCCGTAATCCCGTAAGTGGCACCGTAAAAATAGAAGTACACCGAAAAAAAAACTACTGACAAATGTGATGGGAGTTCAAGTTGAGATTATTAGTTTGTTCAAGGTTGGCGGTTCTCGTTACGGTAATCTCTCGGAAGACGTGAGATCGGCGGAGAAAGGAGAACGGCAGAACGTTGGGCGAGCCAAATGTGATCGTTAAATGCGGAGGCGAAGGAACTAAGTGAATTGGAACTGGCCGTGACCCCTTCGCGCAAGGTAGAAACAATTTCTTCCTCGGATCGCACACTGCTCGGGTCATTATCGGCTCCGGTGGGAGTGATTCAGTCGGTGCACATGTCTCGGTCCTTATCGATCATGCCGCACCAGTGCCAGTTGAGACCTGGTCACGCTATAATCTGCCCCACAGTTATTAGGAGGCCAGTCTTTACTTCAGTTATCGATAACTGAAAACCGGATGTTTGTGGGATGGCTCATATGCTGACGGTCCCGTTATGTCGTCGCTCAGCTACAGGCAGGTACGTGACGATGATTATGTTCTTTCATAACGCGTTTGAGCTCGACGAACGCGAGAACGATAAGGGCGACATTGCCACGCACTTCATGTGCGCCATCGCCGCTAAGCGCAAGGCTCTGAACTGGCGTGCAATGTTCAGTGTTTTCTTCGCGCTGTGTGTACCTACAGGACTTTCAGCGGCGATCCTATTATTTTTTTGCTGGGAAGTGTAAAGGAATGTTCAATGCAGGGCCCTTGGGTAGATTTGTATGCATCTGAAGTGCATATTTTGAGGTAGATCGGGAGCCTTAAAGCTTAAAGGAGGGTCGACTGTCCTAGGTAGGGATGGGATCTAAGTGCGTCTCAGAGCTGAGTCCTATACGCCTAGGTATGCATGGAAGATTATGACTACAAGGGCACATGCTTGCGGGTTTACTGTGATTGGTAAAACATGGCCGCGGTCGGGGCCGTGGTTATCTTCCGTGCTAACCCGAACTAAACTAGAGGNAGAGGGGGGGGGGAGGGGGCGAAAACCCCGGCATAGAAACCGTAAAATCCCCTCGACAGAAAATAATTGCAAAATTGCATGAACAGAGGGTGTGAAAGGATAACCTTTATTAAAAGGACGTTCGAAACACTAGAAGAGAAAGAATGGGAAGGGGATCTTAACCTTACTGTCGCGCTGGCATTGCTTGTTTGTAACCAGGCGTGTGGAAGGCATCACACTCCTGGCGAGTGAGTGAGTTGAAGAGATCTGAGCGGTTCTTAACATCGAGGTCTTAAAAGCCGACGAGAGCGAGGTGAGGTGAGCATGGAGCAGCGCTGGAATGAAAGGCCGAGGGGAAACGGGAAGTTCCCGCAGAAAACCAGTCGGCAAGCGGCATCGCCCGGCAAGATTCCCACATGCGAAGATCCGGGGGCGACCCCGCCGGGAATCGAACCTTGTTCGCCTAGGTGGGAGGCGAGTAGCCTAACCACTACACCACCGCGGCCCCCACACTCCTGGTGGAGGGGGAAATGCGCTGTTGGGCATGCACCCTCCCGTGTACCCAACAAACAGTTGGAAGGTCCGTGAATGCTACTTTATAGCAAGCACGAGGGAAATCACGTGGTCAGACCCCTGCTGGGGCTATACAGAGGCCAGTTGTAGGAATCACCCCCGGAGAGTGATAGCACCTGGTTTAATAACCGTACCACTGCCGAGAAGCCACTTATTACACGGGCGATGGCCGACGTCGTTTGGGTTGGCGCATACAACACCGTAATTGAACTGTGGAGCAGAAGAAGATAATACAGAGTGATGAGTCATGTTTAGATAACTGCAATACTCGCTTTATTATTTGAGGACAGAATAGACTTCGAATCGTTATATATTTCTATAAGTTTTATTACTGGGATACTGTTTACTTGACACCTTCTGGACGTATTTGAACCAATAAGAAACAATTAACGACAGCATGGCTTAATCGCATCCAACCAAGTCAAAAAGGAAAAAAAAATGGCCCTTGACGTCTGCGGAAGCCAATAAACAAATGACCCAGACTCGAGTATACATAGCTCGAGAAGTTCATCGTGCAGCCAGAAATAACGAGAATTGTGCAGGTCTCTCTCTAGTCATGGTACATGATTGTCACTCGGAGGGTGTATGCAGACCTGGTGGATATGTGGCGAATGGTTTAACGCCTGAGTGTGTTGTGTCGACAGTGGCGTTTGGCGGAGGCAATGGAAAGGGTATGGGTCTATCTTAATTTTTATTTGCACCATTATTTTTAATTGAAGAATCGATCAACTCTAACATGTACTAAAACATTTTAGACAGTAACATACTTACCACACTAAGTCAACAGTTTGAAGAAGGCCTTTTCCTGCATCAGGCCCACGATTCTCTGGCCACAAAGTAAGGTTAAGCATGAATAAAATATGTAATTACATTACACCATTTATACAACTAAACAAGATACAAATTCCTCCCAAAATAATTACGCAACGTTCATATACAAAAAATAAAAAAATTATATTCAAATAAAATTTGAGATAAAAATTTTACCAAAAATAGTAATAATAAAATCGACAACCCTATAAAAAAATGGGTTCGTTTACTTATGTACGTGCGTTAGAAGTTATTCTTCTTTGACGTGACTAAAATAAAACTTAATTACGTATGTTATAATTTCACGCTTATATTCGTTCAATCCTGTCTCATATCATAATTGAATTTAAACTATATAAATTAAATTTTTTTTCAATTTGCTTATTACACGAACTGATCTTCGGTCGGTTTTAGATATAACCACGTGCTATGTTGTGTACCTTGCGTTTATATATAGCTAGGCGATACTCGCATGCACGTTGGGTCATACCCTCACCACTTTCACTGTCGAATTTCGTTATACTGTGCGCGCGCAACTTCCGTTGCACACTAAACTTTTACCCTCAGCGCACCAAAAGAAGTATAACTTCAAAAAAATGATGACAACTGTCTAAAACCTACCGAAAATACAAATATCATATGAATAACAAGAAGCCATTCGTTAATTTAGAAAATGATGTTAACAATAACAAGGATTGTTAAAATTCAAAAGGAAGAATGAAAATAAATAAGGCAAAAATAATTCAATAACCACATATGTAATACAGTCGAAAACAAACACGATGCAAAGAATACACGAATACAAAAACAACAAATGTGAACAAGCACACAAATAAAACAACGTAATTCGCAAAAAAAGCTGTTGATATCTCAAATTAAAAAAAAATACTTATTGTATTCCTTTGTTTACTTGCCTTCCATACGCCTTCATCAAAGCTAAGAAGGTATTTTTGCAGTTCTTAAATTCGTTGTAAACTAAATAATTGTAAATTCTAAAATGTTTATCATAACACTAGGGCCAGTGACTTTTCGCGTAAAAATCGGAGCACACAGAAGACTTCAATACTATATACACACCTCAGCTGTTGTTATACCTCCGTTGGCTGCTGGCGCCGTGTCCGTCTTTGACCAAGCCACTCAGGGCTAAGCAACTCCGACACTGAACTTTCGTGATTCGTGCGCAAACGGTTAACGCGGGCCAAAAAATCTTTTAGCCAATCAAAGAAGCTGGACGTCCCTAAAGTGCTTTGGACTGTATCTTGTCTCGAAATATTTTCGCGAAATATCACTGCCCCTACATAACACAAAACTAAACATGAATAGCTGTCCTTCAAGAAATTGAGATAGTAGAAATACTTTTTCCTACAACTTTGACAAATCTAAACTTCTATTAGGTTATCTTAAATTTCCATAAAACTTGCATCACACACATATTTAATCTGGTAATAACTGCGCTATAAATATAGACACGAAAATTTTGCGAGTTCATCTAAGGACAAGTTAAACTTAACCTGCATGTACTACAGAGTTTCAGCTTCTATTGGATTGCAGTTTGTTAGACACGCCCCGGACAGCTTACGACCAGTACCGAACATTTACGGAAATCAAGGACCGAATCCCATGCTACCTGCCAGTGGTTAAACTGGAGCAACAGCCAATGAGCAACTTGCTGAAGCTCCAGTACACCAATTATTGTAGAGTCTAGATTGTCGCCGAATTAACTCGCGAGATTTCCGTGTCTCTAGATATAAATAGAGGCAATGATATTTCGCGA
Organism: Clitarchus hookeri; assembly: GCA_002778355.1. NCBI lineage: Eukaryota > Metazoa > Arthropoda > Insecta > Phasmatodea > Phasmatidae > Clitarchus > Clitarchus hookeri. Next base: position 59,560 of record NQII01001293.1, read on the forward strand.
AAAGATTTTGAGACAAGATACAGTCCAAAGCACTGTAGGGTCGTCCAGCTTCTTTGATTGGCTAAAATATGTTCTGGCCCGTGTTAACCGTTTGCGCACGAATCACTAAGGTTTAGTGTCGGAGTTACTAAGTCCTGAGTGGCTTGGTCAACGACGGACACAGCACCAGCAGCCATTGGATGTATAACAACAGTTGAGGTGTGAATGTAGTATTGAAGTCTACTGTGTGCTCCGATTTTTACGCGAAAAGTCATTGGCCCTAGTTATAAATACTCAACAAAAAATTTTTAATGCATTGTATCTGCCAAGTAAATCGACGATTTTTGCTAGTTATTTTTGATTGCAAATTACAGTGGGGCACGAAATGTAGTTAAACATATATCTAGTTAGCATCGCATAAAGAAGATCGAAATAGTATAACTAAGATAGCCTGAAACACAACAGGCAAGAAGACGGCAGGTGATGCTAGATTGTGAACTAGATGAAAACTGCCCATTGTAAGTTGTTTCAGTTAACCCCATCGACAATAAAGAAATTGCAATGGATTTCACAGATTAATTCTACTACACCATTGCCACAAAAAAAATAAAACACTGTCTGTAAACAAATTTTGTATTTTTACAAAATATTTTTTTGTAAACTGGTTGCCAAGATTATTTCTGTACCAATAAAAATACACTAGAGAAAATTTTACTACACCGTTTGACGCGAGCATATATAGCTACGCTGTAAATTTTATCCCTTTCAATACCACATAAACTTATGATTTCAGTTGTTGCAAATAGTATTTCTGATGTGTGCTGTAGTTAAACCGACAAACAAATTGCTTCGTTGTGACAACCAATAAGCTGTAGGCTCTGTGTTCAGTGACCAATGAATGAACCAGTAACAATGCATAGCAGCAACATGGTTTACGAATCTGTTAACCCCAGGGAAGATGATTGGCTACTGAGGGTTCCAGCGTACAGCACGGTCAAATATAACCTTTCTGTGCACCGTGCAGACAATTGTTCTACATTGGGTATCAAGAGTTAATAGCATATACTGTAGAGTTCATGTTTTTTAAAAACATAGAGTTATATAATATAATTAATTTAGTATGTTTCGCACATCCCTGTGTCGTAAACGTGCACTATTTATCTTGTAGTGTCACAAACATTCTGTATAGCAAAGAAAAATAAGATATTTGAGACGGTTTGATTTACAGTGACTAAGTCTTGCCATAATTCAAAGGGAAGAGTTAATAAACTTAACCCTTTGAGGTGTATGCACGTATGTTCTCGGGGCTGGGTTTATATGGTAATTTCTTTGCTCTCTTAAAACAAAACTAGCACTTTTATAGCTTCACTGTTTCCCTAGACTTTATAAAAAAATCTAAGTAAGAAACTACAACTAGTCAACAGTTCATTTCGTAGCAATAAAATTCCCCTTTTCAATAATTTCTCAAATGAACACGATGCATTGTAAAACTTGTTACATCTGTCGCTACACATAAGTTGGTACACAGTCAACGCGTGACTTCATTGGCCGACAGCCAGCCAATAATACACGCTGCGGGGTACAGTAGGCGTGCCCGGTGTAGCCAGGACCAATAGGACGATGGTAAGTAGAGATGCAGAGACGAACACAACTGATATTGCTGTAGTACAAAATATAGGCAGCTCACTTCAACCCTGTCTTCAGTGACAGTAAATTTGTGCAATCCTCAAAGGGTTAATGTTTGCACTTACTAAAATTTTCCTTTATATATTTTTGTTATTTAAAGCAAAAAATATATATTTCCATGGTTTTATTTACAGTAAAGAAATCTTGCTTTATACCAAATCAGTAGAGACCGGAAAAAATCGCGAGTTCAAGGACCTGCTGGCTAGACTCTACAGTCTTATGTACAAATATGCCGACATCAACTGCACATTGGTTGTTTCTTGTTGTCACAGTGGAAGGTGACGATTGGACCAGCATTCTGCAGGAAGTGTCTAATACGGCGTAGGCCAATGGATTAAGTTATATAAACGCATGTGATTTGGATTCTAATTTGTCCTAAAATGAATCCGCGAATTCTTCAGGTCTCTACAAATCAGAGAGTTGTGTGATATTAAAATTCGCCTGTTGTACATTTTACTTTTTTAGTACATTACGGAACTACCTTAATGATATTACCAAACAATGAATCCCTTAAATTTTCGACATCATGGTTAAATATTCGAAACAGAGTAACTGGCTGCCGTAAAGAATAATGCTGAACTGTAGTAACGACAATACAAGGTTATCATTGAAATAAACGTATAGATGAAACACATATTTTGCCGTACATTAAAAAGTATAGGAATCGAAATAGACAGGTTCCATTTTCTATTTTAGGAACAATGGTGTGAAGAATCATAAACCCATTCACGTTCAAAATCTTTGCAGCCATGTCGAGCGAAAAAAAAAAAAATGGTTTGCAAGAAACTTCAGTATCAATTGGTTAAATCTTACCAAATAGTACTAGAACACAAATGAAAATTCCACACCAGATAGAAGTTTGCCCAGACGATATTCAAATCAAACTCACCTCGTAGCGGTTCGCATTTAACAGACACTTTTATTTTAGGCAACAGATCATGTGTTGCGGCAAAGATAATTTTTTTTATAGTGCGAGAGAGCTGGAAGAGAGAAATGCGCTGCAGGAGAGGGCGTAAACAAGATGCTGTACGGAGCCACGCGAACCGCGGGGCCACGAGCAGACTTCGAANGGGGGGGGGGGGGGGGTGTTAGAGAGGTAGAAAAACTCTCGAGAGACGCGTGCGAAGAATTTTCCACATCTCACGACAAGCCTGGTCAAATAACGAACAGTTATACCTAGATCAAAGTTAACAAACCACTTTTGAAACCAGTTTTTTAAAAACCAATATGTTGGGCCAGTGACTTTTCGCGTAAAAATCGGAGTACACAGTAGACTTCAATACTATATACACACCCCCAGCTGTTGTTATACCTCCATTGGCTGCTGATGCCGTGTCCGTCTTTGACCAAGCCACTCAGGACTAAGTAACTCTGACACTGAACCATCGTGATTCGTGCGCAAACGGTTAACACGGGCTGGGACATTTTTTTAGCCAATCGAAGAAGCTGGACGACCCTACAGTCCTTTCGACTGTATCTTGTCTCGAAATCTTTTCACAAAATATCACTGCCCCTATCAATATGCTATAAACTATTCACTTTATTTCATAAACATAATAGTAGTAAGCAAGTACTATACGAAAGTATAAGGCTACAGGAAAGCAAATGTTGAGGAAGCTCCATAACAAGCTCAAAGGGGGAAATATAACGGAATCAATATACAAGAAAAGAGAGAAACACAGAAAACACAATAGACCGGATGAACAAAACGATAAAGTGGTTGACACCTATTCCACGAGTGAACGACAACAGGCTCGTAAAAGCAGCGGTAGATGGTGAACCAAAAGGGAAAAAGGTGGTTGGAGGACGAGGGGAAGGAGAAAAGAAATGTATCTATTGTTAAGAATCTAGCTAAAGCTTATTAAATAAAGCTAGATGTCCTTCTGAACTGTGGGTGGCAGAAACGATGTCTCTTGCTGTCTGTTTTTTTCTTTATGCATTAGGGACTTCGTAAATTACATACTTTTTAAATAATTTCACAGTTTCACTTGACCGGCGCATGAATCAAGTGACCAGGCCCATGACAATGTTTACGTATGGCGGACGAATACACAATGTGGATACAAGTAGATCTTAAGCCGGGTTTTCAAAAGTGCTCAGTTTACCGTGAGAAGCCTATACGTTACTTTATCCCCGTCAGCGTCCAAATGATCCCCAGTCTCAATAAGTAATGGTGACANAATGTGGATACAAGTAGATCTTAAGCCGGGTTTTCAAAAGTGCTCAGTTTACCGTGAGAAGCCTATACGTTACTTTATCCCCGTCAGCGTCCAAATGATCCCCAGTCTCATTAAGTAATGGTGACAGCATACAATATACAATGATTATCTCCACACAGGATTATTTACGTATCTTTGTAATCGAATTACATGACTGATACGGTTCAGCGGGTTTTCTCGGGGATCTCCCGCTTCCCATGGCTTTGCATTCCGGGGCAGCTCCATACTCCCCTCACTTCACTCTCATCGGCTCTCAAGACGCCGATGTTAAGAGCCAACCAAATCTCTCCACTCTACTTTGTAAAGCTGTGTTTATAAATACTCTGCGAACATTCAGAGTCATCACCGATGGACAGAGGACATTCCTATAAAGTGATTTATTGCAAGAGAAAGCTCAATTTTACGACATCATGCTTAAGACCGTAATAGCGAAACAACCCCTTTATGGTTTTGGACCCTAACAAATTAATTATTTTATAATTGTACCAAACATTATGCAACTTGTACGCATTGTATGTAAAGATATTTTCCTAAAATAAAAAAAATTTACAATATATATTTTTTGAATAATTTGATGTCAAATACAAAATTCTTCTGTTTTGTTGCTGCCATAATAATAAACACTAAGTTGCGCAGATAAAAAAAATGGACAACATAAACCAATGCCGTGGGCTTCTGCTTGAAACGCATGCAATCAAAAAACTGCAATAAAAAAACTGGTATAGGCGTGCGTATGCAAACAACAGAGGTATGGAACCAATCAGAGTAACGCGATGCGGTTGGCAGCGCTATATAAGACAACAAGCGTCTGGCAAAGTTGCTAGATCTGTTACTGCTGCTACAATGGCAGGCTATCAAGATTTAAGTGAGTTTGAACGTGGTGTTATAGTCGGCGCACGAGAGATGGGACATAGCATCTCCGAGGTAACGATAAAATGTGGATTTTCCCGTACGACCATTTCACGAGTGTACCGTGAATATCGGGAATTCGGTAAAACATCAAAATCTTCGACATCGCTCCGGCCGGAAAAAGATCGTGAACGAACGGGACAAACGACGACTGACGAGAATCATTAAACGTGACAGACGTGCAACCCTTTCTCAAATTGGCGCAGATTTCAATGCTGGGGCATCAACAAGAGCCAGCGTGCGAACTATTCAACGGACCATCACTGATGTGGGCTTTCGGAGCCTAAGGCCCACTCGTGTACCGTTGTTGACTGCACGACACAAAGCTTTACGCCTCGCCTGGGCCCGCCAACACCGCCATTGGACTGTTGATGACTGGAAACACGTTGCATGGTCTGACGAGTCTCGTTTCCAATTGTATCGGGCAGATGGACGTGTACGGGTATGGAGACATTCTCTTGAATCCATGGACTCTTTATGTCAACAGGGGACTGTTCAAGCTGGTGGAGGCTCTGTTATGGTATGGGGCGTGTGCAGTTGGCGTGAAATGGGACTCCTGATACATTTAGATACGACTCTGACAGATGACAGATACGCAAGCATCCTGTCCGATCACCTGCACCCATTCACGTCCATTGTGCATTCCGATGGACGTGGAAAATTCCACCAGGACAATGCGACACCCCACATGTCGAGCGTTGCTACCGAGTGGCTCCAGGAACACTCTTCGGACTTTAGACACTTCCATTGACCACCTAAATCACCAGACATGAACATTATTGAGCATATCTGGGATGCCTTGCAACGTGCTGTTCAGAAGATATCTCCACCGCCTCGCACTCCTATGGATTTGTGGACTGCCCAGGAATAAAACAGGGAGAAATTATGTGTGTTGGTAATGCCTAGTAAGAAATAGTTCTTATGCAAAATATTATTACACTGAGTGCGCACGAATGCGGTAGGTCGTCCCTGTGGTGTAATTTTCTAGACTTAGTTTAGTTACGATTGCGTGAGGCGGAGGAATATCTTGGAAGTAGAACTTTATTAGGGCTTCAGAAAAGTTGGAAGTAATCGCGAATGAACTGTACTGTGTACGTCTCAGACATTTTTCTCGCTCCCTTAGCTAGTGTCAGGGAGAATTATGGTACTATGCAATTTAACGTCTTTCAACTGTTTGTAAATAGTTCGGAATGTATGGGCCCAAGAATGTTTTTTTTTTCGCGTTTGAGAGAGAGAGAGAGAGCGATACGGGCGACAATAACGCGCGCGCCCAGCACACCATTGCCCTTATACAAAAGGCTCTTAACCCGCGTGCAATGTTCCCGTCGTCACGCTTTTCTGTACAAATTATATCTGTAACAGTGGAACTTTATTAAACACGACGAAAGCCCGTAGCTTAAACTACTACTGTATGGTTTTACTTTTCTCATATCTCCAAGGAAACCGCGCATGCAATCTCTCCTATCTCTAAAGGAAACCGCGCATGCAATCTCTCCCATATCTCAAGGAAACCGCGCATGCAATCTCTAGGATTGTAATTTTTTAAAACCATTCTTACGATTTTTTTATACACTTAATATGATAAAAACCAAACTGTACGGGCTTATGTAATTTGTTGTTATCTTTTGTGGCATGATGCCGTATTCCCAATATTATTATTTACTGAGGTACGCGTAAACGCGTAATCAAAGAATGTGCAGAAAATAGGCCCGGATTACCAACTCTTAAGCCCCGAAATATTTTTCCAAGCGAAAATAAAGCGGCTGAAGTTACATTTTCTTGGAGTAAAGGTTGGCGCAAAGTAATATCTCGTAATTATCCCCCCCCCCCTGTAGCTACGGACAGGCATTCCTCCGTGCATCTCGTTTCGATGTTCGTCATGAATCTCTGTTAACCGCAGTTCTAAAGGCGACCTTAGAGTAAACGTCGAAACGTGGCTGCTACAGTTTTCCAATGGCACGAAACTGGATAGTGATTACAAGGGAATTTATTGGTGGAATTTCAATAGAATGTGGAAGGAGCGTGAAAAGAAAAAAAAAACTGAGGAAGGCAGGCATAAAAGATATCGTCCAAATGGGCACATTCCATATTTCTTGCTGCTCTGCTCTGCGCTAAAATTAAAATTTCTGTAGGAATTCAAAGTTCTGTTAATATAGGCGATAGTTAATCTGTCAGTTGAGTTCTTCGAACCATTTTAAGTATTGTTAAAAGTATGTGACAATACTGACATAATTAGTAGAGAAACAACGGCTGTGTCCGAATTCATCACCTCGACGCCCTAGGAAAGTGCATGGAGGTTGTGACGTCACGTTGTCGCTGTCCGAATTCACGTCGCTGACGCACACTTATCGGTTCAGAAGACCTCGATGTTAAGAACCACCCAGATCTCTCCACTATAACAGTCTTGTCTGTCTGCGCTGTCGTCTTCGGTGTTAAGCAGAAGCAGTCGAGTAGACTCAGTCAACAGACATACTGTTACCGACGCGCTCTTTGATTCAGCGGTCTTGAAAAGGTGGAGGGGGGGATAGAGAATAGTAACACAGTCAAAATATTTGAATGAATTGTCATAAAACAAATATAAAATGGTTGCAATAAGAAAATAAAAAAACATTTTTTTAAAAATTCTTTAAGGCATTATATTAAATAAATAGAAAATATGCATTATGTTGTAATTTACATTCCCATCATTTGACACTCATAAATTTACACGTCGGTCTTCATGTCGACGCTGATTTCGCGAACTATTTTGATGAGAAGATATTCTTTCGGTGACAAAAAAGACTCCAATTACATATTCTTTTGATTCGATATTATGATTGGACCGCAGTTCTTTAGAAACGTCATGTTTGAATGTCATTCAGGGGAANGGGGGGGGGGGGCTGAGGGGCTCTTAACATAAAGATCTTGAAAGCCGATGGGGGTAAAGTGAAGAGAGTATGGAGAAGCGCTGGAATGCAAGGGCGAGGGAAACGGGAGATCCCCGAGAAAACTCGCCGATCGTCCAGCACGATTCCTACATGCGAAAATCCGGGAGAAAATCCAGGAATCGAACCCGGTTCGCCACCGTGAGCCAATGATAAACCAGAGCCAATAGTATAACGGAATAAAGAGAAAAGCGGTACGAAGTTTTCTCATTGGGGCATCAAGCAATAAATAAGCCATAGTCGCTCGAGTGTATGGAGAACTTTGCAGGACACACTGAAAGAAAAAATTTGTTGGTGGTTACAAATACTATTTGTTTGATACTATCCAAAGCGAAAGTTTGTTGTTAAAAAGACAGATCGTGGTGCACACATAACATTTAGTTGGCAGCACAATACATTAGTGTCGTCCAGAGTAAAAAACTTTGCCGCGACTGCAGAACTTCATCCCTCATATTCTGCGCATGCGCGCTGGCGTATGGGAAGTGGCCACGACGCCATATCCGTCCGTGTTCCGTCTCCTTGCATCAGCTTACGAACAAATTCATGAGGGAAATTGGTGATGGATTACATAATTCGTTCACTTCCAATAAGTACATGTTACACATAAATGATTCCAGAAAATATACTTTTCCGCAAGGTAAAGCCCCTTGTCGTACTTTCAAATTTTTCCATCAGACTGCTTTCAATAAGTTTGGTCAAATCAAGTTTGAAGGTTTTGACGTCACCGAAACGTCATTATCGCTGCCNATCAGACTGCTTTCAATAAGTTTGGTCAAATCAAGTTTGAAGGTTTTGACGTCACCGAAACGTCATTATCGCTGCCATGTTTGACTGGAAAAGTTATATTGGCTCTAGTTTCCATAAAAAATTTTGAAAATTGGATGGGTTCTAAAATTATTCTTTGATGTTTAACCGGCTCAGCCAATCAGAATAGTGCATGAAAAAATTGCGAACAATAGATTGAAACGAAATGAGGTTAAGAAGATATTTAATTTATAGGGAAGATGTCAGAGCACAAATGCTAATTTAAGTGAGTATTGCATATAACACGAAGAACTCAGAATCATTAAAATTCATCGCGAAGAAAATATCTATGATAAATAAAGTTAAATTCAGTAAAGAAGTGAAAATAAATCACAATATCAGTTACATTTCCTTCTGTTGTGGACTGCATGGAAAACAACAGAAGTATCTCACGTTGGAATTAATTTTTAAATACAATTCAGAATAGATCCTCTCAATAAAATATCGGACAGTGTGACGCAGTTCCAAACACAAACAATATAATAAAAATAAAAAATAAAAATTGTTAGAATGAAAAATTTTATGGTCGTAATTCATCTTCAAAGTTTTTTGTCAAACATAATTGAAAGCGAAAATTTGACAGTGTGGTAAGGCCTTAAAGTGTTCAGGCATTCGTGCGTGTGTCACTTGTTAGGTTTGGGTATAAGTGCATGTCAAAGCCAACAGCAACGAGAGATGTGGTGAAGTGGTAACACAACAACCTCGCGTTCNGTTTGGGTATAAGTGCATGTCAAAGCCAACAGCAACGAGAGATGTGGTGAAGTGGTAACACAACAACCTCGCGTTCGAGAAGTCGCGGGTTCGACTCCTGGTCCGGTCATCCCGACTTCGGTTGTTGACGGTTGTTCAGAATCACTCCACTTGGTCACCGTTCTCTTAATAAAGGCTTTATCTGATTTCTTCCCCGATCCTACTGTCGACGAGATGTCGAACCATAGCTTCCCTAACAGCTTAAGGCCCACCCAACGGACATTATACCCAACAAATTTACATTTTATTGTGGCCTCAGTGGCCAACTTTTGAGCGGTATAAAATGTATACACCGTGTTTATGAACCACATCAGGCATTTCTTATTTTAACTTAATAGTTGAAAAAAAAAAAAAATTAAGCACAGTCTTAAGAAGTGCTTGCTTTACCGCCAACACCGTAGAATAACGAACACATTTAGTACTTACAATCACAATGCATTTATTGACTAGCACGATGGTCCATTTATCCCATTCGGACCCAGTGTACACAATTGTGCACATTACGCAAGTGTAGGTAATTTTTTCGCACTGCGAATCTCAGTGACCAATGATCTTACCTGATGGGTAAATCATTCACAAACCGTCTTACTGGCCCAGGTCATGGTTGGTTCATATTACTGGATCCGAACATATAGCCTACAGCTCAACGAAACAAGTGTTGTGTCTACTTAAGTACACCAATCATAATAAATGTTTTCGTTTGTAAAACATGAAACCGTAAATAAAAGTGGGCATGAAAGGATTAAGTCTGTCGCTAAATATTAAAATGCCAAACATATTTTATTGGTGACACAAACTATTCTGTGATATCTACTTTGACAAAAGAATTAAGTGGCTGCAAACAACAATATTTTTTCCATTTCAAAACGGTTTTTTTTTCAGTGTAGTTTACTGGGTAATACTCGGGGATCTAGTTACACCACATTTCCCTACACAAATGCGGATATTCAGGATGATGCGCTTTTTTTTTGTTACAGTTTGTGCGGTGTTTGTTGCACACCGGCGTGAGGGATAGAGGACCGCGGGTCAGCCAACAAAACCTACGCAAAAAAAAAAATCTCCCGTATCGCATTGGAAACTGGTGTCAGTGACGATCGATACGCCGGCCGTCGTTGCCAGAGGTGATGGGAAAGCTATCAGGAACACAATCGCAGTTTTTTACCTGCCGGAGGTATTAATTACAGGACCACGTCGCTGCTTTCCAGCTGGCGGCAGTATCACCGGAAGTCCGCTTCGTGGGACTCTGCGTCCATCGCCGGACGATCCCGAGCGTGTTCCGATATTTGCCGTCTCAGCTGCCACGGTTCATCTCCGTACTCCTTACTTCATAGCTGCTTCGGGGTTATGAAAGAACACTCCTGAGATCATCCCGCGCCCTAACTACATAAAACAGTGTGCCGCGCGAGACGCTGAACTAGTTCGCTTCAAACACGTTCATCTCAGTACGCTGTCACACGCGTGTCCTGGAAGAAAAGTGGTTGCATTGGCTATCGTTAATAATGTCAAGATAAGCACAATTTCGACCATATTAGTAAGTTTTAATGCAACATCTCGTATCAACAACATCAATGCTGTTGCTGAAATATATTACTATGCAGTGTACCTGTAACGAATAAAAATCAAACATTTTTTAGAAGTTTACAAATTGTGAAGCAGGAAACTGCGAGGTTTGTGCTACTCGTATAAGAGTAACGTTGATAAAGAGAACCGTTACCCATGCAAATTTGGTCCNGGAAACTGCGAGGTTTGTGCTACTCGTATAAGAGTAACGTTGATAAAGAGAACCGTTACCCATGCAAATTTGGTCCACTGTTAACACTTTTATGAATATTTCTTAGAGATGGTGGAAAATCGCGAAAATGATGAGACAATAGGTTTTCGTCCCGTGTTCGAAAGTTCCAATTCCCTATTAAAAAAAGTACGTCTCGTTACGTATTTTCACCTGCCCGTTTTAAAATTCATATGTGGACGTTTTTCTTACCTTTGGCGAATAGTTTGGAACAGATCTGGAAGAGCACGATGTAAGCTGCCTCGTCTGCGGTGAAAAATGCGTAGCAGTTTCGCGCCCGACGTCAAGTGGGCCTTCGAAGCCAGCATAGTGGCCGCCTCGGCGTCAGAAATCCAACTACGGAGAGCGCCCGTGCTTCCAGCCCGACCAGAAGAAAGACTGACGCGCCTCGCTACTATTGGCTACGCCTCGGTGACGTCAGCGGCGTTGCCAAGAGTTGCAGGTTGAAGGGATAAAATGATCATGACAGAAAATAAAATACTGTCGCCATGAAGTTCTGAGAGCCCTCTATTTCAAAACACATTTTTCCTATTGGTTGAAATCAAATGTAAAGAATTAAATGTTGAACACCCCGTTGTCAAATCTATTAAATGCGAAGTTTGGGCGAGGGGCGGGGACCGGGTTTTAAAATTAATAGGGAGGCAATCTTGGAGCTGGTGTGCTTGGTTCGCATACACTGGAGGAGTTTACAACAGAGATAGGCAGTTTTATATTTTGGGTATTTTAAGTAGTTGTTAACTTAGTAGAAAGTTATAAAATTTTTAAATGTTAGGCTTTGGCCAGAATATTTTTAAATTTAAGTTTTGCGAAAAAAAGGAAAAATAACTTAAAGCATGTAAATTTTGGGGATGGTACTTTGAAAATCTGCAAAATAAAATATAATGATGTGAGATTGTAGAAATAATTATAAATATTTTTGTATAATTTTTTATAGCTTGTTAGCTAAATATTTTATGTATATATTTAAATTTCCCTTTTCGTAAGAGATTATGAAATATTGTATTAAACATTTCGTACAAAAGTAGTTATATAAAAATATTCAAGCAAAATATTTCAAGTTTTCTAATTATGAATTCTTCTATTTCCCATCAAATGTTTCCAGTTGCAACCACACAAATAACAAAGTTTGCCATAACATGTCAGGGCACCTTTTTGAGACGACACGATGCAGACCAACATAAAATATATGTGTGGAACTATCCTCGGCGAAGTTTGCTGTATGAAATAACTTGGTGTTTTTGATCATTAAAGGAAACATGCCTGTTATATTTGCGCGTGTATTGAGTGGTGAGTTTTGAATGCGCAAAAAAAATAAAATTGTTATTTGAGATATAAAATTCAACATGATTTCTCGTACTTTCGAAAATAAAATTGTGAAGATAAACGAGAGTGTATTTTTGTAGGGCAATGTTGTATAACTTATGAGTGTCCCGGTTTTTTACTTTCAGAGTCTGCTCACCTTGACCATGGCAACATTTAATAAATTAAAGTTGTGGCCCAAGCCGGTAAAGAACTGACTCGTCTGGGCTACTGTCAAAAGAATTCCCGAAATATACGTGCCTATAATATTCAGTTTAACAAATGTGCAAGTGATAAACCGGGGGCATGAATGTGATTCCTGGTTATTTCATCCTGGTCGTTTTGTTTCCTGATGCGCACACCTCCTGGTTTTTGCTGCAGGAGCGCTCCATCTAACTCTTCGCTCCCAAGAAGATCTAGGGCAGCTCCCCGCCGCCTCGCGCGAAATGCACAACATCGCGGGAGCGGGGAGGCAAGCGTTAGCATAAAGGAAGGGCGTGACAAATGACTAACTATTCCGGCGGCAACTGATATACCGCGCGGAGATAATAGCCGTAATTCCCTGCAACACAGCAGTGGAAATGAGCACGCTGGAATCTGCTTATTGTTTCCTAGTCGCCTTCCTGCGCAGATACTGCAACACAGATCTATCTCGCCGAGGAAAAAAAATGCCTGCAAGGTTAGCTGGTTTGAGCATAAGAAAGCACTGTAAGTGAACATTTGAAAAATAAAATATACTACCGACAACTGCATTTATTTTTAACAAACTCACACACCGAGAAAAATATTTCTTCCAGCCAACAAAATACTTGTTTGTATAGGGCTAAAAAATATATTTATTTGGCCCCAACATTTGTCGGTTGGCTACATTGTGTCTTAGAACATGTCAACTGTTAGTACGCGTATAATTTTGTTTCACTGCCAACGTTGTTGAATTGTAATTGGCCCAATTATAAACAGAAACTGCTTCTCACGCAAACGCGACCAATGCCAAAATAAACATTTCTGTTTGTCCTTAGAGTATTGAAATTTATCACTAGCTCTGTTAATAAAACATGCTAATGCTCTACGTTACGAAAGTCTCTTATCAGTAATCATTAAACACAAAGCCTACAGTTTTTTTTAGTTGTAATAACGAAACAATAGCTTTGGCAGCTTAAGTAAAGCACGCATCAACATTTATCTTATTCGCAGTACCAGAATCCAAGAAATAATCCGCTCAGAAACCGCCTCCACCGTCGTGAAAATGTTGCGAATGAATGGAAATGACGACCGTTAACGTACACAGCAAGGCACTGGTACCTCGCCTTCCTTGTCGTCGTCTGATTCGTGGCATTTCCTACGCCTTTCTGACGCGAATGACTAACGCCAATACCATCAAGCACGCAGTGCATTACATTGTTCACTGTCTGCGAGGACATTTCTCAACACAAGTACAGTGCATACCAAAATTTACGTGATTGCAACGCTTGAAATAACAAACTAATGGGTGACCGAACGGACTAAAGCGAGTCTCGAAATATCAACGCCGTACTTAAAATGCAAGGTTTACGTGCGTAGAACACACGTTTATTTAGCGTGTTTCCGTGTGTTTTATTTACGCAAGAGTAAGAATGTTTACGCTAATAACAATTTCACATATGTAATCACTNAGCGTGTTTCCGTGTGTTTTATTTACGCAAGAGTAAGAATGTTTACGCTAATAACAATTTCACATATGTAATCACTAAATAACAGTTGATATATTTAAAAATAAAGGTTAAAAATATGCAAAAAAAAAGTTATATTTAACAATTTGTTTTATATAGAGGGCTTGTTATTTGGCGATGACATGCATCTCACGCGGTAGCCAATGACATTAGTTTACTTTGTAACTTTTTTCACTTTTATAATTTAGTTAGTATTTGTTATTTAAGTTGCAGCAAAACCGAAAAAAAAAAAAAAAAAAAATGAGATTGACATCAAATTATTCAAAAAATATAAAGTGTAAACATTTTCATTGGAGGAAAATATTATTACGTATAATGTGTACAAGTTGAACAAAGTTTGGTACAAATATAAAAATATTAATTTTTTGTAGTCCAACACCCTTAACAGAACAGTCTTGTGTCACACTAAGTATATAGCTACAAAAAAGCTAAGGGAAATTCCTGCTATTAATTTCTTTGTATAACGTTTTGTCGTAGTTACTTTCAAATTTATTATGATCTTCAATGCCACATATTTGTTATACCAGTGCATCTTGCGGTGGGAATTATCCCAATGCTAAACTCTCCCATCGAGAACCTCGTTTCGCTCCAACCTTAGTAGAATAAATATCATCGCTATGTATCCTTCCTCTACATGTAAAAAAACGAAAGCAATTGGAAAGAAAACTCCTACGAGAATCTAGCACACCGCATTCGTTAGCCGAAAATAAAAAAAATAACATAAAAATATGTATGTACCAGTTTAACAACTAAACGCAGATATGTCGTTGAGAAATGTTTACTTAGCAAATAACGCATCGAAACACAATTTCATTATATTTCACAGCGGAAATTTTTCTTATTAGCCATTAACAGCATACGTCCTTTTTTTTTTTTTTTTTGATACATTATTTTAAAGGAGGAATTAAACATCCATGATGTATTATTTATTTATGAATCTACCGTTCTTGTCATACGGTGAATTTTCAAAAGTCAGATTATTTAAGTGTAAAGATACCTGGAATTATAGTCTATAGGTCTCTTCACACTTTTTTAATCAAACCTTTGAAAAATCTCCCCATGTGTAACGTGTTTATGAAACGTATCGCAAGCGTTTTATAATTGTGTTCATAAAAGTTGCTTTTTTTCGGTTAAATTGAAATGTAATTCATATTTTATCTATAAATTATAATGCTTCATTTATAAGTAATTTGCATAAAAAAAACAGCTAGAAAACACGTGTGCTGGTAATACCTAGCAAGAAATAGTCCTTATACAAAATATTATTAAACTGAGTGCGCACTAATGCGGTGCACTGTCCCTTTGGTGTAATATTCTAGAATTTGTTAAGCGTTGTCTGCATGAGGCGAAGGAATATCTTGAAAGTAGAACTTCAGCAGGGCTTCATGCCAGTTGGAAGCAACCATGAACTGACTATACGGTAGAAATGGCAAGGGACACACTTCTGTATGCGGAGCTGATCTGCGCGCGACCGCGGTGAACAGCCGAATGCTGGCGTGACAGCAGCTACGGAGCATTCTAGACGCTCTGCGATAGATCGACGCCGCGTGCTAAGCGAGCCTCGCTCTATCTGGGCGGGAAGTTCTCCATTACGGCTAAACCCACACTGTGTGCGTTAGCTGAAGCAGTGTGCTTCGGGGTAGCCAGCCATCTGTGCACAGCGCCCCCCAGCCACCTCTATACTGGTTTCTCCTCTCCCACTAATAAAGAGAATGGTACCCACCTATCTTTCTCCTGTAGCATTTTCTCATAATGCATGTAACAATTTTTAATGCTTTCCTGTCGAAAGGGTTTTTACGGTGTCCGTGCCGGTTTTTCCCTTTCTCTTCTAGATGCAGTTTAACTATAAGTACATTAGGGAGGTTTTTCATGGCCAAACTCGGCCATGGGAAACCCAATCCCTGTTTGCCGCGATGCACGTCTTCTTGCATGTTTTTCCTTCCCTTGTAAGCGTAAGGGGTTAGCCCTGAGACGCAACAATCCCGTTCCTACCGTGGACTAACATATAACACTTAGTTTTAGAGTAGGTTAAAAAAAAAAAAACCGGCCCCAGGAAGGCATGTTGGGGTTTTCAAGTGACTAATTTTAAGTGACCCCTATTTTAGCGAAAATATTTCATGACTATAGTCCAATCATGATTACTTCCAACTTTTCTGGAGCAGTGCTAAAGTTCTACTTCCAGGATAGTCCTTCGCCTCAAGGATAGGGCACCGCATTTATGGGCACTTAGCTTAATAATATTGTGCATGAGAACTATTTATTACTAGGCATTACAAACATACCTTAAACCTCTCTGTTTTAATTCAGATTAATAATAAATGAAATATTATAATTTGTAGGTAGTATGTAAGTAAAATTTATTATTAACCAGGGGCCACGGTAGCTGAGCGGTAAGACTGCCCGCTTCCCACCAAGGCGAACCGGGTTCACTCCCCGGCGGGGTCACTCCCCGAGTCGTGCCGGACTATGGCCGGAGGATTTTCCAGGGGATCTCCCGTTTCCCCCGTCCTTGCATTCCGGTGCTGCTCCATAATAAGCTCGCTTCACCCTCATCGGCTCTCAAGACGTCGATGTTAAGATCCATCCAAATGTCTCAACTCAACTATAACTAACCGGAAAGTAAGATATAGAACTATGGAACACTTGTGATACATGACATATTCAGGAAACAACAGAACACGTCATATATGGGGTGATTGTTCAAAGGTTGAATTAAAAAAAGTTTGAAGGCACTGCTATTATACTTCAGTCGCATTTAAAAATACTCCCAATCCGATTCAATTTTCTTACTGGATGAGTTATTTGAGGGAGAAGAAAAATTCGTGAGTTCGATTTCCTGTAGGCTAGATTTCACAGTCTCATGTACAATCATGCAGATATCAACTTATCATTGGTTTCCTGCTGCCATACACAGTAAAAAGTTTCTCCACTTGTTACAAACAATAATTTTGAGACTAAATGCCAACGATTTTCTTGTAACTCTACAGCTGAAATTCTGTATATCGGCATCACATTATTATAGAAAACATATGATTATTTATGTAGCCCCATGTATGTTATAAACTTGAAGTCTACAACACTGGCTTGTTAGAATGCAACGTTATTTATACATATTGCACACAAAGATTAAGTGAAATTTACTCTTAGTTCATTTGCAGTTTTACATAAAATATCTGCGGCAAATAGTTTCCAAAGAATTCGCAAGACAAATTTAAGAAAATAATGCAGTGTTATGGAAGGCAATGATTTGGCTTACAATTTGTTGCGTGTTTGTTAGTGGCTTGGAGTTCTACAGAAGGTGTAAAATAGCGGGAATAGCAATTCAAAAATTCACGCAAAAGTATGAATTTTTGAATTACAGCTTGTCCTAAAATGATTGCGCTAAATGTTCAGATCTCTAGTTGTTGGTTACTCATCCTACTTGACCGCCCAAAATTCAGAAACCTTTATTGCGGTAGCGTCCTAGGGGAGCCTGTTTTCCGCGAAAAGATTCCAGGACAAGCTGTGTTCCAAAACACTTTAGATCAGAACCATCTTTAGTGATTGGATCATTTGAATTGCTACGCGTCTTATCTGTCTGCCTGCGAATCACGGACGGTCAGTGTCGGAGAAACTTAATTCTGATTGGCTCGCTCCTGTAACATAATGTGTTGACACAAAGGCAAGCGGCCAATAGTCTAATGAAGACTGCAATTGTGCACACACAGACTGTTGAAGTCTAGCCTTTTCATGAATCTTTTCGCGAAAAAACAGGTAGGCCTAGAGCGTGCTATTTACAGAATAGGTAGGTATATATAAGTGAAATCTCGTGACGGTTCATTTGATGTAGGCATAACCATTCGCCAATTGGCTGGGCAAGGCTCCGAAATAGACACTGTGGTTGATTGGCTATTGCTTGCTAAAAAAACATCCCTTATTGATTGGAATGTCGATTGGCAAGTAAGTTACCAGGCACTGAGTTGTCGTGCAGTTAGAGTTTGCTGTGTAAGAGGCTATTTAATTTCTGTATTTTTAAGTATTCTCTAGTGCTACAGTGTTCTGGAAAGTACGACGTGAAAAAACGTATTTTCGCGGTGGGTCTATTAAACCATACCTACTCATAACTAGGGAATATAATATTTCGTAAATTCGTTTTAGGGCGAGCTTTACTTCAAATACATTTATAGTCCATTCACGGTTATTTCCAACATTTCTGAAGCCCTGCTGAAGTCATACTTTCAGGACATTTCTCAGCCTCATGCAAACAAAACTTAGTCAAGTATAGAAAACTGCACCGAAGGGAGCGCGCACTCACTTTAATCATATCGTGCACGAGAACTATTTGTTACTAGGCGTTAATATCGTGCACGAGAACTATTTGTTACCAGGCGTTAATATCGTGCACGAGAACTATTTGTTACTAGGCGTTACCAGCGCACTTATTTTCTCCCTGTTTTTATTCATATTAATTATATATTAAAGATTATTATTTATAAAACATATAATTAAATGTTTAAATTAACAAAACCTTAGATACCTTTACGCTAACAGAAGTATAAAACGCCAGTGGTATAAACCGTATTTAGGAAAGAGCTAAAAAACATAATACATGGGGTAATTTTCCGAACATTTGTTTAAAAAAGTGCGAAGAAACAGAGAATAGACCATTCATAAGAGTTATGTTTGCCGTCTGATCACAATTTACATGACACGGCTTCGTGAACTCTGAGACTTAAGGAAATAAGCATAGCATGCTGGACAACCTCCACACACATGCTATTATTTGTAGCATAGGAGAGATTTAGTGGAAATAGCCACAAGTATGCCACAAATAGAAAGCCCCGAGGATAAAGTTGTGTATGTGTGAGCCCAATGTAAAAGTTGAAGCAAACAGGTCAAGCTAAAATTATCACTCCACCACCCTTACACATACATAATAATAATAATNAATGTAAAAGTTGAAGCAAACAGGTCAAGCTAAAATTATCACTCCACCACCCTTACACATACATAATAATAATAATAATTATTATTATTATATGTCGTTTTAAAGCAAAATTTGTTTTAGAATATAAAAAGCAAGGTGTTTNATAATAATAATAATTATTATTATTATATGTCGTTTTAAAGCAAAATTTGTTTTAGAATATAAAAAGCAAGGTGTTTGATAAATAAAGAAAACTAAGATTCGTGAGACCAAAATTATTATTTTTGAATAAGAGTAATGAATAATAACATATATTTCAAATGTGTAACAGGAACGATACAAATATATATAATATCTTTGGTACAACAAACTGTTATAACTAGAGACCTGAAAAATTAGCGAGTTCAATGACCTGTAGGCTATACTCCATTGCCACATGTAAAATCATGCAAATACCACTGATTGTTGTATTTGCGGAAGACGGTGATTCGGTTTGCATTTTATTGTGTGTTTGTTATTGGCTCAGAGTGGTCCAGGAGGTGTAAACTAACGGGTCCCGGTTATCTTATTCGTTATGTTTGCATGCTCCAAAACTTAACTAGCTTGAAACCGCGATTTTTTCAAGTCTCTAATTTTAACATAAGTTTTAATTTTTTAAAATAAAATGTATGGTTTTAATTATGTTGGGATCCCACAATAATAAAATAAAAATTCGAAACGAGCCATAGTAAACTTATTGGAGATTACATTATTTTGTATTTAAACGATATATAGTTTTCAAAATGAGATTAACATAGACAGAATTACAAAATATGTTGAGTCATACAAAACTTTAAAGGTTACTTANAACGGGTGGGCCAATAGAATAAGCAATACAAACGTACGAGGTTTTGAATTCTAGCTTGAAACCGCGATTTTTTCAGGTCTCTAATTTTAACATAAGTTTTAATTTTTTAAAATAAAATGTATGGTTTTAATTATGTTGGGATCCCACAATAATAAAATAAAAATTCGAAACGAGCCATAGTAAACTTATTGGAGATTACATTATTTTGTATTTAAACGATAGATAGTTTTCAAAATGAGATTAACATAGACAGAATTACAAAATATGTTGAGTCATACAAAACTTTAAAGGTTACTTANATAGTTTTCAAAATGAGATTAACATAGACAGAATTACAAAATATGTTGAGTCATACAAAACTTTAAAGGTTACTTAATTTATAAAATATTGAGTCCGAAATAACATGGAGACTTATAGCTGTATTTTATACCCATGTCGAAAATAAAAGAGAGGTGGCTGGACTTTCCTGAGATGTTGCCCATCTTCGGGACATCTCCCTAGCCAACGCCAGCATAGGTGTTACTTCATCTTTAAAACGGCATCGAGCATAAACAAGACGCAAGTCGACTGCAAAGAAAGTCTGCCGCACCTCGTAAGTAAGGTAGAGAAATGGCCACAATACAGTATTTTCTGACCCAACAGTTCGACCGACCGCTGTAAATACAAAATTTACGCACAGAATAAAGAGGCAAGGTCATAATTATAAATTATTGAGGCGACAAATAACAGACAGAAAAAGAAACACTCACCAAAAGAGGTAAAACTCAAAATATTACACCATTAGTAGGACAAAAGCAGGAGATAATTAAAAATTCAGTCACGCCATTACGAGTTGAAAGCAAGAAGAAGGAAGTAGGGGAAATTTCGAAAATACCAGTCACGAACACAGGTATCAAGTCGCTTTACAAACCCAGTCATACTATCCTGTTTCGTAATGCGGTATTTTGCATTAATGCTCTAAAAACTTTATACAATTGTATTGACAGAAAATAGTTTAAATATGAAATTCACAAACCAAATACAGAATATTTCATTACGAAATACATAATTAGTTTTTAAATAACGTTATTTCAATCGGTTGACAGAATAGCTTAACCAGATCAGAGTAATTGGTGACATATACATTTAAAAATTAAATGAAACGAAATGTTGGAATATTGCTTTATAAATAAATAAAATTACAGAATCAGTGACATAAACATTATCTAGCTTTGCTTTAACATAAAAATGAAAAATAAAGCTATTTGTTGGAAAAGAACACAATGGGCTCTGCCAAGGGAAAAAAAATTCCCAGAAAGGGAATACGAGGTTAAAAGAACATAGTTAAAATAAGCGAGAGCCTAAAAACGGCACACAGGCAACTTTAGGAAACAAGCCACGAATCACGTGCCACCTGGTCTGAGGTAAAACTAGCTGCGTACCTGGGCAGCGGCCAATCAACAGATAGCTGAAGTTCGAAAATACGTATAAGAGTGCAGTCTAGCCTGCTGGAAGTTTAAAACGCGACATTTTCATGTAGCGTAAATTTTTACATCTAGCAGAATTATACACTTAAGACAAAAATAATTAATAAAACAAACTCTCAGNTTCATGTAGCGTAAATTTTTACATCTAGCAGAATTATACACTTAAGACAAAAATAATTAATAAAACAAACTCTCAAAAGAGTTGAATGATCTGGCTGAGACCCAATTAATTTCGTGACATAAGATATGCGAACTGTCACTAACGCGAATTGTTTCACGATGATTCAGTTGTGACAGAACATATAATTTTAATAGCATTGTAAGCGAATAATTTTTTTTTCTGATTTTTAATTTAAAATTATTATCCAGAAAAAGAAGTAAGACAATTAAGACAGATAATTAGGAATACCCGATTTTCGGGAAAAACGCTCTGCGCATGAAATATTTAAATAACCCAGACAAACATTAGCAGTTTTAGTTTGCTTATTGGCCACGTGTTTTTGTTTGAAGACAAGTTCTCAATCGACTGGACGATCATAATTAGGTTACTTCGATATTGTACGTCTGTGATTCGCGGGCATACGCTAAAGACGCGTAACACGTAAATCATCCAATGTCGCAAAGTGGATTTGATATAAAGTTTTATGAAATAAAACTAATCATAAAATATTTTCGCAAAAATCGTGTGTCCCTACAAATAATTAACGTATATCAGACACTNATCCAATGTCGCAAAGTGGATTTGATATAAAGTTTTATGAAATAAAACTAATCATAAAATATTTTCGCAAAAATCGCGTGTCCCTACAAATAATTGCCTCACTTATTTTTCCTGTGCATTGTGTATGCTTCCACAATATGTTAGCTTTAACATTTCTGCAGACCTATTAGATTACTATTGTAGCTGCAATGAAGGGCAAACATTTTTTGCCACTAGTCAATTCCATGCGTGGCATTTAAGATATCGGAAAAATTTGGGAAATATTTACAGCGTTAAATATTTTGCAGTTCTTACGATATGCAGAATGGTACTGCCATTAACCAGAGTAGAAAGCAATTGTTATGGACGTAGTTTACAGCCGTTCCACGACAAGCACCGACTGTGTAGCAGAACTACGAACTGGGAGGTAGAAAATACACACACATATAATACATATTTTACGTGTCAGACCAGATTGAAGACTTCCGCATGGCGTCAATAAAATCTGAAATGATGGGTCGACAACACAATTTGTGACGTTCGCAGTAGTTATTGAGTTTCAACACTAAAGTGGCCATATTGAAGTGTCTGTTTGGCACAATACTATATTAGTCGTTTTGAAGGAAGCGTGCCTGTAGTTTTATAACTGTATTTATCATAAGTTTTTAAAAATGTTTCTTTAACAGTAAGTTATCCTGATTCGGATTCAGTACGCTTACATACATAAATGAAGAAAACGTGTATATAAATTTATAAGGAAGTGTTTGTTTTATTTTTGTAAAGAATGAGAGGAGTATTGTTACGTACTTCTGAAAATGTGTTGTAACACTAGAAACATAACGTTAAACCGTATTGTAACGAACTATTTCGTTCGATCACACATTAGTAGAGACCTGACAAAGTCGCGAGTTCAGTGACCTGTAGGCTATGCTTCATGATCTTATATAAACTCATGCAGGTATCAACTGTTAATTTGTTGCTTGTTGTAGTAGTACAAGGCGTTGATTGGGCCTACTGCTTATTGCATGTTTGTTATTGGTTCATTCATCTCCAGGATCTGTCAAACAACGCGTCAACCAATTGCAAAAGTAACATGAACTAACGAGTTTGTGAATTCCAACTTGTCCCGAAATGAATCCGCGAATTTTTCAGGTCTCTACACATTGGTTTCTGAGTTCAAGTGTTGCAATCACGTTTTTTTTGGTATGTGCTGTACTTGTGTTCAGCACTTTCNTACACATTGGTTTCTGAGTTCAAGTGTTGCAATCACGTTTTTTTTGGTATGTGCTGTACTTGTGTTCAGCACTTTCATTACAATCAGCGAACAACGTACCACGTGCTCGATGAAATTGAAAATTTCAGACGAAGTGTACACAGTTGTGTACACTTCGTCTGTTCTGCACACTGCGAAACTCGATGACCAATGATCTTACCTGTGGGCAAATGATTCGTCAACCGTATTACTGGTATGTAGGCATGGCCACCTGTTTTTTTTTGCGAAATTTACTTGCAGGCTAGACTTCAATATCCTGTGTGCAAACTTGCAGTTTTCATTTGGCTACTGGCCGCTTGCCTTTGTGTGAAGACAGTCTGTTACATGAGTGCTGTCCGTCCGTGATTCACGGGCAAACAGAAAATAAGCTTAACAATTCAAATGATCCAATAAAGTCAGTGGTTCTGAACTAAAGTGCTTTGGAACACAACTAGTCCTGAAATATTTTCCTGGAAAATAGTTGCCCCTATCTATAGGGCATAATTAGTTCATATTACTGTAGCCGGACATATAGCATACACTTCAATGGCTGTGACAATGAAACAAGTGTTTTGTCGACTTAGGTACAGCAAACATCATACAATTGTTTGTTTGCAACACGTGGAACCGAAAATTAACTCTTTCATTCTCAATGTAAAAAAGTTGTCTAAATGTTGCACACACACTCTAAAATTTTTTTTGTACTTTTAAAAGAAAAATCTNTTCTCAATGTAAAAAAGTTGTCTAAATGTTGCACACACACTCTAAAAATTTTTTTGTACTTTTAAAAGAAAAATCTTTGGAAACCCATTTGCCAAGAAAATCCTTTGTAAAACTACAAAGCGTTTTCATGTTAAACCTGCAAAACATTTATTTGCTCTATTACAAATGCTGGGCGACCCCACGGTACTTTGAGCTGTATCTTGTCTCGAAAAATTTTCTAGAAATATCAGTACCCCTATGTATTGGTTAGACTACTAGCCTCCTACCTACGCCATTTCGTCTCGGTGTACAGTACTCGTAAAAAATTTAAGACCATTATTCAATTTATTAAAATACTTTCCTGATTTTAAAAATTCGGTAAAATCTCTGTTATACAACGTTGTAACATTTTTACTGTCAAAACACACATGTAGGCTGTTCATGGTAAAATGAGCACTTTTGAGGACCTAGTTACTTTATTCCTATCAGCCATTTTTATTATCCCTCCACCACTTAAAACCTTTTCAGACCTACTTTAATTCACGGTTTCAGGTGTTGCAAACAAAATATTTTATGATTAATGCTGTACTTAAGTTGACACAACACTTGTTTCGTAGTCACAGCCAATGAGGTGTAGGCTATATGTTCGACTACAGTTAAAGGAACCAATTATGAAGTAGACCAGTAAGATGGTTTGCGAATAATTTACCAACAGGTAATCTCATTGGTCATTGAGCTCCGCAGTGTACAGTACGAACCAAAAATTACCTACACGTGCGTAATGTACACAATTGTGCACACTGGGTCTGAATATGTCAAAATAAATATAGCAATGTAAGAAATTAAGACAGTGTTTATATTCCACCGAACTCGAAAGTTAACGTCTAAAGCTACAATAAAATACATTTATTGACTATTATTCCAAATGAGAGGGATTAAAAAATTGCTCACGTTACCTTGATTAAATTATGAAATCGGTCTAATAATTTGCAAGTTATGATTTTCGAAACTATAATATAAACGTGGAATTATTGGAAACATTTCTGTGTAAAATGTTATGTCTTATCAATAATTATACACATATTTTAACGCAAAGCTTTTTTTAAATTGCCTTTATGAATATACTTGAAAAAAAAAACAACCAAACGGAGACCATAATAAATTTGTAAACAAGAATTAATTTTTGTTAATTGAATACACACTGTGAAGAAAATTAGCTATAAATTGACCAAATTTTAAATCTAAATATGTTTACCAGCAGCTGAGCTAGCGAGATGAATTTTCCAGCATCAGTTACTTCCGTCTCCACTAAAGAGAGATAACATTCCAAGTTTTTACCGGGAAATTACAATTGAGTTGAGAGATTTAGGTGGCTTTTAACAACGGGGTCTTGAGAGCCGACGAGGGTGAAATGAGGTGAGAATGTGAGAATAGAGCAACGCCGAAATGAAAGGGCGGGGGAAACGGGAGATCCACGAGAAAACCAACCGATCAGCGGCATCGTCCGGCACGATTCC
>NQII01001293.1:85093-181895 GCA_002778355.1 Clitarchus hookeri
CAAAAATTACAAACTCACCAATTATTGCTATCGATATTAAGATATACAGTTTCAGTGGAATTTTTGTATCCTTGTCGTGTATAAAATGGGAGAAATAAAGTATGTTACCGATTATAAAATTGCAAATTATTAGAATGAGTAAGTGTGACAGAACACAACGAGATACTGCAACTAAGTTCAGCATTTCTAAGGCATGTGTATCAGACGCAATAATAATGGTTTTGAAGTTAGGTGCATTATACACATGTTACAACAATCTGTAAAAAACGCAAACAGGTGTTCGTTTGCTACCCAATTTTCACTAAAGTTATTTTTAAAAAGTTCCAAGTGAGTCCACAGTGTTTTCTTATTTTAATAATGATTTATGCTCTATTTAATGTAAAGTTGAAGTTTTGATTTACATTTTGCGTGGTCGTAAACTTTTGATGTGTTCTGTGTTTACTCTGTGCGCGGGCTTTGGCTTCTCTTGTCCTGGCGTAATATCGAATGAAAACATGCGCTCATCACGAAACTAGTAACTGTCAAGAGAAATATCTGCCCTCGACTGCGAACTTGGCAAAATGCCAGGTTCAGGCGAGCGGATAACCGGGTCGGAAACATAGGTCGATGGCAATTTAATATGCATGGCGACTGCACATGAATAACGGATCGTGGTACCTAGCAAGGTAATTAATATTCGAATAATGGTAGCGACGGGCAAAGCATAAATTAGCAGTATATGTTAAAAGTCAGGTATATGAGCGGTCAGAGTGCGATGTGTGCTAATATTATCAATAGGTGGGTCCACTTTTTTTTTCGCGAAAAAGATTCCAGAACTAGTTGTGCTGCAAAATACGTTGGTTCAGAAACAATTTTGTGGTTGGNGCAAGGTAATTAATATTCGAATAATGGTAGCGACGGGCAAAGCATAAATTAGCAGTATATGTTAAAAGTCAGGTACATGAGCGGTCAGAGTGCGATGTGTGCTAATATTATCAATAGGTGGGTCCACTTTTTTTTTTCGCGAAAAAGATTCCAGAACTAGTTGTGCTGCAAAATACGTTGGTTCAGAAACAATTTTGTGGTTGGNTTTTTTTTTCGCGAAAAAGATTCCAGAACTAGTTGTGCTGCAAAATACGTTGGTTCAGAAACAATTTTGTGGTTGGAGGATGTAAACTTTCACGCTTCTTACCTCTCTGCTAGCCAATCACGGACGCTCGGTATCGAGGTAACTTAAGTCTGATTGGCCCAGTCGAGTATAAAATGACTTCGACTACAAACACGTGGCCAATAGCGAAAAGAAATTTGCAAGTGTGCACGTACAAAGTTGACGTATACTCTGCGTGTAAATAGTTTCGCGAAAAAACGGTGGCCCTATCAATAGGTAACTTATTTAAAAACTTAGAACGTAATACAGAAGGAAATAGTTAATGATCCAATGAAAAGAGTGACATACCACCGATCACTTCAAGGATAATCACCGAGTCACAGAGAAAGCGACTGTGCAAAATTAAGTATTAAGATTGCATGTTCGTCACTGAATAGTTAGAGAAACAGAAAATAACTTTCTTTTTTAGTCAAGTTTACGTCACTTACTGCAACCGTTAGGAAACCAACCTTCCTTTCTCANACAGAAAATAACTTTCTTTTTTAGTCAAGTTTACGTCACTTACTGCAACCGTTAGGAAACCAACCTTCCTTTCTCACGACGTATAACACTGGCATTTATTGTTTTCAGAGGCCTGCTATTTTCGTTTTTTTTTTTTTAAAGGAAATTGGCCCAAACGGGTAACAGCATGGTTGTTTTAGGCATAAAAAACCCGAAGAAAAAATTATAATTTAACAATAGGAACATGTATTATTATTTTATTCAACAACACGGCATGGTTACGTTATAGAGTCAAGGCTGCAAGCTGCAAGAGTACAAGTCAGCACAAAACTGTGAATACAGCAAAGAAGGGATGTTTTATAGGCGTGATNACAGAAAATAACTTTCTTTTTTAGTCAAGTTTACGTCACTTACTGCAACCGTTAGGAAACCAACCTTCCTTTCTCCCGACGTATAACACTGGCATTTATTGTTTTCAGAGGCCTGCTATTTTCGTTTTTTTTTTTTTTTTTAAGGAAATTGGCCCAAACGGGTAACAGCATGGTTGTTTTAGGCATAAAAAACCCGAAGGAAAAATTATAATTTAACAATAGGAACATGTATTATTATTTTTATTCAACAACACGGCATGGTTACGTTATAGAGTCAAGGCTGCAAGCTGCAGGAGTACAAGTCAGCACAAAACTGTGAATACAGCAAAGAAGGGATGTTTCATGGGCGTGATATATTAACATTCACGCTTAGCACCTCACCAGAGGACTGCACAATTCGCGTAATTTTCTGACAGAACGATGAAATTCACCGACCTGTTCATTATATATATATATGATTCACAGCACCCGTATCCCCCTTTTTCTCGAAAACAACACGATACTGGGGGTTTGCAAAAAAATTATTATAACTATACCCTATATGAATAATCGATTTATAGTAATCCCATTCCCCAGAATATACCGGTGGTAGGGGTTTGGGGGATGAGCTTTGAAATTGGAAATGGGAATGCCAGTCGTATAAGGTATCGTTGGAAATATCTTCTAAAACGAAACAACTTTTACAATGACTTTTTTTTTTGACGTGCATAGCTAACGCACAGTAAATTAAATCATCTATGCATATGATTTGTGACATGCATAGTTTACGCACAACGAAAATTCATCGCAAGCGTGTTTTATTTACTACAATCAAAAGGAAATCAACGAAACATGTTGTTTTTCTGGCGTGCATACCTAGTGTAGGTACAAAGAAAAAGGACGTCGGGTTTACAGTAAATATGGGTATGGTGTGAGAGAACTACCGTGAACTGGGAACTGGGAACACTCATTCGCACACAGCACTCTCTTCATAAGTGTTCTAAATGTCGACCAACCTGTATCAGACACGACTCTAACCTCCGTCTTACATTCACGGATGCTCGGCGGACCTCAGCACTGATGAGAGATCCACATGCTGCTCTAATGCTGTCTTACATGCGATGTAAAACGAATGACTGTCAGAATGAACAAACCTTCAATTGTCAGTTAGCTTGCACTGAAAAATCGATTGAAAGGTCGTTCATTCTGACAGTCATTCGTTTTACATTGCAACCATTAATCCTGCGTGTTGTTTCAGAGACAGACATTGCCTGTCTGTGGTGTTGCTTTCTGAATGGGATGCCTTTTTCAAACCAATTTCGTCGGAACTGCAGAGCTGCTGCCGGTTTGTACGCAGAGAGTTACCCACAGCACGTCCAACACTCGTACAATGTATTCCAGCGTCTTGCACGTCACGTGAGCACAACTGGGATAGTGCAACCGGCACACGACAAACGTTGTCATCAGACGAGAGCTGTTGATGTACTTGCTGCCATGGTAGTTAATCTTCATGATTCTACACGGAGGTTTGCCCGCGACTGAATGATTGCCTCAAAGTACAGTGTGGAGAAACCTCGCTGATAATCGTTTACATCTGCACAAAGTACAGCTGCACCAAGAACTTGGGAATAATGACTTTCCTGAGCACGTTGATTTCTGCAACTGGTACCTGAGCAAGGACCGTACTTTCTATCGCAGCATTTTGTGAACTGATGAGGCCACATTCAAGAGTAATGGTGACGTTAACATACATAATGCCCATTACTGGTCTGTAGTCAACCCACAATGGCTCCGTCAAGTGGATAACCAGCATGTGTGGAGCCATAATACTTGGTGTGGCCCTCTCGGACAGCGTGTAATTGGACCATAGTTTTTTGAAGGGCAATTGAATGGTACATATTATGCAGACTTCCTAGAGAATATTTTGCATCAGCTGATCGAATATGTCCTTCTCGCTCTGCGATTAAACACTGTGGCTTGAAAAGGATGGCTGTCCTGCTCACTTTTTCACGCAGGGCTCGGCTAGTTGCTGACATGTTATTCCCCAGACTGTGGATTGGACTAAGGGGTCCTGTAGTTTGGCCACCACATTCTCCAGACTTGTCCCAAAATTACGTTTTTGCTGTGGGGGAGAATTAAAACATCGTCTGCGGCGTGCGTCTAACAACGAGGGCAGACATGAAAGACAGAATCAGAGCAGCACGTAAATCTCTCAGATGTGCTGAGGTCCACCGATCAACCGCGAACGTAAGGAGAGCAGAGCCGTGTCTGATACAGGATGGTCGACATTTCGAACACTTGTGAAGAGTGGTGTGTGCGAATGTGTGTTCCCAGTTCCCAGTTCACTGTGGTCCTCTCACACCATACCGGTATTTACAGCACACCCGACGTCCTTTTTTTGATTGTACGTAAACTAGGTATGCACGACAGGAAAACCAAATGTTTAGTTGATTTCCATTTGATTGTAGTAAAATAAAAATGGTTTTCTTTCCGTTTAATTGTACGTTAACTACGCACGTCCCAAATCATATGCTTACATTATTCATTTTATTGTGCTTAAACTATACACATANAATTGTACGTTAACTACGCACGTCCCAAATCATATGCTTACATTATTCATTTTATTGTGCTTAAACTATACACATAAGAAAATAACTGTCTTTGTAAAAGTTGTTTCCTTTTCGACGATCTATCCAACGATACCATATACGACCACGTTTCCNAGAAAATAACTGTCTTTGTAAAAGTTGTTTCCTTTTCGACGATCTATCCAACGATACCATATACGACCACGTTTCCCATGTACACTTTCAAAGCCCATGGCCTGTATCCCTACCCACTGTATTTTCGGGGGAATGGAATTACTACCATTCGATGATTTATATGTAGGGTATATTTATCAAAATTTTTTCGCGAACCCCAAGTGTCGTGTTGTTTCAGAGAAAAAGTGGTGATACGGGTGCTGTGAATCATCCCGNATATATTCGAGTCAGGCTCATTTGTTTATTGGCTTCCGCAGACGTTAGGTGCCACTTTCCCTTCCGACTTGGTTGGACGTGATTGGTCGACGCTGTCGTTAGATGTTTCTTATTGGTTTAAATAGGTCCGAGACGTGCCAGGAAAACTGTAGCCCAGAAATAAAACCAATATAAATGTATAACGTTTCGAAGTATATTCTGTCCTAAAATAATGACACGAATTTTAGTAGGTCTCTACTCATTATACTTTAATTTATATTTATTGATGTTAGTTTATAGCTCCAGTTGTTGCAAATATATAATATTATGTAGCAAACTGTACTTGTAGCGATTTCGTAACCAACGTACACCGTTTGTGTCGGTGTCAGTGTTGTCAGCAGTGGCTGTCCACGAAACGTAGTAATGATATCAAGATGATGGTTAGAGGCACCTGATTTTCGCGAAAAGATTCCACGACTTGTTTTACTCCAAAAAACTCTGGCTACGATCCGCTTTTGTGATTGGATGATTTTGATTACCACGCATCTAACGTGTCTACCCGAGAATCACGGAGGGTCGGAGCCGTAGCGACTTAGTTCTAATTGGCCCGGCTAGGTATGGCTCTGCCATCTAACGAAATGCGCAGCCAATAACCACATTACATTTGCAAATGTGCACTAGGACAGTGAAGTCTAACCTGCGCTTAAAACTTTTCGCGATAAAACAGGTTGGCACAATGATGGTTTACCGCGGGAACGTTCGACTGATTGCTAGGACTCAACGTACACAGGAAAAAGTCTTGTGTTGCTGCAACAAAGAAATTTNCGCGGGAACGTTCGACTGATTGCTAGGACTCAACGTACACAGGAAAAAGTCTTGTGTTGCTGCAACAAAGAAATTTCTATTGACGCAGTTATTTAATCGTTAAAGTTGTATTAACATCAATTATGTTGTGACAAAGTTACTTAATGTTAACCATTCAAGTCTTACATTCACGTAATTAAACATACTGCTGAAGCGGTAATGTTAACAAAACCTCTAAGTAATGTTGCAGCAACCAAATTTATATGACGCTAAAATTAACTGGAAGAACAAAATATTTTGTGTTACTGCGATGTTAAATACATGCCCAACCAACACAACGTTACACTGACTTGGCGTTGTAAAAATGGCGGATGGTAGTTAACAGCGATAACCTCGTAAAATGGAACGGCTGTATTTAAATTATAAAGCATAGTTTGGGAACTAAATGTAGCTTAGATCAGCTGCCAAGCCTTGCAAAGCAGTTTACGTGTGTCAATTGTGTATATATTTTTTGAACATAACGTTTTTCCACACATGCAGTTTGTCGTTACATTGATGTTGCCGCAACTAAATGTTGTATTACGGTAAAACTAGCTGGAAGAACAAAATATTTTGTGTTACTGCAACATTAAAGAAATGTCCGTTAAACTTCCTTGTCGTGGTTAAATGGCGGATGTGAGTGAACAGCGATAACCTCATGAAAATAAAAACACTGTCTTTACATTTTACTAACTAAATGTAGCTTAGACCAGGTCTTAAGCCTTGCAAATCAGTGTACTTGTGCCAATTATGCATAGATTTATAGAACATAAAGTATTTCCACATAACGAAAGACAGCTGCAGTTGGTCATTTTATGTAGTATTCAATACCTACAATACGAAACATAGTTAAACATTTCCAGATAACGCAGTTTAAGACGTAGAGTTCTGTAAAATGGAGAATTTTAAAGATTAGAATCTCCTCCCATCTCTCTTTTTTTTCGTTAGTAATATTTTTTTTTGTGAAAAAATAGTAGTACTTAATTTATTTAACATAAAAATATTACTTTTTAAAGCAAATAAAATACAAGAAACTTTTTAACACAAATGTTATAATCAGTTCAACACATAATTTGTTTTGCCGCAACATGAACACCACTTAAAAGTTGACAGTACAGAAAGGATATAATGTTGTTACGTTATTATTTAATGTTAAATTTTCATAATAATAACTTAACAGTATATTACATTAACAGCAACATTCGTTACTGACTGCTCACTGACAACAAAAAACTAATGCTGTAGTAACATTAATACTGTTACCACAAAATTAGACTTTTTTTCTGTGTACTCTGCACATGTCCGACAGTTTTCTTTCCTTATTGGCTGTCATGCATGTATATAAATCTACCACCTTATTTCACTAGGCCAATTAGGGTTCTGTTGTTATAAGGCAGAACATTCGTGATTGGTCTGCAAGCCACTAAGCTGAGTCAAAACCTTGTTCGTACAATCATGAAAGTATAAACTAGTTAGAGTGTTATAGAAGACATGTTGGCTTAAAACATTTTCACGATTTTCCATCTTCTCTAGGTATAAAAAAAACAAATATTTCCTTCCTTTCTGTGAGTAAAGAACNAAACATTTTCACGATTTTCCATCTTCTCTAGGTATAAAAAAAACAAATATTTCCTTCCTTTCTGTGAGTAAAGAACTTACTTTATTCGATGCTGGTTACTTGCTGTGTACAGAAGAACCATACATCTGCTTCTTTTAAATCGTATCCTCGATACTGGATAACATAATTTATCCTGTTTGCGGCCAACAAAGAAATTTTGAATTGAACCTAAGAAAAATTATTTCCCTGCCGCTTAGTGCATATATCTTAATGGACGCACGGTTTCGCATGCTTCCTGTTCAAGGTAGTAGCAATGACGAAAAAGTTTTATGTTTTGACACCGTACTTACACAGTTGAGGTTCTGTTAATTTTATATATGGACGTATTATCGCGTCATTAGCATTTACGTCGCTGAGAATAATACATTTACACAATATCAACATTTGAATTAAGTCGATGCGTCCATAGCAATGTTAAATTTGACATGTGGGGGAATATTATTACAAAAAGGCAGACAAGGAGATCATAAACACNTGCGTCCATAGCAATGTTAAATTTGACATGTGGGGGAATATTATTACAAAAAGGCAGACAAGGAGATCATAAACACGGATTTCGAAACTGCGCAATAAACGGAGAAATCTCAATAGAGAACGTTAATAAGATGAAAAAGTTCCGTGAAAACGAAGGCCTATAGTAAGGGGAATAATAACGAATTTTGGAAATTAATTTGAAGACAAGGTAGATATGAAACACGTTTTAATTTCAATCAACTTTTCTATTGGATCAAAGTTTTACTAGACGTGCTCTGGAGTAAACGGGTTTTTATAATGAACAAATGCAGATGAGTGAGTGAAGAGATTTGGGAGGCTATTAACAGCGAGGTCTTGAGAGCCGACNTGCGTCCATAGCAATGTTAAATTTGACATGTGGGGGAATATTATTACAAAAAGGCAGACAAGGAGATCATAAACAGGGATTTCGAAACTGCGCAATCAACGGAGAAATCTCAATAGAGAACGTTAATAAGATGAAAAAGTTCCGTCAAAGCGAAGGCCTATAGTAAGGGGAATAATAACGAATTTTGGAAATTAATTTGAAGACAAGGTAGATATGAAACACGTTTTAATTTCAATCAAATTTTCTATTGGATCAAAGTTTTACTAGACGTGCTCTGGAGTAAACGGGCTTTTATAATGAACAAATGCAGATGAGTGAGTGAAGAGATTTGGGAGGCTATTAACAGCGAGGTCTTGAGAGCCGACGAGGGTGATTGAGGTGAGTATGGAGCAGCGTCGGAATGAAAGGGCGGGGGAAACGGGAGATCACCGAGAAAACCCGCCGATCAGTGGCATCGTCCGGAACGATTCCCACATGCGAAAATCCGGGAGCGATACTGTCTGGAATCGAACCCGATTCTACCTAGGTGGGAGGTTAGTAGTCTGACCACTACATCACCGTGGCCCCACAGACCCGGAAGATTCGTGGATGCGTCTGGTAGTAGGCTGGATTTTACAGTACTATATGCACTTGAGCTAGTTACGTTATTCCGCGTATTTAAGGCTGTCCGTACGTTATTCGGTAACGGAAATTACGAGATATATTTCATTGTCTCACTGGTGTACAGGCCGTGTCGTATAAGTTTCTGTTCAATTCCTCATCGTTATAATTGTACAGCTTTTTGAAGTTTGGTCTGACAATAAAGGAATCTGCAAAATGTCCGCGTCACCATCAATCGTCTATAGGCCAGTCTTCACGATCTCATTTACAGTCATTCAGATATAAACTGCGTGTTGGTCGCTTGGTGTCAAAACGATGAAAGGCGATGTTCAAGCCCGCATTTTATCGCGGGTTTATTATTGATTCGGAGTTCTCCAGAAGGCTCGTAATTAGGGCCACTTGTTTTTTCGCAAAAAAAGAAGAAAAAACCCGAAGGCGAGTCTCTAATGTACCATGGCATACGTGCAGTTATTCTTTGGTTATTGGCCACGTGTCTTTGTCGGGAGACGGTTCGTAACCTGACTGGGCCAATCAGAATTAGGTAACTCAGACACAGAGAGTCTGTGATTCGTGGGCAGATACGTGCAATGCGTGACTGTGAAAAACAGCCAATCACGAGAGTGGTTCTGAGCTAAAGTATTGGAATGCAAGTAGTTCTTAAAACTTCTCGGGAAGAACAGGTGGCCCTACTTATAATCAGTTTCGGTGANGGGGATAGCCCCCCCCCCCAATTTTGCATTAATTATTTTACTTAAGCTTTCAAAACTAGGGAATTTTTTTTTATTATCATGGCAACTTTTCGTACATACCTTTAGTTACAGAGCAGCTAAGTAGAGAGGCTACACACCCATCTATTAAGCCGAGGCGTTATTTCAAGCCATAAATGTTAACAGGTTGCAAATACATTACCAACCAGTAGATATATTAAGCCGATCCGACGACAAGGGCTGAGGGCTGCGCAACTGAGGATATGCCGCCATCTTGAAACCTCCATTTTTTCACTCAGAATTTTTCGTTTTACCACAAAGAAATCAATTATTTTACCTAAAATTCCTAGAATTTCCCTCCAAATTTCTCTTTTTCACTCAAAATTACCCATTCCTCCAAAAAATTGTGAAAAAGTGCTTGCTCCTCAATGTGGCTGACTGGAAGCCCTTCAGGCCACCGTCTACCAGGAACTTTTACCCACGTCTAGGCCGAGAAGCGCGGGAGCGATAAGGGCGACACTGCCACGCGCATCAAGTACGCCATCGCCGCTAAGCGCAAGGCTCTGAACTGACGTGCAGTGTTCTCGTCGTGCTGCGAGTAACTATGGGACTTTCAGCGGCGACCATATTATTTTATTAGTAGGAAGTCTTTAGGAAGGTTCAGTGCAGGCCCCTATAGTAGTTTTGTATGTATCTGATGCGTGCATTTTGGGCTATAGCGCCTTGGAAAGGCCTTTTTTTTTAGTGGTTTTGGAGTACTGTGAATTGATGTTTCCAACCATGCACTATAAAACTTAGTACTTAACAGCTCTTGTCTGAAGTGTGTGTTCTTTTCGTAGATCAGCACGTTGGACACTCGCTTAATAGTTTCGTTGAAAACGTGTATTTCGAACACTCTGCAATGCAGTTCAAGCACCAGGTAGACGGGCNCACTCGCTTAATAGTTTCGTTGAAAACGTGTATTTCGAACACTCTGCAATGCAGTTCAAGCACCAGGTAGACGGGCGCCTTAAAGCCAATTTTCGAGCCATTTGAAATATTTGGGGGGCTTGCTTAATATTTGTAGGCCACCATCCCCCTCACAACACCCTAGCCAAGCTCACCTCACATCCTTCCCATCACTCAATCATGAAAAATCAAGAAAAATCACAAAAATATAAAAAAAATCTTAAATATCGAGTAACATATAACATTAGACACCATTCCGCTTCTCACCCCACCATTACCATATCTTCACTACATCTCCACCCTACACCTTCTGGCAATCCTTATAAAATTAAAATAAAATTAAGAATCGAGAAACATACAACTTTAACCTCACACTACCTCACTACCCTAACCAACCACCCACTCCCTCACAACAAATCCACCCAGTCATAAAAATTCACGAATGATCGACATTAACATACAAAATATTGAATCTAAAAATCAAAGAACAGATCATGTTAACCTCACACTCATCTCACCCACTTCGAAATGCCCAAACATGAAGAATAAAAAAAAATCACAAAAAAATAAATAAAAATAAAATATATNATCTCACCCACTTCGAAATGCCCAAACATGAAGAATAAAAAAAAATCACAAAAAAATAAATAAAAATAAAATATAATTAAAGATAAACATGTAGAAGATCTGGAGTTCGATGACAGGTGGATATACTAAAAATAATTTTAGTACAAATAAAAAAATTAGTAATTTTTAACTAAGTAANATCTCACCCACTTCGAAATGCCCAAACATGAAGAATAAAAAAAAATCACAAAAAAATAAATAAAAATAAAATATATTTAAAGATAAACATGTAGAAGATCCGNAAAAAAATAAATAAAAATAAAATATAATTAAAGATAAACATGTAGAAGATCTGGAGTTCGATGACAGGTGGATATACTAAAAATAATTTTAGTACAAATAAAAAAATTAGTAATTTTTAACTAAGTAATTATTTTTAAAAACTGATAATAAATACACATTTTTGATTTGACATACCCTATGCCATTAAAAAATATGGCTGCCACTGTTCTACCCTCGAAAAGCGAGTATATCAAAAGCTAGTGAGGCCAGTCACTGGTCATGGAACTGTGGGAACATCCAGAAATGAAATTTAAAAAAAAAAATTCAATTTTTTTTTACGTTTTTTAANTTTTTTCAAAAATTTGTTTGGCATCATTATACATTTTTAAAGTTTATAAAAATTCTTTTTTTTTTTTTAGATTTTTTCGGTTTGAGATTATTCAAGGTCATTGGCATTGGTTCAAGGTCATTCAAGGTCGCGGGCATTGGTTCAGTCTTTCAAGGTCATGGAAATTGGTTCAAGGTCAAGGTCACTTGGATCCAACATGGCTGAGAAGATGGATACTGGTCGACCTGACGAACGCCAGTCGTGTCGGGAACTTAGTGGATCCACTTGTCATCGAACCCCGGATCTCCTACATGTACATATTTACTAAATTATTAAAAACATTTTAAATAAAAAATTTTTTTAAGAATATTTTTTAAAATTTTTTGTGATTTTTCTTGATTTTTTTATGTTTGTACATTGGGAAGGGGGTGAGGTGAGTGTGGCGGGATGAGTGTGAGGTTAATGTGATCTGTTCTTCGATTTTTAGATTCAATATTTTGTATGTTAATGTTGATCATTCGCCAATTTTTATTAAAAGGTGGATTTGTTGTGAGGGGGTGGGTGGCTGGTTAGGGTGGCGGCATGAGTGTAAGGTTAATGTTATATTTTTCTTGATTTTTAAAATTTTTCCGATGTTTCTTTAATTTTATAAGAATTGCCAGAAGGTGTGGGGTGAAGATGTAGTGAGGGGATGGTGATGGCGGGGTGAGAAACGGAAGAGCGTCTAATGTCATATGTTGCTCGATTTTTAAGAATTTGTTATAATTTTTTTTTCTTGATTTTTCATGATTGGGCGGTTGGAAGAGCACGATGTGAGCTTTTTTAGGGTGTGACGATGGGGTGGTGGCCTACAAGTAATAAGCAAGTCACCCAAATATTTCAAATGGCTCGAAAATTGGCTTTTGGGGCTTCCAGTTAGCCACATTGAGGAGCAAGCATTTTTTTCCTCAAAAATTAGGAAACACAGGAAATGTTGAGAGAAAAATGTATGTTTAAGGAATTTTGGGTGAAATAATTGATTTCTGAAGTAATTTTTTTGTAGTAAAACGAAACATTCTGAGTGAAAAACTGAACATTTCAAGATGGCGGCTTATACGCAGATCCGCAGCCCTTGTCCTCGGATCGGCATAATTTATCTACTCCAACATAAGAACGTAAAAGTCACTGTAAGCTAAAAATATTACACAGAACAAGTATTCTGTAGTTATTTTTATTATCACTATAAATGTAAAATGAGCAGATTTAATTTAAATGCGGCTTTTCCAGCAATTTTGCAATTTTTCGCGGAAACATAATNTATAAATGTAAAATGAGCAGATTTAATTTAAATGCGGCTTTTCCAGCAATTTTGCAATTTTTCGCGGAAACATAATTTTTTTTTTCACATCCCCACGTATTAGTGTCTACGCAATTGTAAATGTGACAGTGTTTTAGAATGCTCGTTCAAAATGTCAACGACGCTAGTGAGGGAAATGACGAAAGGCGCAAGGGGAAAAAAAGTCTTGTCCTTCCCTTTATGGCAATCAATCGCCACCACTGCGTAGAATAGCGCGTGGACAAATTGCAGAAGTGACATANATTTTTTTTTCACATCCCCACGTATTAGTGTCTACGCAATTGTGAATGTGACAGTGTTTTAGAATGCTCGTTCAAAATGTCAACGACGCTAGTGAGGGAAATGACGAAAGGCGCAAGGGGAAAAAAATTCTTGTCCTTCCCTTTATGGCAATCAATCGCCACCACTGCGTAGAATAGCGCGTGGACAAATTGCAGAAGTGACATATATTTACGAGTTTCTGAATTGCAGCTTGTCCCGGAATTAATTAGATGTCTTCCCAGTTTTCTACAGATGAATAGGACCATCCAATTTGCGCGAAAATAATTTCTGTCCAGTCGTATCTCAAAACACTGTCACTCAGATCCACTTCCGCTACTGGATATTTCTAACTGCTAGGTATCTTAGGCCGTGTTCGAACGTGCAGATTTTGTTAAGTAAATAATTACGTTATCCGATTTTGAATACAAAAATAATGACGCATTTTTAAATGTTGTATTTGTTTTGTAGCGAACCTTTACAAAAATACCTAATCGTCACCATATTTGTTTTCCTCTGGAGTCCGCATATTAGTTAAACCTGCCAAATGAATAATAATTTAAATTTTTTATAAAGAACTGTGCTTTTTCATTACAATAAATGCTTTAGATCATTAGGAATATCGTAACTTTTTTTGCAAACACAGGAATATGTTAAAAATATTACTTCTTAGCATGTAATTAGAAAAAAATTATATCCAGGTCGTTTCAGAATTATATAAAAAAAAATACATTAATTTTTTAACTATTATATTTCCTTCAGATGTATTTTCAGACCAAAATTACGTCGTGGTGTTCTTTTGATAAACAGGCGACTGTCTGCACAATCAGAATTGAAACCTATACCAAATCGCAAATTACTAAGTAACAATAACTCAAACAAGGACTTGCGCGCATGCCCGCGAACCACACACGCTTTTTAGTACCGGAGTAACGTAAATGATGATCGGTAGGTGCAGTTGTATTTCGCGAGAATATTTGTGGGCATGCTAGACATCGATATCCCACGTCCACAACCACACGTGCCTTTGGTTATTTGCCGCGCGTCTACGTGAGTATAAATGTTCTTATTTGACTGGGCCAATCGTAATAAAGTACTCCGATACTGCTCGTCCAAGATTGGCGGGCTGACACTTGAGGCACGCGACATCTAAAATCGTCCAACCTCGAAAGATTATATGAATAAAAGTGTTTTGGAGTACAACAGGTCTTATAATCTTTTCGCGGAAAACACCCGTCCCGTCTGATCGGCCCAGTAGAATACCGCGTTGTCTTCTAACAAAGACTCGCCGCCAATAACCGAAGGATAACTATACTATAAGTGGGCAAGTAGGGTATCGAAACATAGACTGAGTGTAGTTACTTTCGCGATGCGTCCATACCGACGAGTAAGTACGCATAAACTTCGCGAATGTGCGTGAGAACAAGCTAGACTTGACGTAGGCCTGAATTTGACTTTCTTTCTTGATTGGATTGCGGCTTGTAAGCAACGCCCTGGACGAATCTGTGCCATTAGGGAAGGGAAAAGTTTCGTGAATTCATTTAATGACAACCTAGACTTCAAACACATGCATATTTCGGTTGTATTTGCAATTGGACTACAGTTTATCAGACCACTTCAAGGTGAACTCTAAGCCAATAAAATATCTCTAAGAAAACAAGCACCTTATCACGTGCCACCTGGCCTGAGGTAGAACTGGCTACAACACCAGAGCAGCAGCCAATTAACAGAGAGCTGAGAATAGAAAATATATAGGACCGTGGAGTCTAGCCTACAGGACTTTTAAAACGCGAAATTTTCATCTACCTACTAATAACTACATACCTGAAAAATTCGCTGTTTCATTTCGGGACAAAATAGAATTCAAAACCTCGTACGTTTGTATTGCTTATTCTATTGGCCCACCCGTTAGTTTACACCTCCTGGATAACTCTGAGCCAATAACAAACACACAATAAAATGCAGACCGAATCACCGTCTTCCGCTAATACAACAAGCAACCGATGAACAGTGATATTTGCATTATTTTACATACGACAATGGAGTATAGCATACAGGTAATTTAATTCGCGAATTTTTCAGGTCTCTACTAATAACTAACCGAGATAAAGACCAACCCCGTGCTACAGTGTCTGAGGTAAAATGGGATAACCAGCCAATAAACAACAAACTGAAGCTCGAGTACATAACCTATTGTGGAGTATAACTTGTTGGCGAATGAATCCGCACATACCCGGGTCTCTACACACCAGGCTTTAGTAAGCGTGGTGCTGTGAA
Organism: Clitarchus hookeri; assembly: GCA_002778355.1. Lineage (NCBI taxonomy): Eukaryota > Metazoa > Arthropoda > Insecta > Phasmatodea > Phasmatidae > Clitarchus > Clitarchus hookeri. Next base: position 100,597 of record NQII01001293.1, read on the forward strand.
GTCTGTCGCTTCACACGCGACATTACCCGGTAACTAACTACAGCAGAGGTGAGTACGGCCGCTTCCACTGCAAACACGAAACGCACGCGTCAGTCAAATGGCGGCACTTGCCGGCTACAAGTCGGAGCACTGTTCGCCAATCAACGCCCGGCAAGCTACTCGCCAGCAGGCGGCGCAGAGAATAAAGTGCAGAGTCTCGAGCGGCCAATCAAAGAAGTGGAGTGAAGAGATTCGTGCGGCTCTTAACACCGAAGGCCCGAGAGCCCAAAGAGTGGTGAAGTGAGGTGAGGATGGAGCGGGGGATGCCGAGAAAACCCACCGAACAGCGCGGCATCGTCCGGCGCGATTCCCACATGCGAAAACCCGGGAGTGACCCCGCCGGGTATCGAACCCGGTTCGCCTATGTGGGAAGTGAGCAGTCTAACAACTACACGACCGCGGCTCCGCCAAATTAAAGAATGAGTACGCCAGCATAAAGGAACCGCCACATAATTTGCCTACTGTGTGGGACTCGCTTACCTGAACGCCGCTCGTGAAGCAGCAAACTAGCTCCGCCGTCGTCTACTGACCGTTACAAGACCGAACACAACTCGCGACCTACTGCACCCGCACGTGCGATGCGCGGACTGAGGACTGCGGGCGACCTGCCCACACGCCCCTGGCGGCGACCGGCGCAACTAGAGTCACTTGTGGAGGGGGTAAGGGCGCGCCGCGAGAGGGGAAGTAATGGTAGGGGAGGGCCGGCTTCGCGGAGGGAAAAAGAAACCCTAGAGTCACCGAGCGGTTTCTTCCCACTTTTTGGAATAAAACCTTCTGAAAATCACCCCATGTATGACGTGTTAGGTTTTTTCATTACTATGTCATATATCTCAAGCGTTTCACATTTCTGTTAACATAAAATTATCTATTTTTTTAATTAAATATACCTTTTACTTATATTTTATTTGTAGGTTTTAATATTCTGTTTGAAATTAATGTAAATTATAACAGGTAGAAATGCTTAGTAAGAAATAGTTCTTATGCAAAGTATTGTGAAACTGAGTGCGCACGAAAGTGGTGCTTTATCCCTTTGGAGCAATTTTCTAGACTTAGTTAAGGTTTATCAGCATGAGGCGGAGGAATATCCTGGAAGTAGAACTTCAGAGGGCTTCAGACAAGTGGGAAGTAACCGTGGATTGACTGTATTTAAATATGCAGATGTAAAATAGCCACTTACAACGCGATATCCAACCGCTCACGTCAACAAAATGGTGTCACTAGCAAGTAACATGTCGAAACGTCGTTCGCCAATCACCGCCTGCTATACTATTTACCAGGAGGCAGCCCAGCCAATACAGAAGCTTTGGCAACTCGACGTAGCCAATCAGACGCAAGGCGCGTTCCCAGCTTCTCGCGCAACCAATCAGTGAGTGAGTACGCGCAAAACAAAATAACCGCCACGCCATTTCGTCTCTCTCGTCGAGTGAATACAGGGTAGAGTGATTACACTAGCTGCGCAGGACCAGTCTACGTGTCCCGACATTGAACTGATTTCATGCCAATATGACTGTCACGAACTACGTGGATAGGATTTGATGTTAGAACACTGTTTAGTAAACAAGTGCTTCGAGATGTTTGTATACTTCCTCTAACCGATTTGTAATGCATAGAGACCTGAAAAATTCGCGAGTTCAATGACCTATAGGCTATACTACATTGTCGTATGTAAAATAATGCAAATTTCACTGTTCATTGGTTGCTTGTTGTATTAGCGGAAGACGGTGATTCGGTCTGCATTTTATTGTGTGTTTGTTATTGGCTCAGAGTTGTCCAGGAGGTGTAAACTAACGGGTGGGCCAATAGAATAAGCTTTGAATTCTAGCTTGTCCCGTGATGAAATCGCGATTTTTTTCAGGTCTGTAGTAATGCAATCCGATTAAATTCTAACAGGCAAAATTATTTTGTTCATACAAATGTNTTTGAATTCTAGCTTGTCCCGTGATGAAACCGCGATTTTTTTCAGGTCTGTAGTAATGCAATCCGATTAAATTCTAACAGGCAAAATTATTTTGTTCATACAAATGTGCTTGTATTTTGAAAATTAAGATACAAACAAACACGTTCATCACTGTTGACCATGCGACTTTACCAGTTGTATTGGTGCGACATAGGCCAATGCACGTGCGCAAAAGACTAGGAATAGATCTACCTCATATTTAGTCTATGAAGAAAAAAACGGTTAAATGAGCACCATTGCCAAAATTTTCGGGTTCAATCCTCGGACGAGTAGACAAAATCTCGAAGAAGGAATATAGCTAGAGACACCCAATTTTCGCGAGAATATTTCATGAACAGTTGTATTTCATAACACTTAGATCAGATCTACTCTCGCCCTTGGATGACTTACGTGTTACGCGTCTTAGATGCCAGCCCGAGAATCACAGACGTACAATATGGGAGTAACCCAATTCCGATTGGCCAGTAGAGTAAGAACACGTCTTCAAACAAAGACACAGGGCTAGTATGCAAACGAAAACTGCCCGTACGCCCGCAGGGGAATTAAATATGACATACGCGGAGCAAATGTCGTGGAAATTGGGAGTCGCTAAATACAGCTAGGGGGCCAACTGTTATTCGCGAAAAGATTCCAGGACTGCTTGCATTCCAAAACACTAGAAAGTAGACCCACTTTCATGAGTGAATTATTTTAACTGTCGCGCATTGCAGGTGTCCGCCCACCAACCACGGACGCTTATTGTCTGAGTTGCCTAATCACGTTTGGTACAGTCATGTACGGAATTGCCTCTCGACAATGTTTTCGCGGGAAACAGGTGCCCAAGATATAGGTTAAAAGCTCGGAAAAAATTTCGCGAATTCAATTGAGGATATGTTAAACTTCAATTACACGTATTTTTAGAGTTTCTGCTTCTATTTGAGGCCAGTTTGTTAGACCAGCGTGTTAGACACAGCGCGGATGACTTTTTACCAGTAACGAACCTGCTAGGTAATCAAACACCGAATCTCGCGCTAGTCAGTTTTGAGTTAAACTTGAGTGACAGTCGATGAACGAATAAATGAAGCTGCTCGAATGCACGAAGGATTGCAGTCTCTAGCTTGTCGCCGAATGAATAAAGTAAACATTTGCGAATTCGAAATTTGAAGAAAAAAAATACTGGCCATTAACTGCGGAGATGGTACCGATGCAGGCTACAAGTTAAGTTGGCAGCGAATTAAGAAAAAAAGTTCCATTTCCTGAAATCATGTCGCGAGTGTAATGCTTACATTTATGGCAAAGCAAGACCGTTTTTATGCTTTGTTCACATCAGATTTACTCGAAGGCTAGTCTTCAACGTGCTATGGCATACGTGCATATTTCNCCGTTTTTATGCTTTGTTCACATCAGATTTACTCGAAGGCTAGTCTTCAACGTGCTATGGCATACGTGCATATTTCATTTGGAGATTGGCCATGTGTCTTTGTCAGGAGGCGGTTTCTTACCTGACTGGGCCAATCAGAATTAGGTAACTACGACACTGAGTGTCCGTGTGTCGCGGGAAGACACATGCAATATGTGAAGTTAAATATACTTACTTACGAAAGTGGATCTGGGCTCTATCGTTTTGGAGTGCAATTAGTCCTGGAATATTTTCGCGAAAAACTTGTGACCCTATTTATCAGCAACACATTTAGGTTAGGAACAATCATGTTTTCTGTTGACTGGAGCATTAATAGGCTAATGTCCATGGCAATGCAAATTTTACACATGGCAGAAGGATTCGAAATGAAGAAGAAAGTAGCGTTACACTAAAAAAAATGGCATTTTACCAGTTTGTATTGACAGAATTTTTTTCAGAGATAGTCACACGTAATAATATTTAATTATTTTCTCTCATATTGTACGTTACAGCCGCCGCGTTGATGAGCTTATTTTTTATTTAATGTAGGCAGCAAATTTGCTTTCCAATCAGAAATTCTACTTATCATTGTGATCGTATGTGGGAGTCTTTCATAAACAATGGACAGTCGTTTGTGAACGGAGGCCACGCGCAGTCTGTTATTGGTTGTCATGGTAACACATGCCATGATTTTTAATCTGTGGCATAGCTCACTCGTGATTGGCGGTCATTTTCAATATTACGCTTGCGTATGTAAGTAAAAGGGATTTTTGGTAATATTTTTTACCGCTAGGCAGGACGCCTACCGCGTGGGTTTGGCTAGGTAGGTTTATTTTTAAAAACTGAATTTCAGAATACTGCTCTCGAGTCGTAGATTTTCATGCAGACTTCCCGATGTGGCCGAAGACGCGCCACATTACATGCTAAGACTAGCCGTGCCCGCGGCTCCGCTCGCGTGGACTAAAGAATTATTGTTTAGTTATTTTAAAAATAAAGTAGAATTTTACCTGGTGTTAATTATGAGATAAATAATCATTAGACAGCGTATTGCAAGAGAACGCGCTGGCGGAAAACTTTTTTCCGACTTTATTCACTATTATCGTCACTGCTTATTCCTTACGTTACTTTGCGTAACAAAACATATACTAAAACCTGACCAGAGAACATAGCAATGAATAAAAAACCCACGTAAATCGGATAAGTGGTTCTCCAGTGATAAGCGCACTAACAGACAGACAGAGAGACGTTGAGTTTTATAATATGTATAGAAGAGAGTTTGTACGGGCTACAAACGTGGGTAACGGTTTAATTTAAAGTTTGTACTGCCGCATCGTCTAATGGTACTTGCAGTACTGTAAATGCTGTACCTTAGGACCGAGATCCTGTATAGGGAATCACCTGAAGAAGACTTGACAGTAAGGGCATTGCCGACTAAGCCCAGAAGCAACAATACCTTGCACATGCTGCTCTAGAATTATCCTTTAGATAAAATTATTAAAATTTCCGACCACAGAGACGAACTAAAATTGATTTTGTTAATTGGGACATTTTTTTAAATAGCAATCTTAGATTGAAAGTAACTGGGTTGCTAATACCATTTGCCCATAGAACCCTGTCACAAGCTCTGCCAANAATAGCAATCTTAGATTGAAAGTAACTGGGTTGCTAATACCATTTGCCCATAGAACCCTGTCACAAGCTCTGCCAACGCTAGTTTTGGAAATAAACATTTTCATTAGTTTTATTTCCAAGAATAATATGAAACTTTAATGTAAATAATTTTAATTCATTTACTAGAGATACAGACACGAGAGTGGCTTGCCTACTGATAACAAAAGGCCATACAGGTTAATGATCACACTATCTGATTTTGAAACTTTTCACCATTTCTATAATNAGTAGCAATCTTAGATTGAAAGTAACTGGGTTGCTAATACCATTTGCCCATAGAACCCTGTCACAAGCTCTGCCAGCGCTAGTTTTGGAAATAAACATTTTCATTAGTTTTATTTCCAAGAATAATATAAAACTTTAATGTAAATAATTTTAATTCATTTACTAGAGATACAGACACGAGAGTGGCTAGCCTACTGATAACAAAAGGCCATACAGGTTAATGATCACACTATCTGATTTTGAAACTTTTCACCATTTCTATAATTTTCACAAATATCATTTTCTCATGTAAACAAATGGTGTCAGAATTGAAATTTCATCTGTTACGTTTGGGCTATTTCACTTAGGCATGTATCTGTAGTGATCATATTTCTGTAAGTAGGGTAGTTTGTGGCATTTTTGAAGTATTCCTCCCCAGCGTCTATGCCTATTATTTCAGTTGACGTTGAACTTCTGAAGTCTGTGTGCTTTAGAAATCTATATTTCTTAAGAAAGTTTAAAAACGTGTTGTTAATTGGCTGCAAATGTTCCTGTCCCGATGAGCCGGCCAATCACAAACTCCAGGACAGTACCTCAGTGTTGGTAGTGTATATCCCGCAGTTCAATCCAAGATATTTCCCTTGTACCATTTCTCATCCTACACATTACAAATTATATAAAAAGTGGATGATGAAGAGGGGTGATCTGCATCATCACATTATAACTTTACATATTGTAAGATCTGATATAGGGCTTTCAGAAATGCTCACTTAACCGCAACGTCTATAACAAAGTTTCTTCGAGGGAATCTAAGTAGGGCAACCCGTTTTTCTTGTACGGATTCCATCAATAGTTGTACTCCAAAACACTTATTACAGATCCACTTTCGTGATTGGATTATTTTAATTGTCACGCCTTCTACGCATATGTCCGCCAATCAGAGATGTCCAGTATCGGAACAACTTAATTCCGATTGGCCCAGTCAGGTAATAATTAAGTTCTCATTAAGACACGCGGTCAATAATAAAATAAAAGTTGCTTTTGTGGTCGTAAAATGTTAACTTTATAATAATGAGCGAAATTTTGTACTGGAACCATCACTTTCAAAAAAACAAAAGGCTGGCGTGAAGCGTCTGCATGTCTTTGTGAAAAGGTCAACATTAAAAATGCTGTTGAACTTCGCTCTTGCCACACCTTAATATTACTTGGCCACTCAGAAGTCAGCAGCTGTGAGTGAGTGAAGAGATTTGGGCGGCTCTGAACAGCGAGGTCTTGAGAGCCGATGAAGGTGATTGAGACGAGTATGGAGCTGCGCCGGAATGAAAGGACGGGGGAAACGGGAGATTCCCAAGAAAACTCTCCAACCAGTGTTATCGTCCGGCACGATTCCCACATGCGAAAATCCGGGAGTAACCCGGCCGGAGAATGAACCTGGTTCGCCTTGGTGGGAGGCGAGCAGGCTAACCCCTACACCATCACTGCTCCTTGCAGAGCTGTATATAGGAAGTATCTTAAACACTACTTGTGTACGAACCGACTCACTCAAGTTGCACCAGGCCACACAGAACTGGAGGGCCTCGCGCTGGGGTGGCGGGATTTGGGCTGAAGCCAAAGGGGTTGGAATGGCGGGTTGAAATGAGGGTGCGAAATGTAGGAGGGAAAGTGATGGAGGGTATCTGGGGTATTGCGCATGCGTAGGGTTGGCAACATGGTATATAGGTCAGCGGCACGGTTGGCAGCCCTGCCTGCCGTCTTCCTACGCTCATCTGTTAACTATGAAGTACTGTTTGTTTCAAGGGAGAAATTATAGATATAGAGGTCAGAGGCCGTGCTGTAAGCAAACATTACAATTATAATTTTTTACCTTAAGAAAACGCAATTTTTTTGGGAAGGAAGATTTAGAAGACGATTTCCGTCTATTTAGTCAAATCCTCTAGTGCCAAAAACACTGAACTACAACAATAAAAAGGTCAATAAAATTTTTAAGTTGAAACTACGAACAATAATGTACAATTTTATAACTGGCGAATTGAACTTTATTAGGAGAACATTTTATCACACCTCTTAACCCAGTCATGCTAATTGTAGACAATTTTCTATATGTTGCACAGGAAGAATAAATTTTACCAGTACTGTACTCTGCGAGACTCAGTGCCTAATAAACTTCCCGGTGTGTAACTGATTGGTAAATCGTCCTAATGCTCTGAATTATGACTGGTTCATATCACTGATCACTGAATACAAAGCCTACAGCTTATTGGCTGTGATAACGAAATAAGTTCTTTGTCAGCTTAGTACAGCACCGATGAAAATAATTTTATTTACAACACCAGACACCATAAATTAATTTGGGCATGAAAGAGTTAACAGCCTCAATACATTCGGAAAAGCGCAACATATTTGTTCTTGGGTTCGAGAACGTTACAAGGTCCCTTAAAAGATATTGAAGAAATAAGTGCATGAGAATTATATTTTAAGAAGTTCTTCATCTGAATACACTTAACACATCTCTTAGGAGAATAATAGCTTACGAGCACCTCTGCAGTGCATATTCACTGATCGCGTGCTGAAATACACAATATTCGATAAAGCGTAAAGTTTCCTGCTTCTTCAATAATACAAAATTAATAACAAAGCAGAGCGCAAGAAAATAAATAAGAAAACTATCAGAGTACGTGGATCAGCCGATAAATATGGAAAGGGGCCACGATGACTGAGCGGTTAGCCTGCTCGCCTTCCACCAAGGCGAACCGGGTACAATCCCCGGCCGGGTCATTTACGGATTTTCGCACGTGGGAATCGTGCCGGACGATGCCGCTGGTCAGCGGGTTTTCTCGGGGATCTCGCGTTCCCCCAGCCCTTTCATTCTGGCGCTGCTCCATGCTCAACTCATCACCCTCATCAGCTCTCAAGACTTCGCTGTTAAGAGCCGCCCAAATCTCTTCACTCACTCATAAATAGGGACTGAAAAATTTCGCGAATTAATTTTAGGACACACTAGAATTCAAATATGTGTACATTTCTTTCACTTTTGCAATTGCATCACAGTTTGTTAGATTCGCCCAGGTGAAACTCTGAGCCAATAGCAGACCAGTAAGGAAACACGCATCGAATCCCGTCCCACCAGGTCTGAGGTACAACTCTCACGCTGGGGCAGCAGCCAATCAACAGAAGTTTGAGTCTTGGAAATACAAGACCGTGGAGTGTAGCCTACAGGTTGTGGGAAAATTTCCTGTCCCTACCGGCAGATATTCAGTAAGAAATCTTACAAAATTCCAGAACAGTGCAGGGTACTCATATTTTCCTGGCGATGAAAATGCGTACGCAGAACTTTGCTAAACGAAAGTGTCTAATAACAAGTATGCGATGCATAGTAACCCCAAAACGTATAATGATATCGCATCAAAATTGTTATCATTCGTATTATCCATCAGTTTCGTACTCCAGCCAAGAAGAATACCAAACACAACATGAAGTACATCTGAAGCGTGAACGAGAATTATTTTCCCACAATAACATAAAATGTCTGTAAAATTTTCTTCACCGGTGTTTTTTTTCGCATTTTACAAAAATTGTATTTCAAAACCAAGCAATTGCACTTTAAGTTAGCTTTTGGTATACAAAACATTCGGAATCAGAATACATAACTTGGAGACGTGATATATTATATACGTTGAAAAAAAATTACCGACTTTTGTATTAATTATGATTAGGGCCACTCATTTTTCGCGAATAAATCGAAGAACACAGTAGACTTCAATACTCTATGTATGTGCACCTTGACCATACTTCCATTGGCTGCATGCGTCATTTCCGCGTTTGACGGAGCCACTCATAATTCCGCAACTACGACAGTCTACCTTCGTGATTAGTGCGCAAACAGTTAACAACAATCAGAACATGCTTCAGCCAATCAAAAATGCTGGACGACCCCACAGTGATTTTAATAGTATCTTGTCTAGAAATAATTTTCGCGAAATGTCACTGCCCCTAATTATGACAAATAATGGAAAACTTCTTATTTTATTTTAAAAATAAGTAGAGTAAACATATAACATTGCACTTTTGACGCTTAAGTTTTACTTTATGTAAGATTTGTTGAAGGTGTCATTAGCAGAATGACGAGCTTTGTATGCAACGTGCAATACCGAAATGCCAAACGGGTTGCTTACAAGTCACAAATAAGGCGCTTCCACCACTCGACAATTCGTCCCGACCGACGTATTCAAAAGATACACTGTTTACCCACAGCATAGGAAAATGAAAGGGCGTGGTGGGTTCTTTTGATGTTGGCGTATCCTTTCGCTAATTGGCCAAGCTAGGCTCTGGAAGTGAGCCTTGTGTGTGATTGGCTATTGTGTGAAGCGGGAGACTCCCTGTTGTTCGGGTTGCCGTTTCGTCAAGTATTCAGGCGCCAACTGATCAACGCCACTCCGCCGTATTACTGGCCGGTGAAACCAGTTTCCTGGCGTGTGTGGCTGCAGTTAAATATACATGACAACATTTTNCTCCGCCGTATTACTGGCCGGTGAAACCAGTTTCCTGGCGTGTGTGGCTGCAGTTAAATATACATGACAACATTTTATTTCTGTATCCTTAATTATTCTGTGTTTTAAACACAGATTACTTTATAATACGGAAATCAAACAGCAGTTTATACTGCCAACTATAGCCGCACACACCAGCAAAATGGCGTCAGTAACCAGAAACTTGTCGAAAAGCCGTTCACCAATTAGCGTTTGGTAACTTTATTGCCAGCCGGCAGCTCAGTCGATAAGCATCTTTCGTAGTACTCTGTATCCAAGCAGACACAAGGCACGATACAGAGCCTCGCGGCAGCCAACCAGAGAACAGGTGCGCCGACTTCATAAGGGTCGACATGTAATTCCACATCTATGTATTTACGTATTATGAGATTTAACGAAACATTTGAGTTGAAGCAGTTAGTTATGTCTTAATTCAACAAGATATTAATGCACTATACGTAAGCTCAGAACTCCATTTACTGGTACAACTGCTCACTTTTTAAATTAAATCAATTTTCTTTGCAATTGAAAGATGTACACTGAAAGAAATATATATTTTCAGATACCAAATATATCTACTTGAAAAGTATTTACTTACTATGATAATGCAATATCTTGTTCAGTAAAATAATATACTCTTGTTCCAAATACCTGACTTTTTTGTTTCTTTGAACCAAATAGAGAATAAAAATAAACTTTTCATATCTGCCACTTATTTGGTTTTATAGCATCAGCCACATTTATTTAGTTCACGCAATTACATTAAAAGTAATTTAAACTAATCGTTTTGGATACTAAAAGCATTAAAGAGTACAATAAAAATTACATTTNCAATTACATTAAAAGTAATTTAAACTAATCGTTTTGGATACTAAAAGCATTAAAGAGTACAATAAAAATTACATTTTGTTTGGAGTAAATAGGCATTTGGTTAGTTCTTACACTGATACGTTTATTAACGCCTAATCTACGGCAGCAATGAAATCATGTTGGCATATTTATGGAATTTGTTTTGTTTGCTATGGGATATTTGCGTCATTTGATTGCCTTCGAAGTAACAGCCTGAGTGTTTGTTTATATGATAATATTTGTGACAATCAGGAAAATAATAGAGTTCGTTAGTGTATTTATTGATGCTCAATAATTGTATGAAAAATCTTAGTGACACAAGTTCAACAGGAAACGACAAAGTAAAGTTAACAGCTTCACGACTGTACGTAAGACCGTCACGTTTGGCCCACAACTTACATAATTTTTCACGTCTACATTGACGGAACATAACCCGTGCAATACTGAGGCGCGTATATGGTTCCCTCTGCCCCAAGAATAAGACGCTTCCTACCACTGGACAATTTGTCTACTGTAAACATAGAAGAGACGGCTTGAAGNAACGCCTAATCTACGGCAGCAATGAAATCATGTTGGCATATTTATGGAATTTGTTTTGTTTGCTATGGGATATTTTCGTCATTTGATTGCCTTCGAAGTAACAGCCTGAGTGTTTGTTTATATGATAATATTTGTGACAATCAGGAAAATAATAGAGTTCGTTAGTGTATTTATTGATGCTCAATAATTGTATGAAAAATCTTAGTGACACAAGTTCAACAGGAAACGACAAATTAAAGTTAACAGCTTCACGACTGTACGTAAGACCGTCACATTTGGCCCACAACTTACATAATTTTTCACGTCTACATTGACGGAACATAACCCGTGCAATACTGAGGCGCGTATATGGTTTCCTCTGCCCCAAGAATAAGACGCTTCCTACCACTGGACAATTTGTCTACTGTAAACATAGAAGAGACGGCTTGAAGNCCTCTGCCCCAAGAATAAGACGCTTCCTACCACTGGACAATTTGTCTACTGTAAACATAGAAGAGACGGCTTGAAGAAACATTTGTACTGATGAAGTTTCATTTAGTTTATTATAAGATCGCAGTGAGATTGTGTTTGCATAATACACGTGCGTGTGCATGAATCAATACAAAGGATATAGGTAGGGCCAGTGACTTTTCGCGTAAAAATCGGAGTACACAGTAGACTTCAATACTATATACAAACCTCAGCTGTTGGTCATACCTCCATTGGCGGCTGGCGCCGTGTCCGTCTTTCACCATAGCACTCCGGACTATGTAACTCTTGACACCGAACCTTCGTGATTCGTGCGCAAACGGTTAACATGGGCCAGAAAATTTTTTTAGCCAATCAAAGAAGCTGTACGATCCTACAGTGCTTTGGATTGTATTTTGTCTCGAAATCATTGCCTCTAGAAATATGTATACATAACGGATATAATAAAATTTAATACTCAAACTTCTAGGGATGTTCGACGATACCAAAACAGATGTGTTTTTATCAAGTAACCATGTGTCGGAAATTGATAATTGTTGTACATTTTGACGTTAATTAGAATGGTAATGTAACAGTAGTATTTAAATTTAATGTGATTCTTCAGAAAGTGTTTCAATGTGCGGCCTGCTGCTTTAATACACGCTCCGTAATGACATGCCTCCCGGCTACCCTCAGATAATTACAAAAAGGATCTTCCCACAAAAAAATCTGCTGCAGAATTGTTGTAACTTTTGACAATTTTCTCTGAATGAAGACTGCGTTTATTTTTGAGTTAAGGCACACAGTGAAATATGTTTTTATATTTATTATTTACGTCATTGCTAAAGGGCTAAGATGAACCCGTAGCCTTAGAACTAAGTACATGATGGTGAAATCTACTAAATATTCTGCGGTGCTATCTTGCTAAATATACCATTATTTTAAAAGCATTACGCATATGTTAATAAGTTGGCGTTTCTCAAAGTAGTTCTGTACAGTACGTTTATTTACGGCGAATGTGACTAAACAGGCGCTGTTAGAATGTTTTTTAAATACGAAAACCACAGTTCAGGAACTTTTGAATAATAGGTTGGACATTGAGTTTTCCTTGAACTTAGCTGTTACTTTATAAGAAAGTAAGGACCCTATTAAAAGTCCCATGGTTCTACACTGCACATAACTACAAGACTGCACGCAAGTTCGTTCGGCGCCTAGCGCACACAGGCGTTGAGGAATCTGCTGTATGTGCCATTGTCATATTTAAAGACCTCACTTTTTTAAATACTGAACACGCAAAATATTTTCAAGTAGACTAGCGATAGAAAAGATCCATTTAGGTACGGGGTTGTTAGCGTGAGTGCAGGAATGTGATAAGAGTCCCCGTCACACGTGGATCGAATACAAAATGCAACTTAATGACTCCGCGCGACGTAAACGCCTAGGAACATGCCATCCTCTAAAATTAACAAAAATATCGTATTATTTTAGCACGGTAAAACTACCATCAAACCGTAATCTTGGCGTTTCCGCAGTTCCTCATTCGAACTATGAAGGTAGAAAGAATACTGGAATAAGTAGCATTTTTTTTCTTCAAATTTTTCTCTTAAAAGTTAGTATTTGTTAAATTCGTATAGCTTAGAAATTTTTCATCAACAGAGGGCGATTCTAAACGGTTATTTTCATTAAAACGCGAGAACGAAATGAGGAATTCTAGAAGAAAAATTAAAACTAGATTTGCAAGTGATTTACCACTTTACTAAGTTACATATTTAAAGGACGGGTAACTGTTAAGAACATTCCTTATCCATGGGATAAAATATGGATTATATCTGATTAATAGTAAGTTAATTTTAAATCATGTTTAGTACCTAGTGAAAAATTCAAAATTTGTTAATAAAAAAATTAAGTTCAGGNATTCGAACTATGAAGGTAGAAAGAATACTGGAATAAGTAGCATTTTTTTTCTTCAAATTTTTCTCTTAAAAGTTATTATTTGTTAAATTCGTATAGCTTAGTAATTTTTCATCAACAGAGGGCGATTCTAAACGGTTATTTTCATTAAAACGCGAGAACGAAATGAGGAATTCTAGAAGAAAAATTAAAACTAGATTTGCAAGTGATTTACCACTTTACTAAGTTACGTATTTAAAGGACGGGTAACTGTTAAAAACATTCCTTATCCATGGGATAAAATATGGATTATATCTGATTAGTAGTAAGTTAATTTTAAATCATGTTTAGTACCTAGTGAAAAATTCAAAATTTGTTAATAAAAAAATTAAGTTCAGGNTAGTAAGTTAATTTTAAATCATGTTTAGTACCTAGTGAAAAATTCAAAATTTGTTAATAAAAAAATTAAGTTCAGGTTTTATTAGTGACTCTCAACCTACCTCGTCTCCCTCTTTTTTAAATTCACATTGGCAATAAAATACAAATAAATAATTATTTATAGGGAAATTATATGTAAACGTTTATTTTAACCAAAAATAAGTTATGTTAACTATAAACAAGTTTGAAACTTTTGTCTTACATAATTTATTTAGGAAAACATTTCACATATCTTGCATGTGGTGATTTTCCAATGGTATGATTAAGAAATTGTGATGATAGCGTGTGATATCTCTCATATATATATATATATATATATATATGCCAAACGACGCCACGACCAGAACGTGGGAGGAGTTACATAGCTCATTTTTTTTATCAAATCATTATACTAGCTTAAAGGACGCACATAAATTCCCTACTGTCTTCGCTCTTCGTTCTTTCTATATAATTGTTTATATTCAATGCAGTACTCATGGAGATCATGTCCAGATTTTTCGTCCATCACAAAATCGCTGAACTCTTAGCGTGTCCTTCTGGACTCTGCTACAGCCACGGCTGTTCGAAGACATTCGCTTATTCAGAGCAACTGGAATATTTCAACTCGAAGCGTGTCTATCACACTGCGAAGGCCATCCACCAGGGTAAGAGGATCGAATACACAGGCGACGCAGCCTACAACGACTGAGGCTTCCTTCGGGGAAAATCAGAAGGAGGAAGTTCCGCTCAGTCCTCACAGGGATATCTGNGAGGAAGTTCCGCTCAGTCCTCACAGGGATATCTGAAATTTAGAGGTCAGGTCCTGTATCCGAACTTGCCAGTAAGTTACAAGGAGACAGGACTTAACACATTTTTTTTGACACTAATTCTGGGAGATGTTGCCGATCTCCCGTGGCGCAGTCGATTGGCGCGCCACCGATCTGGGGCGTGGGAGGTTCTGGATTGGACTCCTAGGTAAGGCATGGGTGTTCATTTCAGTTAGGCCATAAGTTTATTTCTAAGCCGTCTCTAATATGCCTTCAGGCATAACCGCGGGGGACGCTAATAAGCCCTTTCCAACCCAATCCAATTACAATTCAATCTAGGAGATACTTTCGTGCCGGTATTTAAATTTGGGATGCAGTGACTAGGTGAACGGGACATTCTCAAGGCAAGAAATTATATTTACGATGTGATCCATCTTCATCCTTCCGCATGTAGGTTTATTCTGAGATCATTTCAAGAAGCTAAGCTGTTAGTCGTGGGCGTTTACAATGCCGATAAAAGTTTTCTTTATGCCAGAAAAAAGTAATTGTGATCACAAGTCATTGGGAGTGTGTTGTATTATAAGAATTGAAAATNTCTAAGCCGTCTCTAATATGCCTTCAGGCATAACCGCGGGGGACGCTAATAAGCCCTTTCCAACCCAATCCAATTCCAATTCAATCTAGGAGATACTTTCGTGCCGGTATTTAAATTTGTGATGCAGTGACTAGGTGAGCGGGACATTCTCAAGGCAAGAAATTATATTTACGATGTGATCCATCTTCATCCTTCCGCATGTAGGTTTATTCTGAGATCATTTCAAGAAGCTAAGCTGTTAGTCGTGGGCGTTTACAATGCCGATAACAGTTTTCTTTATGCCAGAAAAAAGTAATTGTGATCACAAGTCATTGGGAGTGTGTTGTATTATAAGAATTGAAAATNAGTTTTCTTTATGCCAGAAAAAAGTAATTGTGATCACAAGTCATTGGGAGTGTGTTGTATTATAAGAATTGAAAATACCAGACTCTAAAAAAATGATTTCCTGCCAAACATTGTAATGACCAACCAAGGATCTTGATACATATGTGTTTACACTCATCCAACGCATCACGTGCTGAAATGGTTGTATGTACAAGTCTCCTTGACGAGTAAGCTTGGTCACGTGGTAGCGTGAGGGACTCGAACTCGAGTGGAGTGGAGGGGATTGGACAGACCTTAACAGGTCTTGAGAGCCGACGAGGGCGAAGTGAGTTGAGCGTGGAGCAGCGCCGGAATGAAAGGGGAGGGAAAACGGCAGATACCCGAGAAAACTCGCCGACGAGCGCCATCGTCCGGCATCAATTCTACGTACGGAAATCCGGGAACGACCCCGCCGAGAATAGAAACCCAGTACGTCTAGGTTGGAGGCGAGTAGTCTAACTACTACACAAACGCGGTATCGAATTCAATACTTCAGACATTCGATCCCGGCCGATTGCAGCAAGGATAGCTGGTTCGCGGATGATCAAGTACTTTGAAATCCAATTTTAAAAATAAAACTCATAGAATCGTCAACGAGGTTGGGAAATAAGTTCCGTGTTTTAATATCGTACTAAAAGCATGACTTTTAGTTTCATCGACTACTGATTCAATTTTTATTTAATATCTAGTTTGTATTATGCTCATGAGAGTAATAAATTACATAGCAATGTCATGTTTACACTCCGAACAATTTGCAGTTATAGTTATTGGTCACATGATAAAAAATTAATTGGCCCCCNAGCAATGTCATGTTTACACTCCGAACAATTTGCAGTTATAGTTATTGGTCACATGATAAAAAATTAATTGGCCCCCCGAGAATCGCTAGTTTTTTTGTATAGGGGAGGATATAAAACAACCACAAAGGTATATCCTGAAATTACTTTCNCCCCCGAGAATCGCTAGTTTTTTTGTATAGGGGAGGATATAAAACAACCACAAAGGTATATCCTGAAATTACTTTCAATGGCGTGTTTTGTTAAGCACGAAAAACACCTTATTACCCAAATATGATTTGCTTAATCATTCCTTGGTGGAGGCTGACGGGGGGATATATATATATAAAATAGGCGTTTTGATAAAACTGTGTTTTTCTTAGGGTACCACCCGTGCGAATCGAAATTTACATTCCTGGGAAAACCCACACTGCAGATTGGTAGCGCAGCGCCTAAATAAAACTTGTGAAGTAGTACCACAAGTTTTCTTGACGAATACAAGAACCGCGCGGCTCCACTACCCGGCATGGTGCCTTTGTACTACTCCTCCTCAACGTGGGCGGGTGGTGACAACGTTCTGAGGCAATAAGCGTCAACCTAGTTTTTCTAAACTAGTGCGTTGCTACAAGACCTTAGGCGGCTANCACTACTCCTCCTCAACGTGGGCGGGTGGTGACAACGTTCTGAGGCAATAAGCGTCAACCTAGTTTTTCTAAACTAGTGCGTTGCTACAAGACCTTAGGCGGCTACGAGGACAGTAGAAGAAAGGTAAAGAGCAGCACCGGGTGGGTCGGTGGCCCCAGCCAGAGACTTCGACCCAGNCCCAAAGGAATGAGTCATGTACTATGTGGGGAGGGTCTTGGACCCCAATACGGCTTTGGCCCAACTGCATCCTCCTACTAAGGAGAAGCAGGATTGGATAAGGAAAATCCTTCTCTTTATACGGTGGACAGGAAAATAAAGTTATTGCAAAGATAATAAGTGATTGTTATCAGACGAGTGCAGTTGAGGACGGCACCAGCACTCACGAGGAAGAAGAGGAAAAAGGGAAGGAGAACAAGGAAGTAGAAGTTGAAGACAGCGGAGGGAGAGGACACCTCCAGGAAATTGAGTTGACGTGTGAGTAGAGACCTAAAAAATTCGCGAGTTCAATGACCTGTAGGCTATACTCCATTGCCGTATTAAAAATAATGCAAATATCACTGTTCATTGGTTGCTTGTTGTATACGCGGAAGACGGTGATTCGGTCTGCATTTTATTGTGTGTTTGTTATTGACTCAGAGTTGTCCAGGAGATGAAGACTAACGGGTGGGCCAATAGAATAAGCACTTCAAACGTACGAGGTTTTGAATTCTAGCTTGTCCCGAAATGAAACCGCGGTTTTTTCAGGTCTCTACGTATGAGTCAGAGTGCGAGACTCGAATTCGAGTGGACTGGAGAGGATTGGACACCCCTGACAGGTCTTGTCAGCCTATGACAGTGAAATGTGGTGAGAATGGAGCAGTGCCGGAACGCAAGGGTGGGTGAAACGGGAGATCCCTGGGAAAACCCACCTGCCAGCGGCATTGTCTGGCGCGATTCCCACTTAGCAATAATCCGGGAGAGGCCCGGCTGGGGATTGAGTCCGGTTCTCCTTGGTGGGAGGCAAGCTGTCTAACCAATCAACCACCGTGGCCTCCAACGATTTAGGTGTCTCGGCAGCGATGGTCATAAATGACTTCCCCGATCACGAGTAATGCAGCATATCGCCAAGTAGACATATTTATTCACGTATGCAACGAAGCTTCTCGAAGTTAATAAAAACCGTTAAAATATTAAACGTCGGGGCACAGCAATTCTTCACAGTTTTTTCCCACCGAGTTCCCGCCGAAAACTACGAAGCTTGCAACTTGTCCCGCGAACGGGAGGTGAATAATTTATCGGCGGCCGCATCGCAGTGTACGTGTGCGAAGGAAGAGGAGCAAGGAAGGGATGAATATGGGCCGAGAAGGGGCACGAGGGAAGAAGGAAAGTAGGTATGGTGATGCTTCTTGCGACAAAGCTCCCGCAGGAGATGCGTATAATATTAAAGAAGGAGTCGATTGCGCGTCGGAAGGCACGGTGATAAACAACGCGCGGAGGAGAGAATCGACAGGCATGCAAACAGTACGTGACGTCGCAAACTTACACAACACAACTCCCCCCCCCTTTATCCACCACCAGTCCTTATTTCCGAACACAACTAGCTCTCAGCTCGTGAGGTTTTAAGGCCGAAGTGTAGATAATACCCCGAAGCAGGATTTCACAACCCCTTTTTAGCACGAACCCGACGATACGCCTACAGCTCAGTAGATGCTTAAACGTATGTTATGGAACATCTATTATGCCAAAAAAAAAAAGAATTTTCCTTTGATGCAGACAACATAAGAATTAAATGAAAATGTTTTAACATACACGATGTATCATATTGGCTGCATGCACACTTGATTAATTCTCTTGTTCATTTGGGGACGCACTAAAACTCAGAAACTCGTACTTAACGTTACTTTGGCAATAGTTCCCACGTTATTTCACTCCAACTGGAGAACGCTGAGCCAATACTAAATACACAAACCAACGCAGCTCCAATTATCGCCTTCCACTCTAACACTAGAAAACTATTTTCCGATTGATTTGTGTATAACGGTACAAAACACTTCTTCAGAAACAGTCCATTCATGATAATTTAAATTATTTCTGAAGCCCTGCTTAAGTTATGCATTCCGGATATTACTCCATATCATGCAAATAGCTATGTTATGCGCACTCAGTTTAATAATATTTTGCATTATAACTATTTATTCCCAGGGATTTCCAACACAATCATTATCACACTGATCTTATTCAAATTATTAATAAAATAAATATAACAATTTATAGATAAAATATATTTAGATTCCAGCGTAACAAAAAATATAATACTTCTATATTAACAGTACGAAAATATAGTGATGCATGATATATTTAGGAAAAAACAGAAAACGCTATATGGGGTGATTTTAGAAAGGTTCTATTCAAAATGTGCGAAAATACCGCGAATATAATTATTTTGTATTTATTTCAAGAATGCTCACATAAGAAAAACGGCTGTGTAACTGCTCTGGAGGCCGATTACGAAACCAAATAAGTAATAAACTCCAGAAAAACCTTTTTTTGCGAATGCTGTTGTCAAATTAAATACTTAAAAATATCGCCAGTAATAGTTATAGACACGATAAACGAAATGTTAATAATATTACTTAGCATTTGTTCAAACTTACGAGCTTATACGTTAACTGAAAAAATATCGTGATTAGTTAATAAGAGAGAAGTGACAAATATTTCGAAATTATATTTAATATAAAAGTAACTGTGACGACTCCGAGACTCAAACAATCAACCCGCGTGTTATTAGTCTAACGCCCTTCAACAAACGACCACTTTGTCTAATTGTGTTGATGCTTTAATAAATATGGCTGTGATGTAGTAAGTAAAATGAACAGGAATATAATAACGTCACCTCTTTGGGAAGAAGTAAGGTTAGTGATTAGGAAAATATTGCAATTCAAAATTATATTAAATGTCTGCAGGAGGTCTGCACATTTGTTCTTTGCAGTTTCGTAACTGCAGAATATATTGGTTTTTTAAATGTTTGCGTAGTAAACACAGTTACGCAAGCCTACTGAAAACTACAATGTACGACATAAAATCTAATATCGCTAAACAGTTGGCTTTGGTTCGAAGTAACATTTANGCCTACTGAAAACTACAATGTACGACATAAAATCTAATATCGCTAAACAGTTGGCTTTGGTTCGAAGTAACATTTATTTACTGTAAACAACAGTATCTCAAATAATGTTTATACCTTAGTTATAAAGAAAGATAATATTGATATAAAACCAANTTTACTGTAAACAACAGTATCTCAAATAATGTTTATACCTTAGTTATAAAGAAAGATGATATTGATATAAAACCAAAACGTATAAAGAAAACAATTTATTAACAGAAAACCTATGTTGCTGTAACTCACTTTTCAAATCAAATCAATATTGTGTTACCGTAAACCAAACAACCTTACCGGAATGGTTTTATTTGCGGCAAAGATAACTCTTTAAACTTTCCAGCCCCCACTTAAGTTTACAGTTTCAGACGTTGTAAACAAAACATTTTATGACGCGTGCTGTACTTATAGTCGGCCCAACACTTGTTTCTTTGTCACAGCCAATGACCTGTAGGTTATATGTTCAGCTACAGTTATGCGAACAAATTGTGACCCAGGCCAGTAAGATGGTTTGCGAATCATTTACCCACAGGTAAGATCATTAATAATTGAGCTCCGCAGTGTGTAGCCCATACAAAAAATTACATATAGGATGTTCACGGTAAATTGAGCACATTTTAAATCAACCTTTGAAAAAATTTCACACATTGCACACATTTTAACGGCCACACTAAGTGGCATATATCCAGTTAAATTGGTAATACAGAATGGAACGTAGTTCCATCTCTTAACGTTGAACTAAATGTGTAAGGTAATTATTTGTGAATACTGAAATAATTTCCCTTGCTAACTGTTTTTTAAATGTTCAACAAGTGTTTAAACGAGAAAATTTGTAAAATTTTTACTTGACAAATAATTTCACAATTTCGCTTGATCGACGCATGAATAATGTGATGAAGCCCACGGCAATATTAATTTTTGCATATGACGAAAGAATAAACAACGCGCATACGATTAGATCTGAATCACGGATTTCAAAAGTGATCAGTTTTCTGCGCAAACAGCCTACACACCGGCGTAAAGTACACAACTGTGTACGGTGGATCAGAATGGGTTAAGAAATGTTTAGTGTATGGACAACAGTTCGTTAAACACACCCCGTACGACTTTTGACCATTAACGATCCTGCAAGGTGAACAACGAGCGAATCCCATACTGGCTGGTCTGCGGTAAAACTGCAGCGACAGCCAATGAGCAACTAGCTGAGGATGGAGTACACTAAGGATCGTGACGTCTAGCTTATTGCCTAATGAGTCCACGAAATTTCTGAGCTCGTAATCTTTATTGACATTCAAGTAGTGGCACGTATTTTTCGGGTTGGTGCAAACCCTTGAATCTTCTTCGCAAAAAAAGAATTGTGTAGTGGGATGGAGATGTTTGGGCGGCTCTGAACATCGGGGTCTTGAGAGCCGATGAGGGCGAAGCGAAGGTGAGTTTGGAGCAGCACGGAACGCAAGAGTAGGTGGAACGGGAGATCCCCGATAAAACCCGCCGACCAGCGGCATCGTCCGGCATATTTCCCACGTGCTGAAATACGAGAGCGAACTTCCATGACCCCCTCCCCCCCCNCGACCAGCGGCATCGTCCGGCATATTTCCCACGTGCTGAAATACGAGAGCGAACTTCCATGACCCCCTCCCCCCCCTTGGTTTCTCTGCCGCTCTACCCACTACGTCACCGTGGCCCCTGCAGGAAAAATATTTTAATAGTCAGTTCATGGGTACTTTCGGGCCATGATAAGTTCTGTTTTTGGCCTATACTCACTTCGTACACTTCCAACACATATAAACAAAACGTAAAGACTAAATTCAANATAAGTTCTGTTTTTGGCCTATACTCACTTCGTACACTTCCAACACATATAAACAAAACGTAAAGACTAAATTCAAGACTAGCTGAACTGTAAAACACTATAAGGCTCCCTTCTTCAAGGAGCGTTTTCTCCGCGTTTGAGACCGAGAAGCGCGGGAGCGATAAGGGCGACAATGCCTCGCGCATGAAGTGCGCCATCACCGCTAAGCGCAAGGCTCTCAACTGGCGTGCAGTGCTCTCGTCGCACTGCGTGTACCTATGTGACTTTCAGTGGTGACCCTACTATTTTATTGGTGGAAAGTCTGCAGGAAGGTTCAATGCAGGGCCCTTGAGTAGTTTTGTATGTATCTGATTCGTATATTTTGAGCGACAGCGCTTTGAAAAAGCCATTTTTTTTAGCTGTTTTGGTGTAGTCTGAAATGATATTTGTAATTTTCGTAGAACTGTATATTGGACGCACGTTTAATAGTATTTGGAAAAACGTATTTCAAATACACAGCAACGCAGTTAAAGCACCAGGCAGGCGCAACTTCGTGATTGGACGGTTTGAATAGTCACGCGTCTAAGTTTCTGCCCGCGAACCACTGCCGTTCAGTGTCGGATAAGCTTAGTTCTGATTGGCCCAGTCAGGTAAGAGAATGTCTCCTAACACGCGTGCGGCCAATAACGAAAGGAGAGTTGCAACAGTAGACCTAGCACACTGAAGACCAGCTCGCAAGCAAATATTTTCGCGTAAAACAGGTGGCCTTACTTTTCAGCTATAAGCCACTCACTGCTACTTCGAATTTTGCTAAAGACCTGCTGAAGGTCTACTACTAGTATATTCCTCCGCCTCGTGCAAACAAAGCATAACCGAGCCTACAAAAATACACCAATAGGAAAATGCACCGCATTCGTGCACGCTCAGAGTAATAATATATTGCATAAGAACTATTTCTTACTAGGCATTACGAATATATATATATTTTATCCATATCTTTATTCATATAAATGATATGAAATGACACGATTTATAAATTAATTATATGCACAAGTTCAGTTTAACCAAAAATTAGATACCTTTGGGTTAACAGAAGTATAACAAGTTTGTGATACATGACATATGTAGGAAACAATAAAAAAAATCATACATGGAGTGATTTTTCAACGATTTGATTAAAAAAAGGGTAAGGAAACCGCAAATAGACTATACATTCTCTGAAGGCAAGTGTACACAATTCCCTGAGAAGTGTGCGATGTTTTTTGTTTTTACACTCATCAGTTTCCATACACTCACAACTTAGCCTTCAGTCGTACTTCAGTCTCGAGGGAGACTCACGTTATTGCCACTAGCCGAGAGTTATACGAATCAAAACGGCCCTTCAGAAGCCCTTATCACTTCAATAGCACCAGCGTTCTTCAATCTTCAACACAGCT
The DNA here is from genome assembly GCA_002778355.1 of Clitarchus hookeri. Taxonomy (NCBI): domain Eukaryota; kingdom Metazoa; phylum Arthropoda; class Insecta; order Phasmatodea; family Phasmatidae; genus Clitarchus; species Clitarchus hookeri. Next base: position 124,028 of record NQII01001293.1, read on the forward strand.
TCCTTTGGGCGGCCGTCTGCCGCTCTGGCACGCCCCGCAGCAACTTCGTAATTGAATCAATCGTTGCGGCCCTTGCAAGGCTCTCGCACTCTATAGGCGGCCTACCGTAGACTGAGCACTTCCCAAAGACCTGCAAAGTCTCTTCCTTCAAGAGGCCCGTCTACCTGGCTCTTGAACTGAATTGTAGAGTGTTTGAAAGCAGCGATTTTANAAAGTCTCTTCCTTCAAGAGGCCCGTCTACCTGGCTCTTGAACTGAATTGTAGAGTGTTTGAAAGCAGCGATTTTGTACGAAACTATTAAACGCGCATCCAATTCGTTGATCAACTAAAAGAAAACACTCTTCAGAGCACGCCTGTAAACTACTTGAAGACAACACGCACAATAGAAACACCATTTCAGAGCACTCCAGCTGATCTCAAATGGCTTTTTTCAACGAGGCGTATNAAAGTCTCTTCCTTCAAGAGGCCCGTCTACCTGGCTCTTGAACTGAATTGTAGAGTGTTTGAAAGCAGCGATTTTATACGAAACTATTAAACGCGCATCCAATTCGCTGATCAACTAAAAGAAAACACTCTTCAGAGCACGCCTGTAAACTACTTGAGACAACACGCACAATAGAAACACCATTTCAGAGCACTCCAGCTGATCTCAAATGGCTTTTTTCAACGAGGCGTATNAGACAACACGCACAATAGAAACACCATTTCAGAGCACTCCAGCTGATCTCAAATGGCTTTTTTCAACGAGGCGTATCTCAAAATATTCGGAACAGATACAAACAAAAGTACTCGAGAGACCAATGATCTTACCTGTGGGTAAATTATTCGCAAACCGTCTTACTGGTCTAGGTCAGGATTGGTTCACATAACTGTAGTCGAACACATAGCCTACAACTCATTGGCTGTGAAAAAGAAACAATTGTTGTGCCGACTTAAGTACAGCGCGAATCATAAAATGTTTTGTTTGCAACACCTGAAACCGCAAAATTAATTTGGAGCTGAAAGTGTGTAGTGCTGACCACAAGTTACCCATAGGTTGTTCACGGTAAATTGAGCACATTTGAAATCAATNGAGCTGAAAGTGTGTAGTGCTGACCACAAGTTACCCATAGGTTGTTCACGGTAAATTGAGCACATTTGAAATCAATCTTTAAAAAAAATATCACACATTGCACACATTTTAACAGCCACACTAAGTGAGTGGCATATATCCAGTTAAGTTGGNCTTTAAAAAAAATATCACACATTGCACACATTTTAACAGCCACACTAAGTGAGTGGCATATATCCAGTTAAGTTGGTAACGACTGAGGGAAAATAGTTTCATCTCTTAACGTTGAACTTAAAGTGCAAGGTAATTATTTGTGAATACTGAAATAATTCGTTCATAAGTAAGTGGTATAAGTACTACAACAATTCACATTTCTCACAAGGAAGACGATCGAAACACCGGTCACTGATTCCTTGTTGTGTACAGTTGCGACCATAAATGTACTCCATGTTCAACATGTCCTCNGATCGAAACACCGGTCACTGATTCCTTGTTGTGTACAGTTGCGACCATAAATGTACTCCATGTTCAACATGTCCTAGATCTTGGACACGAGAGCTGAACGGGTTAACGGAGAACATACACTAAAAACGTATTCTTCAAAGCAGTGGAGTGTGGTGAAGTGTTGCAAGGTAAACTGGTGCCTGCGCAGTGCTGTACACGCTCGACGCACGCAGCAGGGACCAGTAACTGGAGTGGAGGCAGGAGAATCTGAATGTATTGCGGCCACTCACGAGAGAGCGGCGAGGTACCCATTACACATGTTCTGTGACGTCAACTGCACCGATGTGTATGCTAGCAGACGATTAGGTATAGCACAGAGCAAAACACAGCTTACCTTGCAACCGTTCACCCCACGCTGTTCCTTCAAAGCTACCCTCTCCCCCATTCCCTGTTGGTTAAGATCAGTGATCTCGCATTTATGACCCTTGCATTGCTGTCAGACTATTTCCTACTGAGGTCATTTACCGTTTTAAAATAATTGCATACGGACTATAGCATGCAAACCATGCACTGTTTTGTAGCATATCAGATATGGTTATTTTAAAACAATCTTTAAACTTCAAGGCATGAAAACAATGAATACAGTAGGTATTTACGTCCGTCTACACTAAAATGAACAGTGAAATAACAAATAAAAGTGCGCTATTACAATATTTCGTATTTAAAAAAAATGGATTAAGATGTTTCATTTTAACAGTATAACTACATCAGTAGAGACTGGAAAGAATCGCGAGTTCAATGACCTGCAGGCTAGACTCTACAGTCTTATGTACAAATATACCGACATCAACTGCACATTGGNGATCGAAACACCGGTCACTGATTCCTTGTTGTGTACAGTTGCGACCATAAATGTACTCCATGTTCAACATGTCCTCGATCTTGGACACGAGAGCTGAACGGGTTAACGGAGAACATACACTAAAAACGTATTCTTCAAAGCAGTGGAGTGTGGTGAAGTGTTGCAAGGTAAACTGGTGCCTGCGCAGTGCTGTACACGCTCGGCGCACGCAGCAGGGACCAGTAACTGGAGTGGAGGCAGGAGAATCTGAATGTATTGCGGCCACTCACGAGAGAGCGGCGAGGTACCCATTACACATGTTCTGTGACGTCAACTGCACCGATGTGTATGCTAGCAGACGATTAGGTATAGCACAGAGCAAAACACAGCTTACCTTGCAACCGTTCACCCCACGCTGTTCCTTCAAAGCTACCCTCTCCCCCATTCCCTGTTGGTTAAGATCAGTGATCTCGCATTTATGACCCTTGCATTGCTGTCAGACTATTTCCTACTGAGGTCATTTACCGTTTTAAAATAATTGCATACGGACTATAGCATGCAAACCATGCACTGTTTTGTAGCATATCAGATATGGTTATTTTAAAACAATCTTTAAACTTCAAGGCATGAAAACAATGAATACAGTAGGTATTTACGTCCGTCTACACTAAAATGAACAGTGAAATAACAAATAAAAGTGCGTTATTACAATATTTCGTATTTAAAAAAAATGGATTAAGATGTTTCATTTTAACAGTATAAATACATCAGTAGAGACTGGAAATAATCGCGAGTTCAATGACCTGCAGGCTAGACTCTACAGTCTTATGTACAAATATACCGACATCAACTGCACATTGGNCAATGACCTGCAGGCTAGACTCTACAGTCTTATGTACAAATATACCGACATCAACTGCACATTGGTTGCTTGCTGCCACAGTGGAAGGCGATGATTGGACCAGCATTCTCCAGGAAGTGTCAAATACGGCTTGGCCAATGGATCAAGTTATATAAACGCATGTGATTTGAATTCTAGCTTGTCATAAAATGAATCCGCAAATTCTTCAGGTCCCAATACATCAGTGATAGTTCCTTCTTATAATCTAACAAGAAACATGATATATTGTAGGCGAGTAATAGTAGTTAGAGTGAAAATTTACAACATTTAATACAGCCATGAATCCACGAATGATTTTTCTTTTTACGTTCGAAATACTGGCGCACACGAGATAGCAAGATTGCTTTGCGACCGCAACGCTTTCCATTGCCCACCTGCATCATCTTATGTCATTGCGTATCATTTGAAACAACTCTGTACACGTGAAACAGCTTGAATGTTTTCCCGCTGAACGTGGCGACATTGGACACATCCGCCCGCGGGGTTGTTGCTTCGCGAGTCTATCTGTCTCTCTCTTTCACCAGGGTAGGCGGAGCAGAGTCCCTTCTTCGGCCGGCGCGACTGTAGCGTGTACACTTCAGTCGCAGATTAAGTAAGAATGCGTATATGAAACAAGCTACTACAGCGAGCTCCAATTGCAATTGCCAGCGACGAGCCAATCAGCGCCTGATTACCTACTCGCCAGCCGGCAGCCCGACCAATAGGCGATCTTTCGCGGCAGTAACCAACCAGAAACCAGGTACGCTTAGGGCAGGTACATGCCAAACAAACCCTCACTACATTTCATTTTTATTTGTGTTAATAGAAGCAGTGCATGTGATTTTCACGAATTCATTTTTGGCAGCTGCCTAGACTGCTAAATAATTTACATGCTTGTCCTGCATTCGNGTGATTTTCACGAATTCATTTTTGGCAGCTGCCTAGACTGCTAAATGATTTACATGCTTGTCCTGCATTCGTTTCTCATTGGTTGCTCTCATGAAACGAGACATTTTTTATTCAACTTGGTTGAATGCGATACAGTCACGCTATTTGTTCACGTTTATTAGTGGCGAAAAGTGTTGAACAGGGCATNCGTTTCTCATTGGTTGCTCTCATGAAACGAGACATTTTTTATTCAACTTGGTTGAATGCGATACAGTCACGCTATTAGTGGCGAAAAGTGTTGAACAGGGCGTGCCAGAACCTCTGTGCTCCAATCAGGAAACGAACACTGTAGTAAATATGCATGAAATCTAGCATATCGATGGAAGAATTTGCGAAAATTCATGCGCCTGTATGTATTACCTATTCTATGCTGCAACCATATTGTGAATGCAAGCTTCATTTAAAAGTCTTTAAAATTTTGCTTGTGGTCGAATGGATTAGCGATATAATCACCAGCCTTGATTATGATGCCATTTTTTATATCGTTGCCAAACTCTATAGGCCATTTTTGGTTTACCGAGTACTTTCGAAATCCCTCCTTATATTATAGTTTTTCCCATGTTGTATTATTCCGCCGTATGTAAGTTAAAATTGCCATGGACCAAATAATTTTGTTCATACATCGATCAAGTTTAATTGTTATATTTGTATGTAACATAAGTTAAATTTTTATTCTCATGTTAATGAAACATAAAAAAAATTCAATATCTAAAATTTTATATATCATTCTTGTTAGTACATACGTAGAGACCTGAAGAATTCGCGGATTCATTTTAGGACAAGCTAGAATTCAAATCACATGCGTTTATATAACTTAATCCATTGGCCCACGCCGTATTTTGACTCTTCCTGGAAAATGCTGGTCCAATCGTCGCCTTCCATTGTGACAGCAAGCAACCAGTGTGCAGTTGATGTCGGCATATTTGTACATAAGACTGTAGAGTCTAGCCTGCAGGTCATTGAACTCGCGATTTTTTTCCGGTCTCTATACATAAGGCATGCTACTATATATCTTTTATTACTACCAACTTAACATGGAGCAGTTCACCAAGTTAATTTGTATGTGGTACATTACAATTTAGTAGACCTACATAAGTTGAGTCGAGGGATTTGGGCGGCTCTTAACAACGAAGTCATGAGAGCCANCGTATGTAAGTTAAAATTGCCATGGACCAAATAATTTTGTTCATACATCGATCAAGTTTAATTGTTATATTTGTAAGTAACATAAGTTAAATTTTTATTCTCATGTTAATGAAACATAAAAAAAATTCAATATCTAAAATTTTATATATCATTCTTGTTAGTACATACGTAGAGACCTGAAGAATTCGCGGATTAATTTTAGGACAAGCTAGAATTCAAATCACATGCGTTTATATAACTTAATCCATTGGCCCACGCCGTATTTTGACTCTTCCTGGAAAATGCTGGTCCAATCGTCGCCTTCCACTGTGACAGCAAGCAACCAGTGTGCAGTTGATGTCGGCATATTTGTACATAAGACTGTAGAGTCTAGCCTGCAGGTCATTGAACTCGCGATTTTTTTCCGGTCTCTATACATAAGGCATGCTACTATATATCTTTTATTACTACCAACTTAACAAGGAGCAGTTCACCAAGTTAATTTGTATGTGGTTCATTACAATTTAGTAGACCTACATAAGTTGAGTCGAGGGATTTGGGCGGCTCTTAACAACGAAGTCATGAGAGCCANCATTACAATTTAGTAGACCTACATAAGTTGAGTCGAGGGATTTGGGCGGCTCTTAACAACGAAGTCATGAGAGCCAATGAGGGTGAAATGAGGTGAGAATGGAGCAGCGCGGGAAAGCAAAGGCGGGGGAAACGGGGATTCCCCGGCAAAACCCGCCAACCAGTGGCATTGTCCGGCACGATTCCCACTTGCGAAAATCCGGGAGTGATCCGGTCGGGGATTGAACCCGGTTCGCCTTGGTGGTAGGCCAGCAGTCCCACCTACATATGTAATTGCGTTATTTGCATATCTGTTTGAATGTACTAATTTTGAACAGGGCAGTAAAAAAATAGTTCATATGTTAAACAGTTTAATAGAGAGAATCTTGAGAATCGAATACAATATTACAATTTATTAGCTGTACATAACTATAGCCGGGCCACGGTGGCTGAGCAGTTAGACTGCTCGCCTCCCACCAAGGCGAACCGCGTTCAATCCTCGGCCAGGCCATCCCGGATTTCTGCAAGTCGGAATCGGGCCGGACGATGCCGCTGGTCCGTGGGTTTTCTCGGGGATTTCTCATTTCCCCCGCCCTTGCATTCCAGCGCTGCGGCATTGTCACATCAGATCACAGTCATCGGCTCTCAAGACATCGTTGTTAAGAGCCGCCCAAATCTCTCAACTCTACTCAACTACATAACCACATGTGTTGTTTGCATCCGTGGTTGTGGTGTGAAAATTACACGTACTGAACATATGATGCTAGGGCCCAGGACTATCATTAGCAGTTATACCGTAGTTACCATATTCAGTTTTATATGCCTTGATCATTTTGCGTTTTAAAACGACGCCATGCCAGACTTCACGGTATTATACATCCTNTATTCAGTTTTATATGCCTTGATCATTTTGCGTTTTAAAACGACGCCATGCCAGACTTCACGGTATTATACATCCCCCGAGCAGATCTAATTTCCTCAATAGCCACTGCCGCGGTCAAAACAAAGTCCTGTGTTCGACTCGGCCGAACAAAATAAAGCCACCAGGAGTGGCACATGTTTACTACTGGAGCAGAATCCTGCAGGACTTGTCAGATGAACGGAGGTCCAGTTACACACATCAAGCTAACACTTACTTTCATGACATATGGTTCGTCAAAACATTATAACGCCAAATAACAGGGTCTCTAGTTACGATATACAGTTACATACAATTATTTCTTTAAAGGTTGATTGCTTATTTCATTTTAACAAGTAGAGACCTGCGAAATTCGCATTAGTTTGTGGCTCCAGGATAAACCCCAAGAACTTGCATGCTGGCTTGACTTCTGTCATTAGCCAACAACTTGTATGGCACCTCACAAGGTCGCTTTTAAACAATAGTTAAGGTCGTACAGTTGAGAAACCAATCTACAGTTATGCGTTCGCACATCTCAATGACGCCGTAAAGTCACCAGCTGCCAATGGAATAAATCAAATGCGCTCAAGAAATTATACGATAGTGGAGTCTAGCATGCTACTAAACAATAACGTGAATCTTGTACGCCTATAATAATGAGTAGGGGCAATGATATTTCGCTAAAAGATTTCGAGACAAGATACAGTCCAAAGCACTGTAGGGTCGTCCAGCTTCTTTGATTGGCTAAAAAATGTTCTGGCCTGTGTTAACCGTTTGCGCATGAATCACGAAGGTTCAGTGTCGGAGTTACTTAGTCCTGAGGGGCTTGGTCAAAGACGGACACGGCACCAGCAGCCAATGGAGGTATAACAACAGCCGAGGTGTGTATATTGTATTGAAGTCTACTGTGTGCCCCGATTTTTACGCGAAAAGTCACTGGCCCTAAAAATGAGCAATATAAAATAAACATTTACGAATAATTAAACTCATAAACATATATCCGATAAATAAATTATTGTTTTAGTATAACACTAACTCTAGTATTACGACATTGCAGCACTACCTAAGTATACAGAGGAGAAACAACTTCTTATTGGGCGAACTTAAGACGCAGACGCCAGTAAAATGGCGCCACTTGCCAACAACTTGTCTGTGCAGCACTCGCCAATCATCGTCTCGCATCCTACTTGCCAGGAGGCGGCCCAGACAAAAGGGATTTTTTTGCAACTCCATAGTAGCAACTCAGGCACGAGGCCCGTACCCGTAGCCTCGCGCTGCCAATCGGAGCTTGGGCGCGCTCACATCAAAGGAACCCCCGCGTCATCTCGGCTACACGTACTTACCTACTCTGTGATTGCAGGTCGCCCGGTAACAACTGCCTAGCCCGTATGTCACAACCAGGAGAGAATGAAAAGTATTTATTTAAACTACAGTGTTACCTCGTACGGTTTGGGAGGAAGCAGAATGTGCGTAATATTCCTAGTCGTGTTTGTTTGGGGAAACTCGACATTTCACAAAGCCACAGGTCTGTTTGTCTTGTTTATTGAAATACGCTCGTGGTTCGCAGAACGAAAGGTAGCCTTGTTTGTTTTGCGAAGGGCAAAACCAGGGCCTGTCCACTCCATGCTCNGTTGCGAAGGGAAAAACCAGGGCATGTCCACTCCATGCTCCGAGCTGGCAGAGCGGGCGGGATGAAATAAACTTTAGTGGTTTTTTAGATGTCCTCTGCGCTGTGCGTGAGAGACTATCACGTTAACAGCTTGTCACACAACATTATATTTTGGCTCCCCTTACCGACAACCTATTTTCGCGCAGTTGAGGTCGTGACATTACAATTAAAAGATAAACTCTTTGAACATCGTGTTTGGACAAAGAAAGAGTGGATGGTGGTGTTAGAGGTCTAAATTATGTAAAAAGGCTTCCACACCAATTCGCGATATTCAACTTACAGTTTTTGTTCTGTCAACGCAAAATACATTTATTTCACTGTCCTTCAATATATAAAAGAAAACATTTGTGGTATAAAAAAAATAGAATATTAAACTTAAAACGTCTTTTAGGGATGACGCGTAAAATTAACACATGACTGCTAAATAAAGTCTTTATTTCCACATTTATTATAGTTTGGGNCTGTCCTTCAATATATAAAAGAAAACATTTGTGGTATAAAAAAAAATAGAATATTAAACTTAAAACATCTTTTAGGGATGACGCGTAAAATTAACACATGACTGCTAAATAAAGTCTTTATTTCCACATTTATTATAGTTTGGNTCTTTTAGGGATGACGCGTAAAATTAACACATGACTGCTAAATAAAGTCTTTATTTCCACATTTATTATAGTTTGGGACAGGAAAATTTGGTGTTTTAAACGACCTGTATATTATATTCTACTGTCCTATGCATTTTCAAGCCTCACCTTTCTGTCTATTGGCTTCTTCCCCGGGCGTAGCCAGTTTTTCCTCAGGCCCGGAGACACGTGATTCGGCGCTTGTATCCTTGCGAGTATGTTATTGGCTCAGAGTTCACATGGGAGTGTCTAATAAACTGTGCACAAACTGCGAGCTTAACAGAAATGCACACGCGCTTGAAGTCCAGCTTGTCCTAAAATGACACCGGACGATGCCGCTGGTCAGCGGATTTTCTCGGGGATCTCCCGTTCCCATCACCCTTTTCATTTCGGCGTTGCTCCATACTCACCTCACTACACCCTTATTGGCTCTCAAGAACCCGATGTTAAGAACCACCCGAAGCTCTTCACTCAGTCACTCCAGTCGCACGCGCCAGCTAAATGGCGCCACAGGCCAGCAACATGTCGCAACGCCGTTGGTCAATCAGCGCCTGGCAACCTACTCGCCAGCCTGCAACACAGCCAATAGGGAACCTTCTGCAACACGCGGTAGCCAATCAGAGGAAAGGGTCATTTCAGAGCCTCTCGCAGTCTTTCAGCGAGTGGGTTCGCACATATCAAAGGAACCACAGTGCCCNAGGAAAGGGTCATTTCAGAGCCTCTCGCAGTCTTTCAGCGAGTGGGTTCGCACATATCAAAGGAACCACAGTGCCCGAGATCACTTGTTCTTTGCGATTAGTAGGGACCTATAACATTCGCACTTTTTTTCTAGCAGCACACTGAAATACATCGTCCTTTACATGTTCGAGTCGGTGCCACTTGTTTGTCGACTTCTGCAGCAGTGAGGACACATTTCTCCTTTCAACGCGGTTGNTACATGTTCGAGTCGGTGCCACTTGTTTGTCGACTTCTGCAGCAGTGAGGACACATTTCTCCTTTCAACGCGGTTGGAACTGATTGGGTCAGCCTCTCGTTAATGGTTTCCCTATAGGTCCAAAGCCGTCCTGGGCGCATCCGAACAAAATGTAGTCCAATTACAAAGGCAACATAGAATCACAAGTGTTTTAATTCTAGTCTGTCTTCATATAATAACGCGAATATTTGCACGTACCTGGCGATTGGATCTACGCGCGGTCTAAGCTTCAATGCCATTATGTGCATTCTTGCAACTGCCTTTTCGCTAATGTCACCGAGTCTTTGTGAGAAAGCATTTTCTTATCTGACTGGGCCAATCAGAACAAAGTTACACCGACACTGAAACTCCGTGATTCGCGGGTAGACACCTAACACGCTTGACAATTAAAACCATACAACCACAAAAGTGGATATGAACTTAAGTATTTTGAAGTATAACTAATCGTAGAAACTTTTTATATCCATGCAATTTCGTCTTTGTAAACTTATATAATCATCTAAACAATTCCTTAACACTGTTTCATAAACTAGATCCTCAAACTAACAATCACGCCTTTTTTAAAGCACAAACATTACAACCGTCATAAACACACTAAAACAAATGTTATATTTTATATTTGAAACCACGTACAAAGATATTGTACACTGTTCCCATGTCATTTGCAAGCATAATTAAAGTCCGATAATTTTACTTCCTTATCAAAGCACTCACATAAACAGAAAACGTANCATGTCATTTGCAAGCATAATTAAAGTCCGATAATTTTACTTCCTTATCAAAGCACTCACATAAACAGAAAACGTCTATTTTCACTACTTTCATACTGTGACATTAAACACAGTAAATCTTTCATCTATTTCAATGGAGGGGTTATCTTTTATATCTTCTTGTGTGTCTATCAAAAAATCGTACCAATTTCCTGACTCAAACTGGAATTTTACAAACTACTATTTGGTTTATCAATTTATGTGAATAGCATTTTGGAATACTAACACTATTCGATTCTCTTTAAGATACAGTTAAAACGAAACAATAGTTATTTGTGAGATGATTTCAAATTTTGGAAAGTTCAACAAATGCAATATTTAAAAAAAAATTATAATTTGAGTCCACTTTTTACTCAGTTAACATNCATGTCATTTGCAAGCATAATTAAAGTCCGATAATTTTACTTCCTTATCAAAGCACTCACATAAACAGAAAACGTATATTTTCACTACTTTCATACTGTGACATTAAACACAGTAAATCTTTCATCTATTTCAATGGAGGGGTTATTTTTTATATCTTCTTGTGTGTCTATCAAAAAATCGTACCAATTTCCTGACTCAAACTGGAATTTTACAAACTACTATTTGGTTTATCAATTTATGTGAATAGCATTTCGGAATACTAACATTATTCGATTCTCTTTAAGATACAGTTAAAACGAAACAATAGTTATTTGTGAGATGATTTAAAATTTTGGAAAGTTCAACAAATGCAATATTTAAAAAAAAATTATAATTTGAGTCCACTTTTTACTCAGTTAACATNAAATTTTGGAAAGTTCAACAAATGCAATATTTAAAAAAAAATTATAATTTGAGTCCACTTTTTACTCAGTTAACATTTGCTCTATACTGCATGTGCACAAGTACTGAATGCAATTTTTGACTTGAAGAATAGTTTAAAACAGTTTTTCTACCATTTACAAAACTTTCAATTTTCCCATGTACAACCTTCACTGTGATTAACACGGAATTCCATCCAATAAGCTGAGAAATTATAAACTCGGGCCCCCAATGGTAGTACTAGGCAGGCGGCTGAAAGTTTGTGTACGTTGTGGACTATAATAACCCATTTCAAACTACTAATTTTTATTTCTATTTTCATAGAACTTTTTGCTTTTCATGACAAAATACTTTAGATGGATCACCTTTTAGAATACTGGCTCTTTTTCGATTTTTTTAAATTAACAAATTTTTTTGGGGTTTTTTTTTTAACACTTGTCACTCTTAGTGACAGTTAGCACGTAAAATGACCAGTTTTCTGCCTGAATCATCCAGTTTTATGCATTTAACGTGCCACATGGATATTTTATGGGCGTTGGAACTATGTCACTAACCTAAGTTAACTCTTAATCGAGCGTTATAATTGTAACGNACATGGATATTTTATGGGCGTTGGAACTATGTCACTAACCTAAGTTAACTCTTAATCGAGCGTTATAATTGTAACATAAATTTCGCGAATTCATTTGAGGACACGTTAGACTTCAAACACACTTGACTTTATTTTTCCGTTGGACCGAAGTTTCTAAGCCACGTCCCTGGACGAAATTACGCCAATAACTAAACTGCACGAAAACAAGGACCGTGTCACCTGCTACCTGGCCCCGGGGTATAACTAGAACATCAGCCAATAAACAACTAACTGAGGCTCGAGTACACAAAGGACTGTGCAGTCTAGCTTGTTGCCTAACGAATCCGCAAAATTCCTGGGTCTCTGGTAATGATAGAGGTCTGTCATCTGTGGACGCTGTCTTTGTTTTGGTTTCTGTATGGTAGGTTGCACATGAAGAAAATAACTGTTTACATTAACTTCACATTTATATTCTTAATAATTTCACAGTAACTCTTGATCGACGTGCATATATCATAGTCATCGCACGTTCACGGCNACATGGATATTTTATGGGCGTTGGAACTATGTCACTAACCTAAGTTAACTCTTAATCGAGCGTTATAATTGTAACGTAAATTTCGCGAATTCATTTGAGGACACGTTAGACTTCAAACACACTTGACTTTATTTTTCCGTTGGACCGAAGTTTCTAAGCCACGTCCCTGGACGAAATTACGCCAATAACTAAACTGCACGAAAACAAGGACCGTGTCACCTGCTACCTGGCCCCGGGGTAAAACTAGAACATCAGCCAATAAACAACTAACTGAGGCTCGAGTACACAAAGGACTGTGCAGTCTAGCTTGTTGCCTAACGAATCCGCAAAATTCCTGGGTCTCTGGTAATGATAGAGGTCTGTCATCTGTGGACGCTGCCTTTGTTTTGGTTTCTGTATGGTAGGTTGCACATGAAGAAAATAACTGTTTACATTAACTACACATTTATATTCTTAATAATTTCACAGTAACTCTTGATCGACGTGCATATATCATAGTCATCGCACGTTCACGGCNCACATTTATATTCTTAATAATTTCACAGTAACTCTTGATCGACGTGCATATATCATAGTCATCGCACGTTCACGGCGGTGTTAAAGTTTCACACTGCAGAAAAAAAATGGTCAGAAAATGGTCAAAATTCCTCAGTTAACCTCAAACAGCCTATAAATCGAGGTCTCAACGACACCAGCCTGCAAAAAAACTACTCTCTTAACACTTTGAGTGCTGCCGACGTAACATTGTGTCAGCTGAATTTAATTGAGTTGTGTGGAGTTTGCCGTAACATTACTACACCAGCATTCTTTGAAGATATGGACGAAGAAGCATTGCTCCACCAGCAGTTTCAGGAAGATTCTCTGCAACGTAATATTACATTAGCAACACTCAAAGTAAATTTTTTTCAAACTAACAGGGTGGATTGTATATTATCCCACGTAGGAAATAACATATATTGTCGCACTTTCAACTCGGCATCGTATTGACAGAGAGCCGGCCGGAAATGAACGTTGTACAGTATAGCCAGCGCGTAAGGTGTTGTGTNAACTCGGCATCGTATTGACAGAGAGCCGGCCGGAAATGAACGTTGTACAGTATAGCCAGCGCGTAAGGTGTTGTGAGAACCGATGTGACTGTTGGCAATGGGAATACAGAGACCCACAGAACTGATAGTCATGCAGTAGTGAATATGGAGGACTCACTTCTAACTCGTCTGCGTTGTCAGTAAATATGTATCGCACTCGGAGAGTTAAAGTTAAGTCATTAAGGAGATACTGACTGGCGAACAAGTGAAGTGAAATTCATTGATTTATATGGAACATTTTTGGTTCACAATTTTTAGATTAAAAAACTTCCAAATATGCCGATTATCGTTAACAAAAGTAAAATTTGTAGTGGAGAATGAGGTGGAGTCCANAACTCGGCATCGTATTGACAGAGAGCCGGCCGGAAATGAACGTTGTACAGTATAGCCAGCGCGTAAGGTGTTGTGTGAACCGATGTGACTGTTGGCAATGGGAATACAGAGACCCACAGAACTGATAGTCATGGAGTAGTGAATATGGAGGACTCACTTCTAACTCGTCTGCGTTGTCAGTAAATATGTATCGCACTCGGAGAGTTAAAGTTAAGCCATTAAGGAGATACTGACTGGCGAACAAGTGAAGTGAAATTCATTGATTTATATGGAACATTTTTGGTTCACAATTTTCAGATTAAAAAACTTCCAAATATGCCGATTATCGTTAACAAAAGTAAAATTTGTAGTGGAGAATGAGGTGGAGTCCANAGATTAAAAAACTTCCAAATATGCCGATTATCGTTAACAAAAGTAAAATTTGTAGTGGAGAATGAGGTGGAGTCCAAACAAGATTTCGCCGAGAATTCCACTTCTCTTCAAACTCCTTACCACTATCCTTATTAATAGAGTATAATTTTTTCTCTAGATAATTCATACTATTAATTTATTTGTTTTACTTTATTGGCATAGGGGCCGCAATGGTTTACTGGCTAGAGCTCCCGGGTTCAATTCCTTGCGGGGTTGCTCCCGTATTTTCGGATGTGGGAATCGTGTGGTACGATACCACTGGTCAGAGGGTTTTCTCGGGTATCTCCCGTTTCCCCGCCCTTGAAATTCAGTTCTGCTACATTTCTGTCTCATTTCGCCCTCATCGGCTCTGAAGAACTCGTTGTCAAGGGCCGCCCAAAATTTCTCCACTTCACTTAATGAACATTACTGAAGAAATAATTCAACACTGATGTAACTCAGTTTGGACGTTTTACATTAGTGTTTACGAGCATGGTATGAAGATTTATTTGCTAATACGACAGTCAGTGTATTTGTTTTAGACAACATTTGAAATACTTAAATAAACGCATATACCTACTGAGTCTATAAATATCTGTTACAAGAGCTACAGAAAGCGTTTTGGAATTTGATCACATAACAAAATCTGGTTCCTCATTACAAGGGATGTATATACGAGTCTCTTGGTGCTTTTCACCATCGATATACAATACGTACCAATAACAAAGTTGAAGTGTGCTTTTGATCACTATACGCACTCTCTCAATACCTCGATGTTATCCCTTTGAAGAGTATACACCTTTATATTCACGGCTAAATTTATAAAGACATTTCATCATTATTTAAGATAAAACTCTCACATTTATAGTTTTACTGTTTCTCTGGATGTCGGGATCTAAGTAGAAAGTTTCAACTAGTCAACATTTCAATTGGTAAGAATAAAACTGCTCTGTTCAATGATTTCTCAAATGAACACGATGGATTGTAAGATGTGAACATCTCTCGTGACACATTAATTGGTACACAGTCAGCATGCGACTTCATTGGCCGACGACCAGCCAATAATAAACGTTGCAGAGTACAGTAGGCGTGTCCGGTGTAGCCAGGACCAACAGGAAGATGGCAAGTGGAGAAACAGAGATCAATACAACTGACATTGCTGTAGTGGAGAATATAAGCAGCTCACTGCAACATTGTCTAAGGAAGCAGCTCACTGCAACATTGTCTAAGGAAGCAGCTCACTGCAACATTGTCTAAGGAAGCCTTCGCTGTGCCTGGAAGGCTCTCAGGAAGTCCTGGTTGTAATGACAGGTCCTCCATACTGTATCCTGGCAGCGGTGCTCGTCCTGCCTCCAGGCTGGAGTGCTGTATGGGCACACAACGCCTCGGGGAATACCAAGCCGCCGGTGGATCGATAGTAACGGGAGGAAGACAGAGAGAGGAACCGTGTCCATATTTTACCATCGCCGGATCGCTGCCATTCCCGCTATCAAACTTTCATACACCTGCGACCGCCAGAGAGAGGACGAGGGTCGTTAGTTCGCCAGTGCACGTTCTGATGCAGAAGTTGTCTCTGAGCATCACACTGAGAATATAGGTTAACAAAGTTGGTTTAGCGCAACCGCAGGCGAGTGAGTAAAGAGGTTTGGTCGACTCTTAACAGCGAGGTCTCGAGAGACGATTAGGGTGATTGAGGTGAGTATGGAGCTGCTCAGTGGTAATGACAACGGTATGCACAGAAAGACGACAGCCGAAGAAAGTGGTGCTGTGGAGAGAGGGGGGAATGGAAGTACTTCAGCTTTCCACACATAGCCGAGGAAAGTAACTGTCATTTGAATTCCATACACATTCACCCACCAACTACGCGCATATTCCTCCAAAAATGAATATTAACATCACATTTGATTATCACATTTATGACTCCACATAATCATATGGCACTGTATGTAATCCATCTTCTCTTGTCGTCCATCTACGAGAGTGCCAATTTATTCATGTATTGATTGAATACATCGTGATAGTGCTACCTGATGTTATTAACATTTACCTGCACAACTTGCTGCTGCAACAAAACTCTCGTATAGTATTCAAAACTTATTTTGTTCATCATACTGCTTTTATTAATACGCTTAGCCCTCTTGGTGATTTTCCCCCTGAACTTGTAAGCATACATCATGCTAGTTGAATGTCTTCTCCATACTTTACTTTCATGATATCACAGTGGAGCTTGTACATTAAGGTTTTCGATAGGTCCAGCACAGTAAAGTCAGCATATATTGATTTATCAAACAGTATTGTTACAGTCTGCAGTTTTACCAAGATTAGATTTTTTGTGTATAGTGCGGGCCACTTAAATTTTGGTTTTGCTATAATTTTTTTTTATTCTCTGTTCTGTACGCACCAGCTTCATATATTGTCTTTTCCGTTTGTTCTCCATTAATTTTCCAAAGGTAGCTTTGTTCATGAGTTTGAACAAGTCTTCCTCGAAATCATTTCTTTCCAATTTTTTTTTCTTTCTTTGTATTCAGTTCTATAAATGGTTTCAACCAGGCCTCCTGTTAAAATTGCAGTTTTTTAAAATGTATTTTGGTCAACTTCAGTCAATGAAATAGTGCTTGTTTTAAGTTCCTGTAATGCATTATATACCTTTTTGTGTCTTTTAATGTTGTCATCAGCCTTGTCTGTCTTGATCCGAGGGCGTGTGGAGGGGGGCACCCATTCTCCGGTATAAATAGTAAGTCCTTGTGGTTAATCATTAAGTTCGACTTTATACTTCACATCCTCAAGCATGTAGCCTATATAGGCATTGTCAGGCCCAGCCATCACATCGAGGTCTGTACCCACACACTGAAAATCGCATATGGGGAGGGGCAGGGACATGGCCCACCCATACAATTTATTAGTATCTAAACACTGGAGGTATACCGGTTTCTTTGTAACATCATAGGTTTCAGGCAAATACTTGTTGATGGCTGTCCAGGGGTGCTTGATGTATTGGGCCAAGCCCCCTGTTATTATGCTTTCAATAAATAAATACTTGTAATTTGTGGGCAGTTCCAAATTGACTTTAGTGTGTTTAAGCATTGCGTCAAAGGAGGAGCCTGGTGCACTCACATAGCGGATGCAATCTTAGCCGTAGGTAGTTAGACACAACTCCCGGAAATAAAAAAAAAGAAGTCTTTTTTTGAGCAGTAGAACATTTGTCATTAGGTAGACCTCAGAATATTCACTCAGTGTTACACAGCGAAATGCCTCCCATACTTTCTTTGCATGCTGGTACTCCTCTTCTGTAATGTGTGTGTCTGTCAGCTTATTATACAAATTTTCCTTGGATGGTAGCTGCAGGTCATCAACTTTCTCCAGATAATCAACATAATCGTATGGGAAAACTCCCTTTCTCGTGATGATCTCCATTTATCAGGTGTAAAGAATTAAGATCTACAATAAAACTTATTGGCAGGTGGATTTCCAGCAGGGGGCCTAGACTTGCAGTCATAAAACGAAATGTATCTATAAATTGTACTAAGAACCTGCCTCTTAACGATTTGGAAAATGTGATTAATTTTTCTTCCATGGGGGGGATAATAAATATTTCTTTTTCATCGTACTGTAACTGTTTTACAATAAAATGTTTGCCATAGCAGATGTTATGAATTATAACTGGCAGCTTTTTCGGACGAAGCATGTTACATTCATTACAGGCAGGTCCAATGTCGTTTCCTTTGAAGTGGTCATGATCAAGAACTATTATATTTTTCTCTGTAAATTTCTTGGAGCAGTAGTGGCGGTTGTCAGCAGACAAATGACGCAAGCGTTGCAAGTTGTCTAAAGGTTTCATGGGTTCGCTTACCTCATATATTGTCTTTACTTTATTACCGATGCCAATTATGGCTTCAATAAATTTGTTCTCGGCCTCTTCGCCACTGTACATCTGTGGTATCACAGGCTGACTTGTTGTTTTCACAGCTGGAATCACATCATTATCCTCATGTACATACAAACAATAACTGTATGCTTAATGTTTCTGATAACTAAAGGTATAAGATGCTTTCGNTGTCAGCAGACAAATGGCGCAAGAGTTGCAAGTTGTCTAAAGGTTTCATGGGTTCGCTTACCTCATATATTGTCTATACTTTATTACCGATGCCAATTATGGCTTCAATAAATTTGTTCTCGGCCTCTTCGCCACTGTACATCTGTGGTATCACAGGCTGACTTGTTGTTTTCACAGCTGGAATCACGTCATTATCCTCATGTACATACAAACAATAACTGTATGCTTAATGTTTCTGATAACTAAAGGTATAAGATGCTTTCGGGTCTGGCTCACATGTGTGTATACGCTTTAAAATTGCTTCAGAATCAGAATATATGGCGATGTGTGGCTTGTTTAAGTTTTGAGACTTTTTAAACTGTAACACAGGTCGTTGTCCACTTTGCTCCTGATGAGGCATCACTGGAGCATGTAGGATACAGATAGTGTCTCTTTCCCTGTTTTGCCAGTTACTCGTGGCTGATCATCATGATAATATGCAAAACAACATTTACATATGAACACTTCAGTTTCATAAGCTTTCACCTGGGAACATACTAATCTCGAAATTTTTTTATGAATGTGTAATGGTGCTTTTTTCATTGTAGGGGATCAAAATGTTCTTCTACCTCTTCTTTTGTCACCTTTACTGGCACCACCTTCTGTTAATCGGTTAGTGCATAAATATTAAAAGACAATCCNAGCTTTCACCTGGGAACATACTAATCTCGAAATTTTTTTATGAATGTGTAATGGTGCTTTTTTCATTGTAGGGGAGTAGGAGATCAAGATGTTCTCCTACCTCTTCTTTTGTCACCTTTACTGGCACCACCTTCTGTTAATCGGTTAGTGCATAAATATTAAAAGACAATCCNCTACCTCTTCTTTTGTCACCTTTACTGGCACCACCTTCTGTTAATCGGTTAGTGCATAAATATTAAAAGACAATCCAGGATTGTTTCTCACAAAAGTGCTTTTTTGGTTCAGTAGTGTGGGAAACTCAATATCTGTGAAATTAAATTTACTTTCTATCTCACGATATCGGTTGTTCACATGATCTGAGTGTACTCTTTGTATGTACCGTGCCAGAATAGCCCACTTAAAACAATAATGATCATCATTATGAGGNTTCACATGATCTGAGTGTACTCTTTGTATGTACCGTGCCAGAATAGCCCACTTAAAACAATAATGATCATCATTATGAGGGTTGATTATTGCTTCCCTAGCCTTGATGGGGACAGGCAAATCGATATAGCTGGAGGAATGATGAGGATCCAGTTGATTAATTTGCAGCTGAATGTGACGTACAGCTATCAATGTCCAACTAGAACCGTGGCCCAAGTAGTTCTCTTCCTCCTGACATATATTTTTGAAGCTAGCTGTCACAGCATCCTCGATGTCATAACCATTATAAATAGATACATTTTTTTAATGCGCGCTTATCTTTCTCTTTTTCATGCGGTTCAGGCTTTCCATAATCGCATTCTAAAAAAGAGATTAAATTTTAATGCTGCATGTTTTTGTACTTCACATGTTATTTTACAAATAATGTTTTGATTGATCTCATTTAAGTATGTGCATATGTCTTTCGCCCGGTCTGTAGTGTTCTCTACAAAAAAGTTCCGAACAGTGCCCCTAAAAGCTGTCTCTACTTGGACAAACGCATAATCATCGATCTCCTCCTCTACAGTTCGAGTATCAGTTCAAGGTCTGACTGGAACTGTGGCTGCGTGCTGCAGAGGGACAGATGGTGCATCCACATGAGCTTTCTTCACCGGTGGCGGGGCAGGACCATTACACTTGGCGACGTGCGCCTTCAGTGTGTCTGATCTTGAAAATACTGAGTTTCATAGTCCACGTGATAAGGTAGGCTTCGTTGGATTTAATAGACAACTTGTTTCAAGTCACCTTGCATGACCCAAGTGATTAAATGGCTTATTGCAGAGCCTGCAGTGAATGTATGNAGACAACTTGTTTCAAGTCACCTTGCATGACCCAAGTGATTAAATGGCTTATTGCAGAGCCTGCAGTGAATGTATGGTGCCTGCTTAACAATACATGTACAGCTACCCAAGTGTCTGGACATGCCGTCCTTGCGGCCGATTGACACACCGCTCATATCGCACATCAGGTGTGCGTCCTTATAGGAGTTGTGGGGACACTGGNGACAACTTGTTTCAAGTCACCTTGCATGACCCAAGTGATTAAATGGCTTATTGCAGAGCCTGCAGTGAATGTATGATGCCTGCCTAACACTACATGTACAGCTACCCAAGTGTCTGGACATGCTGTCCTTGCGGCCGATTGACACACCGCTCATATCGCACATCAGGTGTGCGTCCTTATAGGAGTTGTGGGGACACTGGCTTTCGTGCCGCTTACCACTCGAATGGTTGGTAAACTACATTCTACAAATCCCACACGAAAAAAACCTCTGAGGCGGCGTTGGTCTTACCTCAGAGACGAAGGAAGGGAAGAGCCGAGAGAAACTGCTGGGACTCTATGGGTTATGCTGCTGCGACAAGATCAGCAAGCTGCAACACAAGAGTACAAACATCAGTAATGATACTGGCACACGTCTTTATTGCTGGAGGGGAGGTAAAAAAAATGGATATTGCTGACAAGGTAATAAAAAATAACTTTTAAATCGTTATGTGCGTACCGTTAGAAGAAGGAAGAAATGCGGTATACTCTGCTAACAAAAAATGGCTGCGTTGCTTGCTTCCTTCAGACAAGCCCAAGAATTTTGTTTGGAGAAGGGGGTGACGAACGTGCGATCGCTGAGGAATATCTCCTGGACAAACGTAACCAAAAATTAAAAATGTCCAATTATTATAAACTTTAATGGTAATTAACGCTGATCTAATTCTCACAACTGAATACTCACGCGAGGATACTGGGGTTTCCTTGCAGCTGAGAAATAGCAGCAAGACGACAGACGAGCAACTCCGGGATTTGATGTCTACTGTCTGCGTTGACCTTTAAGCACACAGGATGCATTCTTGTAGAAAAAAAAAATATAAATAAATTCATGACCACTTAGAAATTCTGGTGCTTGTGCTACACTTACCTCAAAGAAAGATGAAACGCACTGCAAAGGCTGATACCTCTGGCATGGTCAGAGCCGGTCATCAAGACAGACGCGATTTGATTGTGGGGCTGACGTGTCGACCTTGACGAACCCTAGGATCGAATATGAACTGTTAGTAAAAGGTTTACAAAATAATATTTTCTCTTTTAATATATCCTATTAGAAGTCATTGTTACGAAATGCATCTGTGTAGCCAAGAAAAACTGTTGATAGCAGCAAGTTCACAAAAAAAAAATGGTTAAAAATACTACTGTAAGAGTCCTTATTACGTTACGTCTATGTAGCCAAGCAGGCAAAGGCGAGCAACAGCAGCATGCGTTTGAGGATAGCGCTTTTTACGTAATAAGTAACAACCAACGTGCATTTAAAAATAAAACCACTGTCGCATTTGATTAAATATTACTAAAGTAAATGCGTTTGTACTTTTGAATAGCATCTTATATCACAGAAGCTTTTGCCGTCTAGAACTATCAGAGACCGAATGAGATTTTTACTACGCCTGAGCATATTTTAAATGTTTCTAAACTGTGTGTAAAAATATGTAAATGTGTTTGATAATAATGCATTATTGAAAATATACGTCACTTCACAGACAAGAGTCGGCATATGAAAACAGTTATTTAACTAACCTAACATAATATAAAATTATTTACGCATTTGTTGGTACATTTTGGTATTATTATTGGCATGTTTTCTATTCGCATGTAGGTTACATTATGAGCTCTCAGAGACCACATACTGCAATGATACAGAATACATTAGATTGCAGAGGTGAAATAACCGCTTGTACTACGAAGTACATATATACGTATGATATACAGCCATCACAACCACGCTCTNTTGCAGAGGTGAAATAACCGCTTGTACTACGAAGTACATATATACGTATGATATACAGCCATCACAACCACGCTCTTAGCCATTACGGCCATTCCGCACCCTGGCCACCAGTCGGCGGGGAAGAGGGATCACGCCCTCTCATCGCAGACATGACCAGCGCTCACCGAAGTTGACCAAATCCGAANCGGGGAAGAGGGATCACGCCCTCTCATCGCAGACATGACCAGCGCTCACCGAAGTTGACCAAATCCGAAGCCCCGGCCTGATTAATCAGGCCGCACCGAGCATAACCCCGATCTGATTCATAAGACCGCATCNTGACCAAATCCGAAGCCCCGGCCTGATTAATCAGGCCGCACCGAGCATAACCCCGATCTGATTCATAAGACCGCATCGAGCATGTCCTACCACAAGGCCTGAGATCCTAGTACTCAGTTTACCAAGCGTGTGGTCTAGCCGGAGCACTACCCACACCCCTGACGTCATTACAGGACGTCACCGGAGCAGGTGCCTGCTCACCGCCCGGCTCTTCATCAAGAGGGGGAATCTCTCCGAGCCTCCTCTAGCATGCACGAAGTACACCCGCACATGCTAGCCAAATGGCGTCACTATGACCAGATAAATACTGAAATACCGTTTTACCAATCAGCACCTGGTAACTTACTTGCCAGCCGACAGCCTAGCGAACAAGCAACCCTTCATAGCAAGTAGTAAGCAATGAGATGAAAGGCGCACTCCCAGAACCACACAGCACATAACAAGTATACTCTAATCAAATGAATCATAATGTCATTTCATTTATGTATGTGTATCTAGTCTGTAACAGCATGCGGCAGTGGGCGCAATCGACAGCTCAGACGTGTTACAAAGCTACAGTGCACCCGAGAGAGAGAGAGAGAGAGAGAGAGAGAGAGAGAGAGAGAGAGAGAGCTGGCAGGAATGTGTGTTTTCAGCCAGCTCGCCACGCGAGGTCACCACACGGCACTGTGCATGGCACAATATTCTTATTCAGCACTGTGAGTGAACTACACAAACTATTTAAAATACCATAACTTAAAAGGTACTCGTAAACGTAACACATTTACAAGGAATTATTGTATAGTTTTGTGCGTCTCGCACAATTATAAAATTTATATATAACAGTTTTTTTTCGTACACACTGAAAATTTGCTTAGTACAGTCGCGTTTCCTCATCACTTAAAAAAAAAATTGTGAGCATGCGTGTACATACAATCACTAACTGTAACTACAAACCCAAAGTCGCGTGCACTAATATTAAGCATGCGTTAAACATTATGCTGAGCACGAGAATTATTTTTCCGTTTGATAACCATAATTATTTTTTTTCAACACAAGAGCCAATATTTTTCCTACTAACAGGAAAAAATGTATAATCGTGATAAAACATTATTTTTTCAGTTAAGTAGGCTGTATTGAATACATAAAACAAAATATAAGCAGGTGTAAGCTATTGCAGTAGCTATAGGCTAAAACAATTCAGACAAATTTTTAAGTTCGCTAGCACGTAGCATTACTATACAACTCCTAAAAACAATGATTATAAATTACATGTAGCTCACAAACTATAAATAAGAAAATATGTTATTTTCTAAGATCGGTAAGCTGGTCCCCTTAAGAAGTTTCAACCTTAGCAAGTAGCGGAATATATATATATATATATATATATATATAACATTATTTAGTGCTTTTCACTGTACATTGCTAATAAACTTGACTTGATTAAAAATTGGAAAAACACATTTTCAAAAGTCCACGACTGTAACAGACATTTACATATGTTGTTTACACTATAACTTACCTGGTCGAGATTCAACTCGGAGCGAAAATTAAGGCCAGCAGAGAATATAAATGCGATGCGTTGAATTAACAGAGAAATAACGATGGAGCAGGTGTACTCTGACAATCAGACGAGACGAATGAGGACAGAATGAGCGTTCCGAGCCCTGTTTCAGATTTATACATGAAGAATCAAATTACTTTCAGGGTGTGGCTGGGCGAGGCGCAAGTATTCTTATTCGAGAAATTCACAGTGCTAACTCACAAAATATGGTCGTGCAGGCGGTGCAGAGCTGTCATTGGCTGGCTATGCTCGTCCTCAGCTCTCCTTCCTGCAGTTGTTTTTAACCCGGGTGCGGAAAAACACTCAGGTCACCATTGTAAAAAAATATCTCCCTGCCTGAGAAACTTTTTAGCCTTAGGGTTTTCATTAGACTGTCAACCAGACCCGGAAAAAAATATCACCTCACCGCTGCACTGCTCAGAGCCTTTCAACTTGCCGATAATAATATAAAGAAAAAAAATACACGTGACTTGTTTAAAACTTCCTTTGCAGGGGCTTTTGAAAACTCAAAAAACAAATGGCGATCTCGGAAAAGATGACAGACTCAAAATTTTAAGGTCAAGGTCATCTAAGATGGCGGATAAAATATGGCGATTAGGCCACTTGGCCACACCCAGGACCCATTGTCCCTGATCCTTCACAGTCATACTACTTGTATTTTTTATGATAATTAGTTTAGTATGTTTGTTTGTTAGTGCATTAATTTCTGCTTAATAATGGTATTAACATTATAATAAGACACGTTTAACATGAAACTAAAAAGTTAAACTTAAAATATATATCTGCGTATTTTGTCAATTATACAAAATCTGTGTATTTAAAAACATTCCAATTTTATCANTAGTATGTTTGTTTGTTAGTGCATTAATTTCTGCTTAATAATGGTATTAACATTATAATAAGACACGTTTAACATGAAACTAAAAAGTTAAACTTAAAATATATATGTGCGTATTTTGTCAATTATACAAAATCTGTGTATTTAAAAACATTCCAATTTTATAAGTAGTCACTTTAGCTGGGTTATTAGGGCGTAACGCTCGGTTGCAGAATGTTTGGGTTTGAATCTCGGTTGGACTTNAGTAGTCACTTTAGCTGGGTTATTAGGGCGTAACGCTCGGTTGCAGAATGTTTGGGTTTGAATCTCGGTTGGACTTGCAATTTTTTCATATTAACCGAAACTAATTAATTTCTGTAGAGCCAAACAAACTTTAAGTTGCACCAACCAAATAATTATTTGGGGCAACCGAATAAGAACAACAACATAATTTGGTTCCAACAATGAAATATCTTATTGGCACTATAAAAAAAATTAATTTGATTACGCCAAACAAACTTTGTTTGATAGAAAAAAACCTTTTTCTCAGTGCATAATTTGGCACTGTGTCTCAGATTAGGCGATTGTTAGAATAACACAATTTATCAGCAACGCTTTCTAGAGTTTCTTCATCGACTGAATTAAAAACAAAATGCAGCAGTGAATTAATTAGGGTCAAAACGCAAACCTTCCCTTGTAGGAACTGCAATTCTGACTGCAGACTTCCTGCCAGAAAACTATCGAGAAAAAATTACGTAATCCTGTTTTGTAAATCAGGTTTTTGAGCTTTCAAAAACCTACTTGTGGCAACTCGGTAGGAAAGAGAAATAATTCATCTAAAGGTACGAGTTCCGACAGTATCAAATACTGGAGCTCTGGAACGGCAACGCATTCAAGGGAACTGGGGACATGTCGCTCTTCCCTTTCGTATTACCAGAGCTTTCCGCAAAGTGAGGTGCCAACCAAGGAAGTCTATTTCTCGCGAGATCATCGCACGGGTGAAAAGATTTTCGCTAGGAGCCTTCTGGCTGGCTCTTTTATGAAATAAATAAAGGCGAGCCGGTGGGTGGCTTGGCGAAAAGACTGACATGATTACGTCCGTAGGAACACCCGGGGGGAGGATTATACGGTCACTCCGTTGGGAGGAAGGAGGCCGGACACTTGAGGTGGTGTGGCAGTACTATGCTATAGTAGCCGAGTCCGGTCCCGCAGCAACTTCCAGATAGGATGTGTGATGCGTCTCTTATAGCCTCTCAACAGCCATGGCGACCCAAGGCTTCTCGTGCCACCCCCGTTTAAACTAATTGGGCTCCGCCGCCCGTGCCATATGGGATACCAGCTTCCTAGTGGCTGGACAGGGGTATCTGCCGTGATGGCTTGGGCCGATAGTTAGTACCTAGGCCCGACCACTTGGAGGGGTATTGGACCTCTTGGAATTCAGGCCAATGGGGCCCAAGACAGGAATTTCCTGGCGAAAAAATTCTATGCATGGTAATGGTCGTATCCGATGACAGCTTGTTGATCACTCTGTGGTCGGCTTTGGTGAGTCAGGCGACTGTGATGACGTTAGGGGTGTGGGTAGTGCTTCCGCTAGACCACACGCTTGGTAAACTGAGTGCTAGGATCTGAGGCCTTGTGGTAGGACATGCTTGGTGCGATCTTATGAATCAGATCGGGGCTTCGGAGTTGGTCAACTTGGGTGAGCGCTAGTCATGTCTGCGTTGAGGGGGCGTGATCCCCGTCCCCCGCCGACTGGGTGGCCGGGGTGCGGAATGACCGTAATGGCTAAGAGCGCCTCGTTAAAAAATAAGAACATGGCTGTGATGGCTGTGTATCATACTTATATATGTAGGAACACCCAACAGCTTGACGCAGAATTACGAAAGTTTGGAAGTATTGGCCATAGTTATTATAGTTCATTCATGGTTAATTCCGATTTTTCTGAAGCTCTGCTAAAGTTCTACTTCCAAAATATTTCTCCGCCTCATGCAAACAAAGCTCAACCAAATTTAGAAAATTACACCAAAGGGACATCGCACCGCAATTGTGCGCACCCAATTGAATGATATTGTGCATAAGAACCGATTTATTACTAGGCATTACCAACACAACTATTTTCTCACTGTTTGTATTCATATTATTTATAAATGAAGTATTATAATTCATTAATAAAATACATGTGTGAAAGTTAAATGTAACCAAAAATAAGGTATTTTAATGCTATCACTAGTATAAAATGCTTGTGATACGTGACATGTAATTTTTCATAGGTTTGATTAAAACGTGTGAAGAAACTGCGAATACACTTTATAGCTTGTTGATGAATAAAGGATTTTGGTGCGGTTACGTTAGTGCAAAAAAAAAACTTTTTTACATATTACATTAGACGAGTTTAGTTTACAGTCATTTAATTAAACATTTTACTACCTCTGAATGTAATTTATAATTAATGTAAGAATCACTGGACATTGTTATCATCCGAATAAATAAAACTGATAACCATGCAGTACATACCAAAGTAGCGTTGTAATGCCTTTATTTTAAATAAACATTTTTCGTACAAAGGCACACTAATTGGTACAATGTTACCTCAAATGACTGTATTATAAAAAATTATAACTATTGACGAGAATATTTATGGCCATGCTAGACTTCAATATCCTACGCCAACAACCACAACTTCCTTTGGTTATTGGTAGGGGCAGTGATATTTCGCGAAAATATTTCGAGACAATATACCGTCCAAAGCACTGTAGGGTCGTCCAGCTTCTTTGATTGGCTAAAAAATGTCCTAGCCCGTGTTATTCGTTTGCGCACGATTTACTAAGGTTCAGTGTCGGAGTTACTTAGTCCTGAGTGGCTTGGTCAAAGACGAACATGGCACCAGCAGCCAAAGGAAGTATAACAACAGCTGAGGTGTGTATATAGTATTGCAGTCTACTGTGTGCTCCGATTTTTACGCGAAAAATCACTGTCCCTACCTATACACTATAATATTTCAACTATAATTTGTATGAATAAAAACGGTGAGAAAATATGTGTGTTTTGGTAATGCCTAGGGATTGGAGAATTTCCCGAGTTCAATGACCTGTATGTTAGACTCCACACTCTTTTATATAGCGGAGCCTCCGGCGTTTGTTCAATGTCTGCCGTTCTAGAGAATAGCCAATGTTACCTCAACCATGGACTATATAGGAGTCTCTTCTTGTTCCCTTGCAAGTCTGCTATTGGCTCAGGAGTTGTCCACGGCGTGCCTAATAAACTCTGATCCAATTAGAGAAATTTTCCTATCACTAGTAACGCCTATTAAGAAATAGTTCTTATGCAAAATGCTATTACACTGAGTGCGCACGAATTCGGTGTGCTGCCCCTTTGGTGTGATTTTCTAGACTAGGATAAGCTTTGTTTGATCGAGGTGGAGGAATATCTTGGAAGTAGAACTTTAGCAGGGCTTCATAAATGTTTGAAGTAACTGTGAATTGACCATATAATACTTTTAGTTTGAAACGGTTATATTTAAAATTGATGCGTTGAAAAGAAATGTCTTTAACATTGATTCCCCATTTAAGATGGCCGCCTGGGTAGGGCACTGCAAGTGTGCAGAACTCCAGCACAAAACGATTTATTAAAAACCGCCCAACGTGTCTGGGCTTACGAATAGCGTTTAAAATAACGTTTAGCGTCTGTGTACGTTTTTCAGTTCCTCCATTTCTCTCTAAAGCATGTTTTTGTGATAGTAAAAATTGCCTGAACTGGTGTTTTCACGGTCATTTTTACGCTCAAAGATTCCTGTACAAAACATTAAAAAAGGAATAGAAACGTGCATCAAACATTATTTTTTATTATTACGTAATAAAATATAGAAGCGCGTTATCGACTGCAGGACTGTACGCCAGTCGAGTGCTTTGCGCGTAGAGGCGACGAGAGAGTTGATGTGCATGNGCGCGTTATCGACTGCAGGACTGTACGCCAGTCGAGTGCTTTGCGCGTAGAGGCGACGAGAGAGTTGATGTGCATGTCTCGGTCGCCCCTAGCGCTCCCACGCTCTTTGGCCTCAGACGAACATGATTCCTTCAGTCAGGCGGCCACCTTAAACTCCGTGTCTGCAGTCTTGGGAGTTGTCGTGGTTTCCTGCGCATGCGTGCGTGCGTGTGGAGAGTTTGTCTTCGTGTCGTCACCGCAGACGGAAGGGAAGACTGTGACATCGAACACGCGACTCGGAGGAGAGAAGGAACGTGCCTGCGGTAGCCATCACGCGAACTTGGAAGTGCCCAGTCCAGCACGCGATGTCCTCCTGTCTGTGGCCTCGGACTAAAGATAGCCAGGAAGCTCCGGATCACCGTTGTCGGTACGCATCTCCCCAACACCGAACTGACGTCAGTGGAGCGGAAAATCTTTCTGTAGTGATGACTAGCGCCTGCAGTGTCTACTGCTCCAGGCATGGTATCGTTAGAGATGGTTTATCGCGGGGAAAGTCGACTGTTTGCTAGGATTCAACATACTGTACACACGTCGGACAATTTTCTTTCCTTGTTGTCTGTCATGCATTGGTAGGGCCAGTGACTCTTCACGTAAAAATCTGGAGCACACAGCAGACTTCAATACTAGATACAAACCTCAGCTGTTATTATACCTCCATTGGCTGCTGGTGCCATGTCCGTCCTTGATCAAGCCACTCAGGCCTAAGTAACTGCGAAACTGAACCTTCGCGATTCGTGCGCAAACGGTTAACACGGGCGAGAACATTTTTTTTAGCCAATCAAAGAAGCTGGACAACCCTACAGTGCTTTGAGCTGTATCTTGTCTCGAGATCTTTTCGCGAAAAACAGGTTTCCCTAGTCATGCATATGTGAAGTTACTACCTCTTTTTACTGGACCAATGAGGATTCTGATACTATAAAGCAGACCGTTCGTGATTGGTCTGCAAACAACTTGGCACACTCAAAACCTTGTTCATCCATTCATGAAAGAATAAATTAGTTAGAGTGTTATATAAAATATTTTGGCTCAAAAAATCTTAGTGATTTTACAGCATCTATAGGTATTGTTAGAGACGANTAGAGTGTTATATAAAATATTTTGGCTCAAAAAATCTTAGTGATTTTACAGCATCTATAGGTATTGTTAGAGACGGTGGTTGGAGGCACCTGTATCCTTCCGCCATATGTAAAATTAACATTGCCGTGGTCCTCTTCACTTTATTCATACGTCGGCCAATAGAAACTGTCAACTTATTAGAACAGTAAACACTTAACAAATGTACTCATTATTACACATATAATAATTAAAAAAAAGAACAAATGATAATTTCTGCAATTACAAAGGTTTACCTAATCCTTTTTATTTCAACGTTAAGACATGGAACTACTTTCACTCCGTCCTTAGCTACTTAATTGGCTGCATACCAGTGAAGTTACATGCAGGTAGGGGCAGTGCAATTTTTCTAAGGTTGATTACAAATGTGCTCAAATAACCGTTAANCCAGTGAAGTTACATGCAGGTAGGGGCAGTGCAATTTTTCTAAGGTTGATTACAAATGTGCTCAAATAACCGTTAAAAGTCTATAATAAAAAGGACACGTTTGATTGCATAACCTTTCACACGCCAAATGAAATTTTATTGGCGCAAAAGCAACTCGCCAGTTTGGCTGATGACCAGCCAATAATGTGCGATGTGAAGGACAGACAACGTGTCAGGCGCCATGTAGGCCATGAAGGCCAATAAGTGTAAATACGAGATACCAACAGAACTGGTGAGTGAGTGAAGATATTTTGGCCGCTCTTAACATCGAGGTCTTGAGAGCCTAAGGGGGTGTAGCGATGTACGGAGTGGCGGCGGAATTAAAAAAAGAGGGGGGTGGGGGCGGGAGATCCCCGAGAAAACTCGCTGACTAGCAACATCTTCCGGCATGATTACTACACGCGAAAACCTGGGGGCGACTTCACCGGGAATCGAACCAGGTTCACCTTGGTGATAGGCGAGTAGTTTAACAACTACACAACCGCCGCCCCTATTAATACAGGATAATGTATTTATGAAAATTTACGTTTTAAGTGTTTAATTCTTAAGTTTGTAATAACAAATAACATTTTGGCCCAAAGATACAAGTTTAGGTTAGGTTTGGTAAGGTTAGGTTATGAAAGGTTAGGTTTACTTAGTGCAGGCTGGCTTAGGTAAAACTATTAAGTCACCATATTTAATGAAATGTGAAACAAAGTGTAGTAACCAATATATAAATAATTGAAACACATTGAACATATTATGGAACACATAATATTTGTACAACACAAACAATCTCATTTCAACCAATACATTGTAAAACGACTAAACTAACATTTCACATTTAAATTCTTCATATGAACAACTAAGCCGCTTACACAAGCCGCACTGCTATTCAGCTTTCAGCGTGGCTACTGATTCCAGACAACATGTCCGATGGCTAGAGACCTGGATAATTCGCGAGTTCAATGACCTATAGGCTATACTCCATTGTCGTATGTAAAATAATTCAAATATCACTGTCATTTGGTTGCCTGTTGTATTAGCGGAAGACGATGATTCGGTCTGCATTTTATTGTGTGTTTGTTATTGGCTCAGAGTTGTCCAGGATNTGTTGTATTAGCGGAAGACGATGATTCGGTCTGCATTTTATTGTGTGTTTGTTATTGGCTCAGAGTTGTCCAGGATATGTAAACTAACGGGTGGGCCAATAGAATAAGCAATATAAACGTACGAGGTTTTGAATTCTAGCTTGTCCCGAAATNATGTAAACTAACGGGTGGGCCAATAGAATAAGCAATATAAACGTACGAGGTTTTGAATTCTAGCTTGTCCCGAAATGAAAATGCGAATTTTTCAGCTCTCTACTAATAACTTCTGGTTAGTCAAACCTCTCAACCTTAATAACTGAATTTTTAAATGCGAAATAAGTAGTTAGAATTTTTATTTTCAATAATGAAATGTAATGTCACATGTCGCACAAATATTTCATGTCACTTTCTTGAGTTTCGTAACTTTCGTCACATATTTAGGCGATAAAGAGCTGTACCAAAAAATCGAACAAAAAAAATTGTTTTAGTAAACACAGCGGGATTTGCCAATGCATGAAGTGATATTACAGTTGTCTGTTTTATTTAGGAGTAAGTTTAGATCAATGACTAGTTACCTGAAAAATTTGNTTTAGATCAATGACTAGTTACCTGAAAAATTTGCTGTTTCATTTCGGGACAAGCTAGAATTCAAAACCTCGTAAGTTTGTATTGCTTATTCTATTGGCCCACCCGTTAGTTTAAACCTCCTGGAAAACACTGAGCCAATAACAAACACACAATAAAATGCAAACCGAATCACCGTCTTCCGCTAGTACAACAATCAACCAATGAACAGTGATCTTTGCATGATTTTACATAAGACAAAGGAGTATGGCCTACGGGTCATTGAACTCGCGAATTTATCAGGTCTCTTTCAATGATTCGTATATATAATTTAAAATGTACTATTTGGAACTCCTTAACAAATTAAGTCAGCTCTATTGCTCGCTTGGAGTTGTTGGTAAATATATTCTGTATTTGAATTCTCTCCCCACTCAGAACGCCTAGTATTCTGTTCGTGGCTTGTTGCAGTGTAAACTAATGCATCTTCGCCAATGGCATGTTTGTTCTGTCTGAGATGAAAAAATATGGAACTGGAAGGTTTTAGTATTTCTGATAATAGGCCAGGGAATATGTAAAGATACTGCCTGGAAAATAGGGATAAGTCAGGTAATTACAGAAAGGAATTTCAATTGACGTCCGTTATTGCGTCCCTGACCCATGTCCTAGTACTATGCCCATGATGAAAATAATTCATATTTCTTGTGAAATCTCTCCCACCTACGTCAAACTCGACCTGTCCTCCAAATTTAATTAACATTTGATGGCAAATTTCTATCACAAATATTTATTTTTGCACACAATTTCTTCATTGAATAAATGATAATTAGTGACTCCCGAATTTTAATTTTCCCTTTCAATTACCTTGCCGTAATTAAAAAAAAACAGGCGAGGGCTTTCAGTTGTGCTGAAGAGTAGATTAAGGAATCCTTAAACTAGGGAATTACTTTTAAAGAGAAAAAAATGGCGGCGTTGAAATATTTTTGATTTATCGTATACTGATGGCTACATAACACGGTACCAGTTTCCCCACTAGCTTGTGTAAGTTCTGCTGTAGCAGCTGTTATGGCAGCTAGGATGACAGACATCATGGTGTTTTCCTCCTTGTATGGCCGGGTTTGAAACGAATTGATGAAGACATAAAATATGCCTCTATCTTGATCACACGTCCGTGGAGATGAAATTCAATTTCAACAGATTTATACTACGACAGAGTGAAACAATCTTGGCGAGGAAAGATTTTAAACACAGCTTGAAGGTGTACTCGAGACATAAAATACTACCCCATAAAAGAATTTCATACTTGCCATTTTTCAAATATCAGTATATTATACATATCTAAACTCAAATCTTGGCATGCGCTTCTTAGTGGAATTTTGTTGTAATGTTTTCAAAACCATGCAAATTTCTCTGCATTCTTTTAATTATGAACAATATCTTTAAGATAAGAAATAATCAATTACACTACACAAACTAAATCACGCAAATACGTGGAAAAATGTTACGTATATTTTACATTATCATTTTGAGAAGTTGAATTTACATAAATATTATTCGAACTTTTTTACTTGCTAATGCATCGTGTTATGGCCTAGCTATTTGTTTTACCAGCAGTACAGCATAACGACTGAATTAAACCATTGTATTTACATCACAATTTTGATTTAGCTAAATTTTGCATAATTCGAATTGTGACGTAATTTTGAGTTCGTAGTTCAGTTGTTATGACTGTACCACTGTATGAGGTGGATAGCTAGTTGGGTGCAGGGGTACTTTAGGAATTCTCTTTTTAAAATTTATTAACATGCTAGAAAATACAGGCATCCAAGATGACGGCGGAAGGTTTCCCTTAACTTTATCATTCCGGATTAATTGATGGTTTCAAATTTTGTAATTAAGAAATGTTCTGGTTCGTGTTGTACGTACACTATTTCAATATTTTTTTTCATGCACGCAACCAATTAAATACGTGCTTGGTGCTTGAGGTTCAGCTTGACAACTTTCGCAGACATTCTAAGTATTCGCGTCATAGTTCAGGGTTCATAGTAGTTACTGTACGATTATAGAAAGTTTACATTTTTTGAGTTGTTATATTTTTGTGCGTATTTTTAATTGCGTCATCTGCTTGTAAAAAGTTAGGAATATATTCAAATTTTATCAATAAGTTCCTGCCGTTTTGCAAGCAGGATATAACACAAAATGAAATTAGATACAAAAGTATTAAACAACTAGTAAATTGCAAATTTTCTATAATCAAACATTACCAGTAATACCTCTTAAATTGAAATTATGACACGAAATCGAAGAACTAGACATGTAGAAATGTCCGTAAATCACATTACGTACAAGAAAGAATACAACTGCATTGGGCAATGATCTTTGTTGTGTACCCACGGGGTCACGGTGGCTGAGCGGTCAGACTGCTCACCTCCCATCAAGGCGAACAGGGTTCTATCCCCGGCCGGGTCACTACCAGATTTTCGCAAGTGGAAATCGCGCCGTACGAAACCATTGGTCAGCGGGTTTTTTCGGGGATATCTCCCGTTATCCCGCGCCCTTGCATTCTGGTGCTGCTACATTCTCATCTCATTTCACCCTCATCGGCTCTAACTACCTGGTGGTTAAGAGCCACCCAAATCTCTCAANGCTGCTACATTCTCATCTCATTTCACCCTCATCGGCTCTAACTACCTGGTGGTTAAGAGCCACCCAAATCTCTCAACTCAACATGTGAACACGTTTCGTTATATTTCCATTCTGGGGTAAGAATTATATTTATTATTTACATAGGTTCTAATGCAATGCAAATTGAATATTTTACACAGTTATATATATATATTTTATGAAAATTGTCCCATTCACGTGCATAGGAAACGGAAAAACCCGGTACACACGCGGTATAATTGCACCCTGGCATGAAAATGTACGGTTCCCGACCTAGAGGCATTGAGATCCCCAACCTGAGTAGAATAAACCTTAGCAGGGCTTTGAAAAGTGCTCAGTTCACCGTGAACAGGCTATAACTACACGGCGCGTTTAGGCGGATTCACAACCTCTTTGTAACGCCATACACGTAACTTTGCGAAGCGAGATTATAAANCTACACGGCGCGTTTAGGCGGATTCACAACCTCTTTGTAACGCCATACACGTAACTTTGCGAAGCGAGATTATAAATTTGTGTTTTGTTTTTGTAGGCTTCCTGGAAAACATTGCTCAGTTTTAAGTCATTAACCAAATAATACATAATTTTTTGTATTTATCTTATCTTTAACTTGGTAGTTTTAGTTCGAATAACATATTTATTATTAAATCGGACATTCCAATTGGTTGAGAGTTCAGCCGTACGTACGTACGTAGAAGTTGAAAGTTAAGCAACTCTAGCTCTCTTTAATACGTGCGTACGTACGCTAAGTGTGATTGGGAATGGATGCATGGAAATAAATAGTTTTCAACTTTTATTCGTACGTACGCACGCGATTCAGAGGTTGTGAATCCATCTTTAGGACGTTGAGCCCGGGGGCCGCGGGGGAAGCGAGGGCGGAGGAAAGCTCTCTGTGAATCGATCAATACCGCCGAGCGACGAGAGATCGCATCNAGTTCAGGGTTCATAGTAGTTACTGTACGATTATAGAAAGTTTACATTTTTTGAGTTGTTATATTTTTGTGCGTAATTTTAATTGCGTCATCTGCTTGTAAAAAGTTAGGAATATATTCACANAGTTACTGTACGATTATAGAAAGTTTACATTTTTTGAGTTGTTATATTTTTGTGCGTATTTTTAATTGCGTCATCTGCTTGTAAAAAGTTAGGAATATATTCACATTTTATCAATAAGTTCCTGCCGTTTTGCAAGCAGGATATAACACAAAATGAAATTAGATACAAAAGTATTAAACAACTAGTAAATTGCAATTTTCTATAATCAAACATTACCAGTAATACCTCTTAAATTGAACTTATGACACGAAATCGAAGAACTAGACATGTAGAAATGTCCGTAAATCACATTACGTACAAGAAAGAATACAACTGCATTGGGCAATGATCTTTGTTGTGTACCCACGGGGTCACGGTGGCTGAGCGGTCAGACTGCTCACCTCCCACCAAGGCGAACAGGGTTCTATCCCCGGCCGGGTCACTACCAGATTTTCGCAAGTGGAAATCGCGCCGTACGAAACCATTGGTCAGCGGGTTTTTTCGGGGATATCTCCCGTTATCCCGCACCCTTGCATTCTGGCGCTGCTACATTCTCATCTCATTTCACCCTCATCGGCTCTAACTACCTGGTGGTTAAGAGCCACCCAAATCTCTCAACTCAACATGTGAACACGTTTCGTTATATTTCCATTCTGGGGTAAGAATTATATTTATTATTTACATAGGTTCTAATGCAATGCAAATTGAATATTTTACACAGTTATATATATATATTTTATGAAAATTGTCCCATTCACGTGCATAGGAAACGGAAAAACCCGGTACACACGCGGTATAATTGCACCCTGGCATGAAAATGTACGGTTCCCGACCTAGAGGCATTGAGATCCCCAACCTGAGTAGAATAAACCTTAGCAGGGCTTTGAAAAGTGCTCAGTTCACCGTGAACAGGCTATAACTACACGGCGCGTTTAGGCGGATTCACAACCTCTTTGTAACGCCATACACGTAACTTTGCGAAGCGAGATTATAATTTTGTGTTTTGTTTTTGTAGGCTTCCTGGAAAACATTGCTCAGTTTTAAGTCATTAACCAATTAATACAGAATTTTTTGTATTTATCTTATCGTTATCNTTTTTTGTATTTATCTTATCTTTAACTTGGTAGTTTTAGTTCGAATAACATATTTATTATTAAATCGGACATTCCAATTGGTTGAGAGTTCAGCCGTACGTACGTACATAGAAGTTGAAAGTTAAGCAACTCTAGCTCTCTTTAATACGTGCGTACGTACGCTAAGTGTGATTGGGAATGGATGCATGGAAATAAATAGTTTTCAACTTTTATTCGTACGTACGCACGCGATTCAGAGGTTGTGAATCCATCTTTAGGACGTTGAGCCCGGAGGCCGCGGGGGAAGCGAGGGCGGAGGAAAGCTCTCTGTGAATCGATCAATACCGCCGAGCGACGAGAGATCGCATCTCCTCTGGGTGCACGCCGGCCCCTGCGGAAGGGAAGTCGTTTAGCCGGGGACCTTCGTCACTCCAGAGGAAACCTGATACGGAGAGCCAACACCTCCCCGCACTCCTCTAGAACTTTCCCTCCTCGGGGGCGGATGTTCTCTGTTGTCAGCCCTCACGCTGCCCGGTGGACAACCAGCGCCCATCGCCGATATTGATGGCGGCAGTTACCTGCAGGGCCTCGTAACGATTCACTGAAGATGAGGTCGACGGATCTCGCTGGCTGCTCACAACCAGCCTACGTGTCCCATCGTTGAACTGCTTCTCTGTCAATACGGCGTGGATTGGATTTGAGGTTAGAACACTGTTTAGTAAACAAGTGCTTTGAGACGTATGTATACTTACTCTAACCAATTTGAAATGCAGTTTGACTAAATTAAAATGTGTAAAAGTATTTCGTTAATATGATAGCGCTTGTCACTTAAAAATTAAGGTGTAAACAAACACGTTCATCACTGTTGACCACGTGACCTTGCCAGTTAGGTTCCTTTGGGGTAGGGCATTGTTGGATACAAGCGCAGAAGACTAATAAGCGGTCTACCTCATCTATATGCTCGTAAATTGAGTGAGGAAAACGTTACCGAAGATACCCGAAGTCTGTCCGAAGTCGAGGTTCTACGGACTTACCACTTCGGCATTAAAAAATTATTACATATTTAAACAAAGTATGCTTTATTCGCGTAGCACAAATATACAATAAACAATGATGAAGTTTCTCTCTTTATATACTGTATAAATTCATGACTGATTTGCGTATTTTAGTTTTAATGGTAGTAGCAACAAACTGCTTTGTGTAAGCGCCCTTAACTTTTGTTTAATCGTGTCACATGCGTTTTCATTAATATACGCATAAAAAACTGGTTGNTTTGTGTAAGCGCCCTTAACTTTTGTTTAATCGTGTCACATGCGTTTTCATTAATATACGCATAAAAAACTGGTTGTAATGTCATGTTTTTCCTTCACGGTTACCGTTTCTATTCCGTCAAATGTAATTCAGATACGAAATACTGTAACTGCAGATAAGAGACGCATAAATAATATTGCTCAGAAAACATAAGCATGTATATGTCTATCACAACTGACAAGGTATCTAAACTACTACCAAAATAAAAGGTGGGAATGTGTCTAATTCTGTGTTCTAAAGTTGGTAATAACGTAGAACCTACTTCGGCTTACTTCGGAAAACAAATGAATAGAATAAAGATCACTCGTTATACTTGCATGCATCCTAGTTACGTGCCGTGGAGTGAATGTGGGGTAGAGTGCGGATGTTCGCTGCGCTGCAACCAGTCTCCCGAGTCCACGCACCGAACTGCTGCTTTCCTACAATGGGGAAAAGACATCCGCCAGAGTAGTGGGAACATAACAGTTCTGTAACCGGGTTAGAGGGTTGTTGCAGTCAAACTTCGGTATCGGCATCAGAATGTTCTGTTAGTTCATGATTGTTGCGGGAACAATCCATATATTACTGAATTTGTTCTGTAACCGAAGTGATGTGAAGAAATATGGGCGGCTCCTACCAGCGGCGTCGTCAGGGCACGATTCCCACATAAAAAATANAACCGAAGTGATGTGAAGAAATATGGGCGGCTCCTACCAGCGGCGTCGTCAGGGCACGATTCCCACATAAAAAATATTTTTGTCGCGGCTTCGCCGGGAATCGAACGCGTTTCGCCTAGGCGGGAGGCGAGTAGTCTAACCACTGCATCACNATTTTTGTCGCGGCTTCGCCGGGAATCGAACGCGTTTCGCCTAGGCGGGAGGCGAGTAGTCTAACCACTGCATCACCGCAGCCCCTAATGCATAATAGCATTACAGATAGCGTTGCTGTTGATACAATTCCAAAGATAATCTTCGGGTTAGTTTGTCTGAAGTGATTTTACGCTGCCGTTCGAGGTGAATATTTGCGGCAACTTCTTGGTGTGTACTATTCGTAGTATGTTTCAGTCATATTTAATTTTTATTTATTTAGTGTTTTCAGTGTCCCCTAACGACAAGGCCATAATAGAAGAACACCGGGAATTCAGGAATGGGTAGAAAATCGGCCAATAATAGGGAACCAGCCCAGCATTCGCCTGTAGTGATTTCAGAAAACTCCGGATGGTTGGCACGACAATTGAACCCGCAACCTTCCGAAGGTGAGTCATTGATTTACCACAGAGCCATCCCACACCTATCTGACATACAAACACGCCACTTCGCATTTTTATTGTTTGGGAATTGAATTTTAATGAGTTTTGCAACAGTCTCATAAAAGTTCCTTCCAAAGGAGGCCACGGTGGTGTAGTGGTTAGAATACTTGCCTGCCCCATAGGGGAACCGGGCTCTATTCCCGGCGGGGTCGCTCTCGGATTTTCGCATGTGGAAATCGTGTCGGACGATGCCGCCGGTCGGCGGGTTTTCTCGGGGATCTCCCGTTTCCCCTGCCCCTTCATTCTGGTACTGCTCCATACTCACCTCTCTTGACCCTCATAAGTTATCAAAACCTCAATGTCAAGAGCCGCTGAAGTCATTTCACTCACTCCTTCCAAAGTTGACTGCATTTAGAGTAAACATTTTCCAGCAAAGATAGGTCTTTCTTAAAAAAGTGTGATGGACCATAAATTGTGTTATATGGCACNTAGAGTAAACATTTTCCAGCAAAGATAGGTCTTTCTTAAAAAAGTGTGATGGACCATAAATTGTGTTATATGGCAGGCGCATTAATTGCTAATGTTTATTTTAAGAGGTTGTTGTTTAGTATCATTTCTACCGTCATCTCGCCATCTGTCGGAATATTGAATTATTTTTCACATTTTATCAAGGGTTTTAATTATAGTCTATTCACGGTCGCACTTTTTGAATCAAAACTTTGAANTAGAGTAAACATTTTCCAGCAAAGATAGGTCTTTCTTAAAAAAGTGTGATGGACCATAAATTGTGTTATATGGCACGCGCATTAATTGCTAATGTTTATTTTAAGTGGTTGTTGTTTAGTATCATTTCTACCGTCATCTCGTCATCTGTCGGAATATTTAATTATTTTTCACATTTTATCAAGGGTTTTAATTATAGTCTATTCACGGTCGCACTTTTTGAATCAAAACTTTGAAAAATCACCCCATGTATGACATCTTTGGTTCATTCCTAATATGTCATGTATCTCAAGCGCTTTACTTTTATCATTAACAGAAAAGTATTTTGTTAATGGTTGAATTGAACTTGTACATATGTTTAAATTATATATTTTAACGATTCACTAATAATTACTACATATAAAACGGAAGAAAATAGGTGTGCTGATAATCACTAGCAAGAAATACACTGAAATGNGTTTCACTAATAATTACTACATATAAAACGGAAGAAAATAGGTGTGCTGATAATCACTAGCAAGAAATACACTGAAGTGCCAAAAAAACTGGTATAGGCGTGCGTATGCAAATAACAGAGGTATGGAACCAATCATAGTAACGCGATGCGGTCGGCAGTTAGATCGGTTACTGCTGCTACAATGGCAGGTTGTCAAGATTTAAGTGAGTTTGAGCGTGGTGTTATAGTCGGCGCACGAGAGATGGGACATAGCATCTCCGAGGTAGCGATAACATTTGGATGTTCGCGTACGACCATTTCACGAGTGTACCGTGAATATCGGGAACCCGGTAAAACATCACATCTTCAACATCGCTGCAGTCGGAAAAAGATCGAGAAAGAACGGGACAATAGACGACTGACGAGAATCAATAAACGTGACATACGTACAACCCTTTCTAANTCACGAGTGTACCGTGAATATCGGGAACCCGGTAAAACATCACATCTTCAACATCGCTGCAGTCGGAAAAAGATCGTGAAAGAACGGGACAAACGACGACTGACGAGAATCATTAAACGTGACATCCGTACAACCCTTTCTCAAATTGGCGCAGATTGGATTTGTGAACTGCCCTGCAGGATTCATGGTGTGAATTGCCTCCTGCATACCTTCAGACATTAGTCGAGTCCATGCCACATCGTCTTGCGGCACTTCTGCGTGCTCGTGGGGACCCTACACGATATTAGGCAGGTGTACCAGTTTTTTTTTGGCTCTTCAGTGTAGTTCTCATACAAACTGTTCCTAAACTGAGTGCGGAAGAATACGGTGCTTTGTCCCTTTGGTGCAATTTTTTATACTTAGTTATGCTTTACTTGCATGTGGTGGATAAATAGCCTGGAAGTATAACTTTAGCAGGGCTTCAGAAAAGTTGGAAGTAATAGTGAATGGACTATATAAGATCCTGTTTTTTATCGAACAACTTGCCACCCGGAAGGGCTCGGCCTCTCATTTCCGCTCCATGCGTTGTCCAGGTAGTGAGGGAGGCTCTAATACCAACGACGCTTCATTTGCTTCCAGCCATCTGTCGTAGAGGCAGGGGGCTTTAAAATTAGATTTCAGGAAAAGTAACCGGAGCAATTTATTATATAAGTGCAAACTGCATGGTTTAATGAAGTCGATAACATTATTATTGTAATTGCAATTGGACTGAAATACGTGCGCATCGGGTATTGGCAGGCCCACGCGACATTCCCGGGGCATGGAACTAGTAAGAAACATGTTGGCCCGAGAGGGTTGGTNAGACGTCCTTCCCGCCCCAAAGCAGGTGTCAGATGTTTTTCCTAACGCACTCTATTTCTAAGTGTTAAGTGTACGCCCGAGGTAGGGACGGGAGCCAGTTACGTCTCAGGGTTAAGCGTGCATCGTGGCAGCAAGTGATTGGCTAGCTGTGGCTCCGCTTTCGGCCACGACAACCTCCCTGAGTGTCCTTATAGCTAAACTACTATAACTGAGAAGATAAATTGAAAAAAAATTTACCGGCATAGACACAGTAAAAACACTTTCGACAGTAATGATTTTAAAATTGTTGCATGCATTTATATAAAATGCTGCAGGAGACAGATAGTTAGGCACCATACTCTTTATTTGTGGGGAGACAAAGACTAACAGAGAGGTGGTGGGTTCTTTGTTATGTCTGGCGCTGGTTTAACCAGAGTGATACCTGTGCATCACTCTGGCGAAGGGAGTGGCGTAATTTGACCCCCTCCCCTAATCACCGGTAGATTCCTGAAATCTTAANTGGCGTAATTTGACCCCCTCCCCTAATCACCGGTAGATTCCTGAAATCTTAAAAAACTTAAAAGGTGCCAGAGTTTTCTGGTCGGCAGTAC
Source organism: Clitarchus hookeri (assembly GCA_002778355.1). NCBI lineage: Eukaryota > Metazoa > Arthropoda > Insecta > Phasmatodea > Phasmatidae > Clitarchus > Clitarchus hookeri. Next base: position 166,682 of record NQII01001293.1, read on the forward strand.
ATAGGGACACTTGCGCAATCGACATGGTAACCGATTGTTCAGGCCTCCCCGAGGAGCGAGAAAGGTACTTTAATCACATACGGCGCCACGTGTTAAGGGTTGGTCACCGAACGGCGTGCAGAGCTCCAGCAGAAAACTTTTTATTAAAAAAAAACTGTCCAACGTGTCTGAGTAAGGTCTGCTCACGAATCGCATCTAAGAAACATTACGTGCCTGAATACCTTTTTTAGTTNAAAAACTTAAAAGGTGCCAGAGTTTTCTGGTCGGCAGTACATAGGGACACTTGCGCAATCGACATGGTAACCGATAGTTCAGGCCTCCCCGAGGAGCGAGAAAGGTACTTTAATCACATACGGCGCCACGTGTTAAGGGTTGGTCACCGAACGGCGTGCAGAGCTCCAGCAGAAAACTTTTTATTAAAAAAAAACCGTCCAACGTGTCTGAGTAAGGTCTGCTCACGAATCGCATCTAAGAAACATTACGTGCCTGAATACCTTTTTTAGTTCCTCCATTTCTCTCTAAATCATATTTTTGTGATAATCAAAATGGCTGGCACGGGTGTTTCCACGGTCATTTTTAGGCATGGACGTTCCGGCACAAATCCTTAAAAAAAGGAATAGCGACGTGCATGAAACCTTTAGTATTATTATTACGTCATAAGATTGTAGGGACTACGCTGAAAACCTCATAGAGGCGCATTGTCGACGGCAAGACTGCACGCCAGTTCAGTGCCTTGCGCGTAGGGGTGATAGGAGAGCTGATGCGAATGCCTCGGTGGCCCCTAGCTCTCCACGCTTTTAGGCCTCTTATGTGCGAAATTCCTTCAACCAGGTGGCCACCTTAAGTCAATTAACTATTCTTCGCGACAGTATGGTGTACGGCGGTGCGGTACATTACCGAGAAGCGATTGGTTATCAAGGATCGCGGCTGCAGACAATTAGCATATTCTCATTTACGATTTCAGAAACAAGCATACTTTGTCGTTTTGCGTGGGTTCGCTATTGCGAGGCAATACGGTACCAAAAATCTGCTGCCAATTATTGACTGTTCGAAAGGATAATGAGCTAGACGATGCATAATTAAAGATAATGATTTTTCGCAAAAAAAAAATACCATTTACACTGTAGACTTCAATACTATAAGCACCCAGCATTAGTTTGTATATTTCCATTGGTTGCTGTCTGCTTGAGAAGGCCTTTTCATATTTAACCAGGCCACTCAGAATTCGGCAACATCGGCACAGTTTCTACGTGATTCGTGTGCAGACAGTTAACACGTGTAAAANGGCCACTCAGAATTCGGCAACATCGGCACAGTTTCTACGTGATTCGTGTGCAGACAGTTAACACGTGTAAAAGAGTAATTCAGCTAATCAAGATAGGCAAACGACCCTACAGCGTTTTGGAATATCAATTTTTTTGAATTATTTTCGCAAAATTTTGCTACCCCTATACATAATACATCTAAATAAAAGGCTTGGCAAAATTAATATGCAATATCGATCATACCGGTGAGTGAGCCGAGTCTTCATGACCGGAAGGGACATCGCAATNTTCTCATTTACGATTTCAGAAACAAGCATACTTTGTCGTTTTGCGTGGGTTCGCTATTGCGAGGCAATACGGTACGAAAAATCTGCTGCCAATTATTGACTGTTCGAAAGGATAATGAGCTAGACGATGCATAATTAAAGATAGTGATTTTTGGCAAAAAAAAAAAATACCATTTACACTGTAGACTTCAATACTATAAGCACCCAGCATTAGTTTGTATATTTCCATTGGTTGCTATCTGCTTGAGAAGGCCTTTTCATATTTCACCAGGCCACTCAGAATTCGGCAACATCGGCACAGTTTCTACGTGATTCGTGTGCAGACAGTTAACACGTGTAAAAGAGAAATTCAGCTAATCAAGATAGGCAAACGACCCTACAGCGTTTTGGAATATCAATTTTCTTGAATTATTTTCGCAAAATTTTGCTACCCCTATACATAATACATCTAAATAAAAGGATTGGCAAAATTAATATGCAATATCGATCATACCGGTGAGTGAGCCGAGTCTTCATGACCGGAAGGGACATCGCAATATTTTTTCTGTAATGCTCTTACTAATAAATTTTATATCGTTCCTTATTAATACACGCATGGCAGTTGAGGAAATAAAGCAACGATGTTTAAAGGTGACAGTGGAACACGTATCTAATACGTAGATACCTCAAAAATTCACGGATTAATTTTGGTACAAGCTAGAATTCAAAACACGTGTGTTTATATAACTTCAACCATTGGACCACGCGGTGTTTGACACCTCCTGGAGAACGCTAGCTCAATCATCGCCACCCACTGTGACAGCAGACAACCAATGTCCAGTTGGCATCGGCATATTTGTACATAAGACCGTAGAGCTCAGTCTGCAGGTCGTTGAACTCGCGGATTTTTCAGGTCTTTACTAATACGTCATCGGCTCTACTCTCAAGGCACTTAATTTCCGTGTATCGTGTCGAATAGTGATACAGATAAAAGCATGATTTACACCCGTCTAGTACTTTCAAAATGGTGTAATAAAATTTCAATTCGTAAATGTCACTATGCTTTAGTTCATACTCGATTTCAAAATATAAAACACCTTTTAGAACAACAAATAAACTAAAATGTATATTTACGAGTTATAAACAATTATCGAATATTTTTCGCAGCCAAAATCGAACAGCAGAAATATTCAGTAATTTTACTTTTAAGAACTGGATATCTAGGCCTATGTGTATCTTTGTAACATAAGAAGGCGAACCCCTTTATAAGATGTAGGGTTTGATTTGACACCTACATTGCCGAGTTGTACCAATCCAACAGGCATCTGTATCTGAACTTTTCCTTTGCAGAACACTTTAGGTTTACGAGTCGTATAACACACATATCCAAAAGGGAGACGTACAAAACGTCATTTTAAAATTTATATATAGCAGCTTGACATCCGCAAATTTCCCGTGGCGGGGCGCGCGAAAATTTCATCGAGGGTAGGAACCTTCCTGTGGAGTTTTGGCTGCTGCTAAACGTTTTCCTCGCGAGCTCTGATATAATTTCGAGCACCACCCTTGCACCTTCCTTCCCCCTTTCCAACCCTCACTGACGTCTCCTCGCGGGATGAGGGCGAATGTAATTTTCGGAGGCGACCACCTTCCAATCTTCCCCCTCCTCAAGGTTTATCAAACTGCCAGTCGCGAGGAGTCACGAGTATAACTATCCGTGGACGAGTTACGAGGATGAGGCAACCTCAAAGAGGGAAAGTTACGAGACTTGATGTGGCAACCTTCACGAGGTAAAGTTACGAGACTTGACGTGGCAACCTTCATGAGGGAAAGTTACGAGACTTGATGTGGCAACCTTCACGAGACTCGACGAGGCAACCTCCACGAGGGAAAGGAGCAGGAGAGAGATGCTGCATGTGGTGAGCGGGAGCAACTGGTAATGACACCTTCCGCGGGTGTGAACTACACTCTAAACCCAAATCAGTGATATCTATCAGCAAAACCTCATTCACTGAAAGCCAGTTGATAAGCTACTGCCGACTGGCGAACTAGGCAAATTAACTGGGAACAAGTAACTTATAGCAGTGCAATTCTTGTTAATCAGTGGGAATCACAAATAAATCAGTGAAATTTAGTCACCAAATTAATTAGTTACTTGGCACTGATTATTAGTCACTCGCTTTCACAGTTTTCCCTGTTGGCTCAATTCTCATGGTTTTAGCTATAGAGCGTATTCACGGTACTAGTTTAATCTTTTAAAAAAGTCACTAAATCTAACATCATGAAAGAAGGGAAGTTCCTTAAATAGCCATTTTGGTCTGTTTGTTGCAAGACACGCAATTAGGCCTGCCTAAACATCCGCTCGTTTTTTAAAATTAATTTTGGCAATCAGTAAGTATTTGATTTGCCTCAAAACGCTTGCAGAGCTTAACAGAGACAAGCTGTATATCTCCACCGAAACTCTAATGTAATTGACAAATGCAATACGCCAAGCTTGTTAACGATAGAAACATCACATTCGCTGATATAATATTTTTCATATAAATCATTCGAAATTCTTCATATTAAAAATTTACGCACTTGTATCCATGCTATCTACAACGACGGTGAAGAATTATACAGGAATTTATATCAGTAAAAAAATAGTAAAAACTTCGCTTTCAAATTAACTTCCGTTTCCTATAAAAGTGATTTAAATTTAAAATGAAACTCGTAACATGGCTGTGGAAAAATTCTTGTCAGCTGTCACAGAAAGCAAAAAAGTCATTTCTTGTTGCTTTCGTTGCATTCTTCGACTACATAAAATAATGCGAATCGTATAGCTGGGTCATAAAAAAACTCTCATACTTTTTAATTATACAAAGTGAAATTTTTTTCCGGGGGGGGATTATAAAGGAATTTCTGTGAACTCTCGGGTCTTGCAAAGCCAATCCCGCGTTCTCTGCTCTGTTATTTGGGTTTCGCATGTCTCTGCAATGGCGGAGTGTAGTTAATGACTACCGATACAGCTGCTGAGATAACATGACTTGCAAATATTTTCGGAGGGCAAAGAGGGGAGGATGGGGGGAATAGAAAGGTTCCTTTTGTGCCGGCATAAAGTCTCGCGTGGAATGCGAACAAAAAAAAATCCTACCTCGGGGGATAATAAAGTACTTTTCGGTACGCCTGGTAAAGCGGTCGGTTCAAACCGGCAATAAAGTAAATTAAAACTCTTTCCCCTCGGCCCCCCTGTTTCGGCAATTTCCTTCTCGTCGCTTTATCCTTTGAAGAGGGGCGGAATGCGAAGGGGTTGCAATGGGAAAGGGGAGAAAGTGAGTGCTTGACTGATTGTGTTGCGAGAGTTGAGTCTTTTGATGAAAGCCTGTTGTGGGAGAAGAGGAGGGGGACGAATCGGGACGAGTATGCGGGAAGGGGAAGAGGGGAAATGACAGACAAGGCTTCCATCACACGCACACAGGATAAAATAAACACACACACACACACATACGTCTCACTACGTTCAGCAGGAGAAAACTTTACACGCAAACACACGCTTCGTTGCGAAAACATGACTTAGCCCTTGACATTTTTACCCTTTGGTCAGGTGCTCAAAGACGCTGCTGTTTTAGCTATGCGGNCGAAAACATGACTTAGCCCTTGACATTTTTACCCTTTGGTCAGGTGCTCAAAGACGCTGCTGTTTTAGCTATGCGAACATTACCAGAAGCACACTTGTATTGCAAAATGTAAACGGAAAGGTAGTGATAAATAATTTATTTGTAACTTTAATTTTACAGAAAAAAAAGTACACACACGCCGTCAAATACACAGGAGAAAACACTGGGGGTGATTGAGTTCTTCCAAATGATCTTGNAAAAAAAAGTACACACACGCCGTCAAATACACAGGAGAAAACACTGGGGGTGATTGAGTTCTTCCAAATGATCTTGCTATAGTAACGGACGTTGGCAAATAAGTAGCAAGGTAATTCAACTGGAAGGCTTAAACGAGCTGAATGGAAATGGGATGAGAAGAAATTGAGTTGTTATAGTGAATTTTGCGATTTCTTATAAAACGGAAGGCTGTTATAAAAAAAAAATTCTCTTCGTGAACAACTTAATGTCAAAACCCATACAAGAATCTGCATTGGCAAAATCATTTCATCTGTAATCTTGTTAATCATATAAGAAATCGCAAACCTAATTCTTAAACAATATTTGTTGTCAGCGCGTAATTTTTAAGTAAAATTACAGTGAATAAGAGACAGTGTCAGCGGAGGAACGTGCTAAACCGCATTTTAGTAAACGAGCTTGTTCCGTTCCGTGCATCAAACGCATTATGCTACACGAGAGCTACCCAGTTCGGCTCAGCGAATCACATAAACGCCGTATGTCTACGTATTTCCGGCAGGTTATGCTTGCAAAGTGAACTATTTTAAAAATAAATTGCTTCCTGCAATGCTATCACACTGGCGTAAACAGGAAACGTTCCTAAATTTAGGATAAAATACTTTACGAGGGAAATAGCTGAGATTAAATTAGTGAACAATAGAAACTGCTTAATAAACATGCCATCTGGTGATATATGTGACGTCAAACTTATACATTTCAGTTAGTTAACGAGATTTGTGATTGTCCTTATGGATTTGTCCAAATTCCCAATACATAAAAAAAAAAAAACTCTAAATGATAAACATTTCAATTTTCGACTGTCGAATGGGAAACTTTATTAAAATATAATCGATTAACAAGAATTACAAAATTAGTTTGACTTTTGTTTCTTATTTAAAAAGGGTGTTATATAGCCCAGGAATTTCACTTCAAATGAAAAGAGTGTTTATTGTATTTGTGTGCGAATTGTTTTTGTGATTGTTGTGTAGGCTAGTTGTAACTAACCTTAATTAATAGCGGTATCTAGTGTCGATGATACGTATATTTTACTTTAAGTCTCGAAAGATAAAAAAAAAAAAAACAATTTTGCTTGTATGTCTCTTGCTGGAAAGACGTTCAAAGCAAATAAAAACGGCTTGAAAAATTCGAAACATCCCAAAATGCAATTAGATTGTTCAAGTGTGTCATTTCCGTACAGGTAAAATAGGATTTAAATTTTATTTCTATGAGATGGTGAATTCAGATTTTGCTGTGGAAATCCTGCATCAGGTATTTATTTACTATTATCAGTCCCAATTTATTTAATATATGGCTGGATTACAGACACTCCTAAGTGTAATTTATTATGCTGGTTTGCCATAACATTGTATAATTATTTTCCGTTTTTAAAACAGCACAAGTTTAAATCACATTTAGTTCAATTCCCGTTTTAGATAACTACTGCGATAGGCATTTAGCAAGGACGCAAAAACTTGACTTTCCAAAGTTAACCTGTTTTTCTTTAGCATATTTGAAGGCATCTTAGCTTTTTCAAATCCAGCATTTGTCACCTGTTCTGGCTGCATCTCATCTGATTTTTTGCCCCTTCTCTAGGAATCGTATATCATGTTTACGAATCCTATGTGCTATTTATAACTGACAACAACTATAGGTTCAATGGAACGCCAATTTTTGCAATGAAATGTTATGAAGTGATGTTAACTACAAAAATTAAATATACATAAAATAACAAAAATTCTTATAACTTGAAAGTATAACTTTACCAGGACGTAAGAAAATTTGGTAATAACCACGAATGGACTTTAGTAGCATTTTTGCAGCCTGAGGTATGGTAAATTTTCCATACAATGTATGGGATAAAAACTTCTTTCACTAGAGTTTAAGAAGTCAAGTGAATATATATACACTTGTATGTATACATGTATATATACATGTAACCACATGGGCAATAAGATAGAAAATGTTCGAGGCGTAAACTTTTACTCAATCTATTTAAAATAAATTCAACAGGTCTAACATTATACACACCGCTAACAGACTAGTACATAAATGAATATGATATATTATAATTATAATATAGTAAAAGACTGAAAATTTAAAATCGAAAAAGTTTACCATATTTCTTAGTTACCAACCAATTGAATTAAGTATTTTTGACTTCCCTTTCACAAGGAACCACGAAGAGGTTCACTAACTGCCTTCTCGGTACTGTCCTACAGGCGTCCCAACTCCCGAATATTGGCCAGAAGGCCCTAGCAGTTGCTCTTCACTAAGAAAATAAATTCCCAACCCTTTAGCACTAAGCCACCAACGTGGCAATGCATGTCATCATACCTAGGGAACAGTGTACTTCAGAACAGAGGTGAAACGGGGCCGCGGTGTTGTAGTGGTTAAACTACTCGTCTCCCACCTAGGCGAACCGGGTTCAATTCACGGTGGGGTCACAGCATGTGGGAATCGTGACGGACGATGCCGCTGGTCAGTGGGGTTTCTCGGGAGTCTCCCGTTACCCCCCGCTTCTCTATTCTCACCTCGCTTAACACTCATCGGCTCTCAAGACCTCGATGTCGGGAGGCGCTCAAATCTCTCCGTTCAACAGAGGCGCAACAGCCGTTTATACAGCGAACTTCAACCGCACGNCCGACTTTGAATTCCGGCGCTTCTCTATTCTCACCTCGCTTAACACTCATCGGCTCTCAAGACCACGATGTCGGGAGGCGCTCAAATCTCTCCGTTCAACAGAGGCGCAACAGCCGTTTATACAGCGAACTTCAACCGCACGCTCTAGCAAAATGGCGTCACTCACGAGCAATATGTTGGAACGCCGTTCTCCAATCAGTGCCTGGTAACCTACACGCCAGCCGGTAAGCCAGCCTGTTGGAACATTTGCAGCCTGTAGTAGCCAATCAGACAGAAGGCGTGTTCGCAGATCATAACGCAGCCAACTAGAGAACGGGTACGCCCACATCAAAGAAAACGCCACGCTATTTCGTCTCTGTGTTCTTATCTACTCTTTGGCTAGGGTAATCCGATTTCCACGAAAATATTTCCTATCTAGGTGTATCACTAAAACACTTCAGTTCAGATGCACTTTCGCTACTGGATGGTTTTAACTGCTGCTAAATATGCGTGCACTAAGAGAACAGCCAAAAAAATATTTGTTTGCATAATGCTAAAATTATATTTATTTGTGTCAGCAATATACTTTGTTGAGTTAACAAATCTTTTAAAGTAACAGAACTAATTGTGTTCATCTAACAAACTACACGATTGAATTAACAAAAACTTTGTGTTGGGCCAAAATAAATTAGACTGTCAGCAAAATATTAGTTTGAGTCAACTGTATACATTTGTTTGGGCACTCGTTTGATTACCTTCGTTCGAAAATACAACTGGAATGTTTTTTTGTGTTTTTTCTGATATTTAGGAGAGTATCTGGGTTTGTTAGTGCAATTATTGATGCTTAATAATGGCATGAACATCATTATTGAACAAGTTCAACAGAAAACTAAAAAGTAAAGGTAAACACCTACAAATATTTATTTGCACACGTTGTGCAGTGTTTGAATGTTTGTATACAACCACGTTCCAATTTTATTAGTATTCACCTTAACTATGGTACATTCAATTATGACAAAAGTTCCTGAATATGTTACACATTTAGAGCCATATTTAGAGACCCAGAAATTTGGCGAACCCATTTCAGGATGAGCTAGACTACTAACACATGTACACTTGACTTTCTTTTCCAATTGGATCGCAGTTTGTAAGCCACGCCCTGGACGAATGTAAGCCAATAACCAACCTGCAAGAAAACTAGGGCCGAATGCCCTGCTACCTTGTCTGGAGCAAAACAGGAGCATCAGCCAATGAACAACTGACTGATTCTCGAGTGCAGAGAGGAATGTGGAGTATAGCTTGTTGTTAAATGAATCCGCGAAATTCCCGGGTCTGTAGACATATTTAAGGTTTGGGTGCGCACCGCTGTGGCAATAAACCACAACTAGAGACCTGAAAAATTCGCGTTTTCATTTCGGGACAAGCTAGAATTCAAAACCCCGTATGTTTGTATTGTTAATGCTATTGGTCTACTCGTTAAATTACACCTCCTGAACAACTCTGAGCCTATAATAAGTACACAGTAAAATGCAGGCCGAATCACCGTCTTCCACTAATACAACAAGGAACCAATGAACAGTGATATCTGCTTGATTTTGCACATGAAATTAAAGTATAGCCTACAGGTCATTGAACTAGCGAATTTCTCAGGTCTCTAATCATAACGCATAACCTCAACCTAATTTCCTCGCCTCTTACAATCAACGTTTCACGCAAATGCCCAGGAAGCGCTCTACGAACAATGTGCGATGTCTGCTGTTGAGTTCAACAAGAAAGTTTCTAAAACCAGTTCTATTCATTCGTGGTGACGCTTTTTTTTTCCATACAGAGTGGCCTGGTTTTCATCTATGACAAAACATCCTCGCAACGGCTGTACTGAATGAAAGTGTAGGCCTGTAATATGAGGCGTGTTATGAAGTGATCAGGCCTTAGCTGGACGGCCTGCCTGATCACACCTTCAAACATTAAACCAGGGCACGAGCGTGATTGCAACAACACCTGGCGAAAGACAGTTGCAGAAATACCCTCCACCGGCCAGTAAACGGTGACGAAAATATTAAACAACGCCCCCGATATAGGCCAACGTAACACCGGGAGCGANGGCGAAAGACAGTTGCAGAAATCCCCTCCACCGGCCAGTAAACGGTGACGAAAATATTAAACAACGCCCCCGATATAGGCCAACGTAACACCGGGAGCGAGGTATTTTGTCGTCGGGCCACTGGAACGAGAAGACCTCTGAAGATGGGTGTGTCCGGCCGTCGTTAACCGCATCCTAGAATCAGCCTCCGGCAACATGAACAAGGTGGGGACTTCCCAATGGACTGTATTAGTAATGGCGTGAGGTAATAATAGTTAATATAATTAATTAGCATTCCATTTAAGCTCCCCTGGTCAATGGTCACGTAAATAGTTATTGTATAATTCTTATGTTCAATAAATTCCATCTTATACTGTTGTGCTCTACCTAATCATGACTCATTATTTAGCTACGCCCATAGCGCCTTTCAGGTATGAATTGATTAAAAAGTAAATTCAGAGGAGACGACATAAAAAATATTCTAGAAATTTTAAGATTTGCTGTTGGAAAATTAAGTGTACACCTGCAACTAAAAAAATTAATTTTTAAGGATACTTTCAACAAAAAATATTTTTGGTTCATTAAAAGTGTGTTTGTGATGAGCTGTAATAGCAATTATTTGTGCACGTGATTATTTTTCCTCTCCTTTTCCGACAGAGTAGAATAAAACAACTTTGCGATCGCTATTTACGATTGTCATGGACAAACTAGCTTTCGGTGTTACAAGATGGCAAAGCCGAGCGCTTAATCTCAGCGATCGAAGTTGTTCGACAACACAAATGCGCAGAAACTCTGTAACCCCGCAAAGCCAGCCAGGCGCTACCTCTGTATAAAGGCCAAAGGATTTGTCAGGATAACGTTCACAAACTTTGCAGTGATTTTACGAGGATCCGGGCAAAGCAGCTTGAAAACTGGAATGTGTGACTAATGTCCGGTTGCACCATTGAATTTCATCGCTCGAATCCCATGAACTCCAGCGTGGCGAACATTTAATCACCAAATAACAAGCCATGTATACGAAAAAAAGTTAAATATAAACATATTATCGCATATATTTACCATTTTTTAATAATGCTATTTGGTGATTAGATGCAGTATATGTAGGGCAAGTGACTTTTCGCGTAAAAATCGGAGCACACAGTAGACTTCAATACTTTATACACACCTCAGCTGTTGTTACACCTCCATTGGCTGCTGGCGCCGTGTCCGCCTTTGACCAAGCCACTCAGGACTAAGTAACTCCGACACTGAACATTCGCGATTCGTGCGCAAACGGTTAACGCGGACCAGAACATCTTTTAGACAATCAAAGAAGCTGGACGAGCCTACAGTGCTTTGGACTGTATCTTGTCTGGAAATCTTTTCGCGAAATATCACTGCCCCTAAGTATATGTCAAGCAGTAGCCCAAAGCCTAAGTAATAAGTAATTGTTATTACGGCTGCGAAAAAAAAAGAATTGGTTATTACATATCAAATTATTTAAACAAAATTGAAAATGTAAAATTTTTTATTCGAGGAAAATGTCATCACTTGGGCAATGCATTTTTCGCGAATAGGTTTATGCTCATGCTATAATTCAATATCCTACGTCCACAACAAAACAACTTCCTTCGGTTATTGGCAGCGCGTCTACGTAAAAATATACGGAGTAATTTTGAATGGGCCAACCAGAATAAAGTTCTCCGATAATGAACGTCTATGATTCGCGGGCAGATACTTGAGGTACGTGGCATTTGAAATCACCCGACCACGGAAGTGCATAAGTGTTTTGGAGTGCAACTGGTCTCGAAATATTTTCGCCGTAGGGGGGGGGACATGCCCAGGCTAGTCATCACATACAATGCTTAAGAGTTGAACAAAGTTGGGGACAGTTATAAAATAATTAATATTTTGAGGTGTCCTGCACCCTTAACGGTTGAGAGCTTCGTCAGATTCGGTCCGGCTACAGAGCCAGCGAGCATGGTTGCAGGACGGGATTGGCTAGCCGAGGGGGATGGAAGACCAGGGTAGGGTGTGTGTGTATTGCTCCCCCCCCTCCTGTCCTTCCCACCCCTACCACATTACGCCCGCGGCAGGCTGTCACACGTATGCCTGAATATTCATGGCAATGGACCCTCGGCTACCTGCGGGCGACCCTCCTGGGCGTGGATTTATGGCGCCAACTGACAGCAGGTATTTTTTTCAACCTCCACTACTGGGAATGCAATATACATGGCTGACTGTGGCGTGCGCGTCGAATTTTTTTTTGTCACACTCCTTTCCCCACCCTTATGGATGCTGGCATTTATATGCTGAAATAAATTTCCCTCTGCGTTGAGAGCTCTGCTTCCAAACCGTCCTGCGGCCTTGTTCACTATCGTGGTCACGTTGCAAGTTAGTGATCATTATGGACACTACTGTACGCAGTAAGGCCTCAAGTGATTCCTCGTGGCTGATCTCATTTGAGGAATGTTGTACATCACTTAGACATCAATGTCTAAGGGTTTTGCCTACCTGGCCCTTAGACTGCGTTACAGGGTGTTCGAAATCCAGTTTTCTTTGACGAAACTTTTAAACTTGCCCCTAGCATGCTTACCTACTAAAAGACATCATACCCCAGAAGAAGACGGAATGGTACTAAACTGCCGTATCTTGAAACATACTAGCCGGACACTAGTCCAACTACGGTAGGAGCCTGAACTGAACTTTGCCACAGACTTCTCATCAATAAAATGATTTGGGTTCCTCTGAAAGTCCCATAGGTAGAGACCTGAAAAATTCGCGTTTTAATTTCGGGAAAAGCTAGAATTCAAAACCCCATACGTTTGTATTGCTAATGCAATCGGTCTACCCGTTAAATTACGCCTCCTAGAAAACTCTGAGCCTATAATAAATACACAGTAAAATGCATACCGAATCACCGTATTCCGCTAATACAACAAGAAACCAATGAACAGTGATATCTGCATGATTTTGCATACGAAAATAGAGTATAGCCTACAGGTCATCGAACTCGCGAATTTTTCCGGTCTCTACCCATAGGTACACGCAGCACTAAGAAAAAACTGCACGCCAGTTCAGAGTCTGCGCGTAGCGGCGATGGCGCTCTTGTAGCGCGTGTCAGTGTAACCCTTATAGCTCCCGTACTTCACAGCCGAAAAATGAGAAACGCGATGCAGGTAGGTGGACCCCTTAATGCCAATATCATCAATCACGTGGCACGTTGTTCACTGCTTGCAAGAAACATGCTGTAGACAAGTACAGCGCATATAAAGAAACCACGTGGTTGCAACACTCCTCAAACAGATACGCAGCCAATAGACGAGGAAAATTTGCAAGTGTGCACGTAGAAAGTGGAAGTCTAGCCTGGGCACAAATATTTTCGCGAAAAACACGTGGCCCTGATAATCTCGCAATTCGGGGGCAGCGGTGGCGTAGTGGCCAGGGCGCTCGCCTCCCACCATGTCGATCCGGGCTCGATCCCCGGCGGGTCCACTCCTGGATTTTCACATGTGGGAATCATGCTGGACGATGCCGCTTGCTGGCGGGATCTCTCGGGGTACCCCCGCTTCCACCGCCCCCGCATTCCAGCGCCGCTCCATTCTAGGGCCTCACCTATGCCATGCTCAGGGATGACGGCCACCTACGGGTCCCAGCTGGAAAGACCGTCACTCGGAGGGTGTTGCCTTGCCCTGGGTGCACTCCCCACATGCCATTATTATTATCTCGCAATTGAAGAACAAATGATTACTTTAAACAAAATATACATAAAACAAATATTTCGAAATTGTTAATGTATTCTTACGAAACTGATCTCTACGCGTTTGATCACCACGATTCTGTTACTCAAAAATGTCGTTGAAGTTTTAAAAACTCTTAATTCTGAAGGGTGTCGGTACCCTCTCCTGAAATAATTTCTCTTTACTGAAAATAGTTTGTTCTCCTGCTTTTCAAATGGCAATACATTTTTTTTTAAAGTTGTTGAATTCAGATGTTATTCACAGAAATCTGAATATACCAGTTATCCATGGTATTTAAACACTGACTTAATTCAAACTATGTACATATACCATGTTAACTCAATATAAATAATAAAAATATATATATGCTCTGTCATCTCACGAGCTATATGGAAAGAAATAGCTTCCTTGAGCAATTTGGGGGTTTTTTCATTTAGTCAATCAGCAATATATGTATCAAAATGGCTGCGTAGGCGACGGATTAATTGATAATTTGTAATTTTTCTTGTCTTTAGTCTTAATTGTTTGCTTTACTTCTGCTTAGGAAGCTTGTGATTTTCACTGTTTAAAATTATTTGGCAATCAGGCTCTGGGAGTAAAAGCTATAGAACTCCGGCGTCCAGGGTTTTTAGACTCAGTGGGTCTTCGAGTTCTGTGAGTCTTAAATATCTTAAAGAGTACGCACTAAATATAAAACAGACAATGGATACCAAATATGGTTACGAATAAACAACCAACTTCAATAAACGACCAACAACTCTTGGTATTTACGAGAATTATTTCTTTTCGCCGAAGTTAGCGTAGTTCTTCGTCAGTTGAAACACGTAAAGATACGTGCGAAATTCGCGTGTTATCTTTCGGCGACGCGATAGGCACCACTGCCTTATAAACAGTTGGCCACAGTGCCTGGTTTCATTGGCCGCTGCGCTACAATCAACGTCACGTATCTGCTCGATCTCCTCACAATAGGTTGGCCAATCCACCACTGAGCTTATATAATTCGATCAAGAGTTCTACGAGGCGCGCCAGACGTGCTTTTGGACGACGGCTGAAGTTGGTCAAACGCACAGTTACTTGGAGTTCAAGCTGTCCTTTAAAATAATAACGCGAATTTTGGCAGTTCTCTACGTATAATACGTCGCGTATGGGGCGTCGTACGTGGAAAGTATCTGCAGGGCGCTGTAAGACGTAGCTGTGTCTGTCTACGTAATAGAACACGTTTTTTTACTGACAAACTTAAAAAAGAAGAAGAAGTAGAACCGCCTGTTCGGTAAGTAACTTTGGCTCATGAAGAAGGAGGAAGAGAAGCAGTAGGAATGCAGGAAGTCTTCAATTTTGGTTCCGCCGGCGAGGGGCGAGGGGTGCGAGTGAGAAATAGCGCGAGCTAGGGAAGGGGTCT
>NQII01001293.1:183574-201238 GCA_002778355.1 Clitarchus hookeri
ACATACACAGTGGAGCCTGTGAGAAGTGTTTCTGTTGCACTGTATATAAGACAAGCAGCAGTCAATTGTCATTCTGACATGTCATCAGCTGACAGTAGTGTTGTCACAGGGGAGATGTTTCCATATTAGTGCTAGTTATTGACACACAACAGTAACATACACAGTGGAGCCTGTGAGAAGTGTTTCTGTTGCACTGTATATAAGACAAGCAGCAGTCAATTGTCATTCTGACTTGTCAACAGCTGACAGTAGTGCTGTCACGGGGGAGATGTTTCCGTATTAGTGCTAGTTATTGACACACAACAGTACATACACAGTGGAGCCTGTGAGAAGTGTTTCTGTTGCACTGTATATAAGACAAGCAGCAGTCAATTGTCATTCTGACATGTCAACAGCTGACAGTAGTGTTGTCACGGGGGAGATGTTTCCGTATTAGTGCTAGTTATTGACACACAACAGTAACATACACAGTGGGGCCTGTGAGAAGTGTTTCTGTTGCACTGTATATAAGACAAGCAGCAGTCAATTGTCATTCTGACATGTCAACAGCTGACAGTAGTGTTGTCACGGGGGAGATGTTTCCGTATTAGTGCTAGTTATTGACACACAACAGTAACATACACAGTGGGGCCTGTTAGAAGTGTTTCTGTTGCACTGTATATAAGACAAGCAGCAGTCAGTTGTCATTCTGACATGTCAGCAGCTGACAGTTGTGTTGTCACGTGGGAGATGTTTCCGTATTACCGCTAGTTATTGATCGCGAAGAACACCGTATTGATCTGACATAGACCTACAGTATTCTGCAGCGTGAAGTAAATACTTGTGTACACTCGGGATATCAAGTGTTAGAGTGTTTAACAATGACAAGCAACATGTAACAAGTAAACACTCCATATCATGATTAAAATTCTTAAAACAACTGATCTATATAACGTTTTACGCATGCGATAAATTAAGAAATAAAACACAAGTTTGGAAATATTTTCGTTTCGCAGTGTAATATTTACCAACTTGCTGGAAAGTGCTATAGCTTGTCTGAAGAATTGATCGGAAGTGAAGGTGGTTTTAAATTTAGTATAAAAAATGGTGTAGGGGAACGGAAGCTCCCGTAAAAAAATTTCCGTAATTTGGGGTAGTTTTGAATCAGTCAGGGCAACTTTGTACTACCCCATAATGCAATTTATAATTCTTAACGTATATCGTACTCATATTGGTAACGGCATATCAGTTAACCCGCCTCATTCACAGCACAGCGGCCGCGAATTTTTTCTAACAAAACACAACTTCTTTATACTAAGAGGCCGCGGTGGTTTAGAGGTTAGACTACTCCCCTCCCACCTGGGCGAGCCGGGTTCGATTCCCGGCAACGTCACTCCCGGATTTTCGCACGTGGGAATCGTACCTGACGATGCCGCTGGTGGCCGGGTTTTCTCGGGGATCTCCCGTTTCTCTCGCCCTTTCTTCCCGGCAGTGCTCTATACTCACCTCACTTCACCCTCATCGGCTCTCAAGACCTTCCGCGCGACACCGGGCGCCGAGTCACTTAGTGCAAAGTCAAAATTCAGTAGCTTGATGCGAAAAATTTTTTTTACTAATTTATAAGTGGAAAATTAATTTATTTGGATAGACATATATATTTTGAATGAAAGTATACCCCAGAAAGTAACGTACTACCACTCGTTGATGCCAGTAAAGAAGTTTTAACACAGCAACGGGTAACTTTTTGCACGAAACAACTTCCACCGTACCGGGAAATTCCAATCGGGGTTCTACTGTTTTTCTATATTTGATCAGTGTTTTATTACATAAACAGAAGTAGATACGCCTTGTAGTGTCGTGCAAATTGTTTCAAGTGACAATGACCCTTACGAGACACATTACACGTGTTTAAACTGACCAAGGACTGTACTAATTTCGGCCAAAGGAAAGACTTTAGGCAAATGCTAAGGGTTGTTTGTTCTTTATTGTAGTTTTATCGTTGTTCTTGGCCATACTCAATATTCCTTGAAGTTTTATAATTATTACGTACTTTTACTCTGTTAAAGATGCACAGGACTCAAAGACCCACGGAGTCTTAAAACCCCGAACGCCTGAGGTCCATGGCTAAAACTCTCCACACTGCTATCTCAGAGCCTGAGTGCAGAGTTATGCTAAAGAGAGAAAACCACTACTGTTTAGTTCTAAGCCTTGTAAGTAGGGGCAGTGACTTTTCGCGTAAAAATCGGAGCACACAGTAGACTTCAATACTATATACACACCTCAGCTGTTGTTACATCTCCATTGGCTGCTGGCACCGTGTCCGTCTTTGACCAAGTCACTCGGGACTAAGTAACTCCGACACTGAATCTTCGTGATTCGTGCGCAAACGGTTAACACGGGCCAGAACATTTTTTAGCCAATCAGAGAAGTTGGACGACCCTACAGTGCTTAGGACTGTATCTTGTTTCGAAATATTTTCGCGAAATATCACCGCCCCTACTTATAAGTAGAGAACGGAAAAAATTGCGAGTTCAATGACCTGCAGGCTAGACTCTACAGTCTTATGTACAAATATGCTGACATGAACTAAACATTGGCTGCTTTCTGTCACAGTGGAATACGACGATTGGACCAGCATTCTCCACGAAGTGTCAAATACGCCGTGGGCCAATGGATTAAGTTATATAAACGCATGGGTTTTTAATTCTAAGTTGTGCTAAAATGAATCTGCGAATTCTTCAGGTCTCTACTTATAAGTGACAGTNACGCATGGGTTTTTAATTCTAAGTTGTGCTAAAATGAATCTGCGAATTCTTCAGGTCTCTACTTATAAGTGACAGTAAAGTGAACAATCAAGACTAAAGAGCATGCGTTAGAGTCGCAGTGGAAAGCAGGGGTACATCCTCAGGGAAAGAAGCTAGGAAGGGAAATTATGATGTTATGGTGTGATCAGGCCTTAGCTGAACGGCTTGCCTGATCACACCTTCAAACATTAAACCTGAAAACGAGCGGGATTGAAACGCCACCATTTGGTCGTCGATCCTTGCGAAAGAAGACAGTTGCAGAAATCCCCTCCACCGGTCACTGAGCGGGGCCGCAGAACCACGCGCTTGATATAGGTCGGCGTAACACCCGAAAGAGCGTCTTTCGACCAGAGTCTTTCGACCGGCGTCTGTCGTCTGTCGTCTTTCGACCAGCTTCTTTTGTTTGTCGTCTTTCGTCTTTAGTCCTTTGGGCGACCCGACCAGCGAAGCAGATCAGAAGGATGGATGTGTCCGGCCGGCGTTAACCTTCTCACAGAATCAGCCTCCGGCTGCAACAAGGTGATGACTTTCCAGTTAGATTTAATTAAAATGGCGTGAATCATAATCTAATTAAATAATAATATTAAATTCAATGTAAAGCTCCCCCGATCAATAGTAATTTAAATAGCANGTGAATCATAATCTAATTAAATAATAATATTATATTCAATGTAAAGCTCCCCCGATCAATAGTAATTTAAATAGCGACTGTATAATCTTCATGTAATAAAACTCATCTTATACTGTTGTGCTCTACCGAATCATGAGTCGTTATTTGAGATANACTGTATAATCTTCATGTAATAAAACTCATCTTATACTGTTGTGCTCTACCGAATCATGAGTCGTTATTTGAGATACGCCCCCAGCCCCCAGCATACTCTCACATAGATATACTACATTGTTACTTAGTTCGTAACAATATGCTGCCACCAAAATAGGTTTGAAGTGTTAGCCACACTCCCCACTAAGATGTAGGAGGCAAGGAGATGCCCTCAACAAGACTTGTGACCTCAGGTCAGGCTTTAAGTCTTCGGAAGTTAGTTCCGTGAGTTGTACTAACCAAAACCAGCATAGGAGATGATTATATGACTAAATAATATCGATTTCGACTCTCAGTTACAGTATATAACTCTGAAACTATTAAAGTGTTCGACCTAACTCGTGCTATGTGTGGCAAAATATATCCGTATTGGTACAATATTACCTAAATTAATGTCTCCACCAGCTAAAGGCAACGTCCACCATATTTCCCACATATGAAACTTCAAGTTAACAAATACAAGGATTCATACCCAGTTCTCTGTAGGGGAGTAGATTGGTCTGACCACTACACCACTGTGGCCCCCACACCTTNTACAAGGATTCATACCCAGTTCTCTGTAGGGGAGTAGATTGGTCTGACCACTACACCACTGTGGCCCCCACACCTTCAATTGACCAAATTTACACCTCGTAATGTGCAGTCATTCATTAGGTTTGGCGGAGATTAAAAACAATTCTCTGACTAAACTTTTCGATTATGAAATATAATTTAAAATATCTCACCTATAATGTAAGCTTGTAGAATATTTCGCTAACGATTGAGATCCAAAAGGGCCACGCTTTAAAACCGGAGATGTTTTTGTTGTCAGTTAATCTTTCCTGGGACACACTTCTAACACCATGTTCCAATTCGCAGAGAGAGTTTTCTCTCACCCACTCTTGACGTCATAGAATCTTCTCAGCTGTACACACTAGGGAGAGAAAAAGATACAGACAGGCAGACAGAGAGAAAGAGAGAGAGGAAGAGAGATAGAGAGAGAGAGCGAGAGTGAATGACGAACTATACTCGCTTCTGAATCTAGTATCTTCTGTGACCACCACGTTGTTTTGACGCCCAACCTAAAAATGGTATACTTATTTNCACACTAGGGAGAGAAAAAGATACAGACAGGCAGACAGAGAGAAAGAGAGAGAGGAAGAGAGATAGAGAGAGAGAGAGCGAGAGTGAATGACGAACTATACTCGCTTCTGAATCTAGTATCTTCTGTGACCACCACGTTGTTTTGACGCCCAACCTAAAAATTGTATACTTATATTTCTTGTTTATCCTACAACAAGAGCAATCAATTAAACGCCATTATTACGCTTGTGAATTCCGTAATATTAACAAAATTCATAACGGAATGTTACACAAAGAAAAATTATGTGATAATTTTTCAACACGACAAGTGTTATGCTAGTTTAAAAAACACGCACATTTCACAGATCAACTAAAGCAGTACATATTGCAAACATAACATAAAAATAATTTTTTATTTACAAAAATTGCAGAACTTTGGAATACCACATTTTTGCAGATGTATGAAATGGCAGTGAAACCCTTCGTTTTATGTTAAAATGTTTCNTTATGCTAGTTTAAAAAACACGCACATTTCACAGATCAACTAAAGCAGTACATATTGCAAACATAACATAAAAATATTTTTTTTATTTACAAAAATTGCAGAACTTTGGAATACCACATTTTTGCAGATGTATGAAATGGCAGTAAAACTCTTCGTTTTATGTTAAAATGTTTCACTCACCAAAAATAATCTTGTAAACTTGGTAGCCGCATCAAAATTTGATTTTTTTTTGCAATGTTTTGATTAATTATTTTGAGGTATTGTAAACTACGAGTTTTAAAACGCAAGAAAAGAGTTAGAAATTGTGAAATAATGTTGGTTGAAAATGTTTTAGTGACACTTTAATTAAAATTCTTAAAGACCAAATTTCATATAAATTGTTTGACAAAAAATGATTCAATAACGTATGCAATGAAACTAAGAAATAACGGTAAAATCGCCTCTCACCTAACCGGGTTCGATTCCAGATGTCTCTCCCGGATTTCCGCAAGTAAGAATCATTCCGGACGATGCCGCTGACCGGTGGGATTTCTCGGGAATCTCCCATTTGCCCCGCCTTTGCATTCCGACGCTGCTCCATACTCACCTCACTTCACCCTCATCGTCTCTNGACAAAACATGATTCAATAACGTATGCAATGAAACTAAGAAATAACGGTAAAATCGCCTCTCACCTAACCGGGTTCAATTCCAGATGTCTCTCCCGGATTTCCGCAAGTAAGAATAATTTCGGACGATGCCGCTGACCGGTGGGATTTCTCGGGAATCTCCCATTTGCCCCGCCTTTGCATTCCGACGCTGCTCCATACTCACCTCACTTCACCCTCATCGTCTCTCAAAACCTCAATGTTAATGAGACGCCCAAATCCTCCACTTGGATAACAGCGTAGAACTTTATTGGTGAGAAACTGTTTTAACACAATGTAATATTCCCGAATCATCTTACGTAAAATGTAAAAAATACAAAGAGAAGAAATGGCGTGTCGATTCCTTTGACCTGGACGTACCCATTTTCTGATAGGCTGCCGTGAGGCCGTGGGAACGGGCTTGGTGTCCGATTGGCTACTGCATGCTGCAGAATTTTCCTATTGGCTGGGCTGCCGAATTGCGAGTAGGTTAGGTGCTGATTGGCTGAAGGCTAATGCAGGCCAGTAACGCTAGTTTACTGGAGTGCGTAGTCTGTTTTGGCATTATAAGAAGATTCTCCATCTCTGAATACTCAATATTTTTTTGTCCCTGTACTATTTTTAATATATTTTACTTATATTTTCATACCTATATGAATTGTTAAAACGTCAGTTATTTTGTAGTTATCCACTTTCAAAATAAACTTGAAGACAGAAATATAAATACAGTCTCTAATATTAGAATGGGGAGAATTTCTAGCTATTCTAAGAACGTGTAACTTAAATATATGGAATATTTCTTACGTAATGCGATTAATGTAGTAACTGCTTTTCAAAAGAATTTTGGCATTCGTAGGAGCGGCAATACATTATTCATTAATAAAGAACAACTGTCAAATAGTATTTTCATTTAAATAAAGGTTTGTTCACGAGCTGAGAGCTTAGCTAGACAGTAACTTTAATATGTAGGCAGCGTTCTCGGCATATAGCCTTTATCATTAGAGAATTTATTATAGTCCATCAACGGTTATTTACAACTTTTCGGAAGCCTTGCTCAAGTTATTCTTCCAGAATATTCCTCCGCCTCATGCAGACAAAGTTTAACCGAGTCTAAAAAATGACATCAAAGAGACTACGCCCCGCATTCGTGCGCACTCAGTGTAATGATATTTTGTTGAGAACTATTTCTTACAAGGCATTACCAACACACATATTTTCTCTCGACTGTTATTTATATTAATTATAAATTATATACTAAAATTTATAACTTAAATATAGTTAAAAGTTCAATTTAATCGAAACTACGGTACTTCTTGGTTATGCTTGTGATAAAACTATCACCACTACTCATTTCGTTAAGAGTTCGGCAGTGCGTAGTAATATTGTTTACAATATGGCGGAAGTGGCCATGTGTTGTATATGTTGGTCGCAATGAAGCTATTTCGAAGTGAAACAAATACATTTCCAAGAATGCCTTATTATCGTGATATTTCACATAGTTTTAAACTTCTACATTTGTTGGATTATCACCAATTTTTCAGTCGTCATACGCAACTGTATCTGCGGTAGGTATAGAAAAAAAAATTATTCAACCTATTTGACAGATATCCGATACCCTTGCATCGGCAGATACATATGCATCGATATCGGTATCCGCTCAGCACTAGTTGCAATCACGTAAGATTTTGGTGTGCATTGTAATTGTACTCAGCATTTGTCCTGCAATCAGCGTACAACGTGCTAAGTGACTGATGACATTCGCGATAACCACTCACGTCAAGGAGGTGTAGAAAATTCTGCAAATCAGATTATACACAAGGGACTGGACACTGGTGCATTGATATATACAGCACTGGTCATAAATATAATTCATTAGCAACGTGTCCACGATTGTAGTCGTGGTGATCGAACGGGTTGGAACAGCACAGAACCAGGAATAATCACTCACGAAATTCATCACTCAAGACGAAAATAATCAAACTGTAACAGCATATTTTGTGTGGTTGACGTTGATTCTTCCCTTTAACTTGACGATTTTTTTAAAAAATTAAACTGTTTCCATTTTAAAGAAATTTGTTTGCTTATACTTAGTTTTCTTCACGTTTGCGAGTGATGAGTTGTAATTTTTAGCTTGCATTTTTCATTGTAACTTTGGCGCTATTCCGGAATGAACTGAATAAAAATATTTCTTCAAGGATAAGTTATTATTAGCTGCAGATTCGTAAAATATATATTTTAATGAATTTTAAGTGAGAAAATACTAAATACGAAATAAATCTTTGTAATAGAAAAAAAAAACAGTTTTGGACACGTTCGTGTGGATTTACATCTGCTACAACATAAGCTTCATCTCTAATAAAGGATAATACCAAGGGATGAACTCTTGGCAAGAGAGGATTTCAGATCCTGAAGTGCTTCTCGTTTCCCTTTCCCACAAGTAAAACTTTGAGTTCTTCTCTGATACCTGTCTCAAAGAGTCGGATTTCGCGGACGCATTATGAATAAATTGTAAGAGTTGGATGGTCGCCTACAAAAAAAAAAAATGTTAACCTCTTGTATCTCAGGTTCAGTAAAACAGTGGCGCAGCGCAAGTTTATGAATTAGGGAGGGCAAAGGCACATCTCCCTTGCCCATTTAGTAGTGGGTCTCGAATACCTTCTTCCAACTCCAAAAATTTAAATGTGAATGTTGAATGTATAAAAGCTAACCGTTTAAACGTAATTATATTCATGTGTCTTCTTTCGTGACAGTGCAGAGGCATGTATTATTACGATGGATTATCGGGATGTTTACATTATACTGTTGGGTGCCGCGGTCGTTTAGTGGTTAGACTGCTCGCCTCCCACCTAGGCGAACCGATTTCTATCCCCGGCGAAGTCGCTCCCGGACTTTCGCATGTGCCGAACGATGCTGCTGGTTGGTGGTTTTTCTCGGGGATTTCCCGTTTCCTCCACCTTCGCATTCTGGTGCTGCTCCGTACTCACCTCACTTCACCCTCATTGGCTCTCGAGCTGCGCAAATCTGTCCACACACTGTTGCTATTGTATAGTCCGTTCACGGTTACTTCCCATTTTTTTTTCAAGCCCTGCTGAAGTTCTACTTCCAGGATATTCCTCCACCTCATGCAAAAAAAGCCTAACCAAGTATAGAACATTACACAGAAGGGCCAACACTTCGCATTTGTACGCACTTAGTTTAATAATATTTTGTATCAGAACTATTTATTACTAGGTATTACCAACACGCCTGTTTTCTCTGTGTTTCAATCATATTAATTATAAAAGGAACATTACAATTTATATATATTAAACACGAGTAAAAGTTCGATTTTACCCAATATAATATACTATTACGTTTACAGGAATGTAAAACCATTGTGACCCATGGCGTATCAAGGAAACAGC
The DNA here is from genome assembly GCA_002778355.1 of Clitarchus hookeri. Classification (NCBI taxonomy): domain Eukaryota; kingdom Metazoa; phylum Arthropoda; class Insecta; order Phasmatodea; family Phasmatidae; genus Clitarchus; species Clitarchus hookeri. Next base: position 192,778 of record NQII01001293.1, read on the forward strand.
CAAACACGTGATTCGTGGCGTGATTCTTCAATAGTTTGAATACAAATGTTTGAAGATACTCCGAGTAAACTATTAAGCCTTGTTACGAAGTTGAATGACCAAGAAACCTATAGCCACCAAGGTGCTGCCACGCTCCATGCTTGCAAAGCAAAGCAATAATTGGTGGTATATGCTGTTCACGGTAAAGTGAGCACCTTTGAAATCCATTTTTGAAAGAATCACTGTCCGTTATTGTGTGTATTTCAACGGGCACACTTACTGACACGCTGTCTGTAAAGTTGGCAACAAAGTAAGGCATTTTTTTATTCGATGCGTTGTATTACACGCGTGATGTTTAAATTTATGGACAGAGTATTTATTTAATTTTGTTTCAGTTTGTTTCATTCGCAGAGGTGTAAGAAATGTTTTTTTTTTCATTCAAGCATTCATGATTATAACGATTTCGGAGTTTCGCTTGACTGACGTGTGAATAAAGTGATGCGGTCCATAACAACGTTAATTTTACATGTGATAAAAAGTAGGGGCGAAAAGTAGATAATAGGCAGGGCCTTCAAAAGTGCTCATTTGACCGTGATCAGCCTTCACAGTTCTCTCCACGTACCCTGGCGTCCTGCGAATATGAGTAGAGCGAAGTAAGGCTTGTCAGCGCTGGTTGCACCTTACCCCGCCTTTCACGACATACCTTACAACTACTCAAACTTAACGCGAACCTGGATGGGCGTCTTATTTCTGGAGCAAGAGGGATAGGGGAAGATCTTGGCTGCTGGCGCTCTGTGGCTAACACATGAGTGGCAAATGTTAACACAATGCCTGCACTTTGAAACTACACAGCGTGTCTCTGAAAACCACGGACAAACTCCGGGAGGTGATTCCTTATGAAAACAGTTGAGTAGAAAATATACAGGACACTTTGTACCTACATGCAAAATTAAGGGAGGNGAGGTGATTCCTTATGAAAACAGTTGAGTAGAAAATATACAGGACACTTTGTACCTACATGCAAAATTAAGGGAGCAATGACCCCTTGAAAATAAGATTTGAAAACAGTAATTTCCTGAAATATCGGAAACTAGGTGACATTAAATGACAGTACTCCGAACATTGTTTTCTGTTATTGGGATCCTTAACCTACATGAATCATGGGTTTATACCTTCCACTGTCATGAAAATAACAGGGGTGGCCACTCTCTTATTGTATGCAAATTTTGTACCGTAGATATAGTGGAACGTTTAATGCTTGCCTGTGGAGCAGTATCACTCAANGAGGTGATTCCTTATGAAAACAGTTGAGTAGAAAATATACAGGACACTTTGTACCTACATGCAAAATTAAGGGAGGAATGACCCCTTGAAAATAAGATTTGAAAACAGTAATTTCCTGAAATATCGGAAACTAGGTGACATTAAATGACAGTACTCCGAACATTGTTTTCTGTTATTGGGATCCTTAACCTACATGAATCATGTGTTTATACCTTCCACTGTCATGAAAATAACAGGGGTGGCCACCCTCTTATTGTATGCAAATTTTGTACCGTAGATATAGTGGAACGTTTAATGCTTGCCTGTGGAGCAGTATCACTCAAGTAACAAAAATGGTCCTGTTGTTGCAAGTGTGAAGGACCCGCCGTTTTCGTTCGAAACACACATGAAGCTTCGAACCAGCGTTACAGTCCCTAACACAGCCACACTACATACACGAGTCAATGGTTGGCTGCTGACCTATGTCACAGGCATAACACATCTGTTTCGAACATTAAACATCCATTTCGNCCTGTTGTTGCAAGTGTGAAGGACCCGCCGTTTTCGTTCGAAACACACATGAAGCTTCGAACCAGCGTTACAGTCTCTAACACGTAGGCCACACCACAAACACGAGTCAATGGTTGGCTGCTGACCTATGTCACAGGCATAACACATCTGTTTCGAACATTAAACATCCATTTCGTGGGAACCAATAACCATTCTACTAACGTACTGTAAGCCTATAAATTAGTGGTACAGGTTGTTTACAGTAAGTGTATAAATGTCATCCACCGTCACTTGTGCAGTGAACCCAGAAGCCAACAGTTGACTCATGTATGTAGTGTGGCTGTGTTAGGGACTGTAACGATGGACCAAAACTACATGTGTGTTTTGAACGAAAACGGTGGGTCCTACGCACTTTCAACAATAGGACCATATTTGTTACGTAAGTGACACTGCTTAATAGGCCAGCATCAAACATTTCAAAATCCCGATGGTAAACCATTTGCATACAATAAGAGGGTGGCCACCACTGTTATTTTCATTACCGTGGAAGGTATAAATACATGTTTGCTGTAGGTTAAGGATCCCAATAACAGAAAACAATGTTTGGAGTATTGTCATTTAATGTCACTTAGTTTCCGATATTTTGGGAGATTACTGTTTTCAAATGTAATCTCAAGGGGTCATTGCTCCCTTAATATTGCATGTAGGTACACAGTGTCCTGTATATATTCTACTTAATTTTTCATAAGAAATAACCTCCCAGAGTTTGTCAGTAGTTTTTAGAGACACCCTGTATAGTTGTGGATGTTTCCAGGCTTTATATAGTTATACATTTTGAAACATTTTTTGGTCAGGAAACGCCAAACGTCTTGGCAAATTATCACACTGCTAAATTTTACACTATAGCTTTCTTATGCCTATACACAATTCAGTATATTATTGCTATTATTTTAAAAAATTTTGATTTATTGATGTTAAAGGGGCCTACGTCAAAAAATCTATACTGAACTAACAACTTGTGATGTTTCCGTTTCTGATAATGATAATGAGATTGGTCTACATTGATACATGTAGAAAACCCATCGCAGTGTTGCAAAATACATGACTTGGATTGCTACAATCGCATTAACAGTGTAAGGTCTTTCTACGACGCACGATACAGAAGAATTAGTTGCGAGCTAAGAACGTTTCTATTTGCGATCGAACTTTGATGATCCGTACTTATTGAATCGAAAAAGACAAAGATCGATAAGTGGAATGCGTTTCACACTTATTATAACCTCACTTTAAAGCCGGCAAATTAAGTAGACTTTCTGGGGAAACCGTCTTAGTCCTCTAACCATCTGTTCGAAAGTTATTTTATAATGTTTTAAATAAAATTAGAAAGCCGACGAGGAAAAAAAAGGTTTACTATTGGGAAGTAGTTTCCGCTAGAAATATAGACTCTAAAGCTATTCGGTTTTAATTCCTTGACGAGTTGTTTGAAATATTCTTGCAATGGGGATTAATTGTTAAGTGAAATATTTTGAACATTCTCCATTGCTACACTATGTCGTCATAGAAAACCTAGTGTAGCAATGGAGTATGTTCAAAATAGTTCACTTAATAATTCCTTGACATCGAATGCTACCATACTGACGTCGAGGTTGGCCACGGAAACACGTGCTTAGGACTACTTGCACGGCGTCATGCAGGTGAGCATTCAGGTGTTCTGTTACGTCGCGAACACTGCGCGCGGTCCGTATCGATCCTTCGATCTCGAAACTCGACGACCTCATTAATACGTCTGCGAAGCTAACTGAATGCAGACACCGACAACTCACGCGCGACGGGAACGGTCGCATTGGACGCGAGAGAAATTCACAGCGGCTACGAGTTTGTTACAACTTCACGGATATTCATTCGCGCAAAGGATTTCTGTGCGATGGCAGGGGAGGAAAAAAAAATCCACGACTGAACATAAAACTCATCTCCCGGTGGGATGGTTTCATTAATGATACAGCCGTGGGTATAAAAAAATGAATAAAAATTTTTAAAATAAAAAAACAGAAGAGGAAGCTAATTAAAAGCCAAAACTACTTCATATTTATAACGCTCAATGACGCACTTTAAAGTTCGTGGTTGTTACCTGAAAGTTTTTATATTACGTACATTAAAATACGAAATAGAAATGTTTTCATATTACAACACAACGATGATTATATCATCATAGAATTTTGTAAGGTGAATTCAGGGAAAACTATACAGATCACTAAAGTGCAATTTACATAAGAATCAAGTTTACGCAGTTCGCTAAAAGTCAAAACTAAAAAAGTTTTCAAAAGTCCTCAATAAATCTAAAACTAGTCGCGTTAGGTGTTCCCAAGTTACAATTCATTTATTTCTGCCTTGGTTCTGGTCTAGCGGATGATACAGAAAATATGCACATTTTATGAAATAAAATTGTCTTTCCTTTCATATTGTAGAAATGTTTATTTACTGCCTGACATTTTCTATAACGTAGAAACAACAAATGGACGGGAATAGCAAACGAATTCAAGACATTACGAATGCCAGTCAGGTATAGATAGGCTGTTCACGGTAAAGTGAGCACTTTACAAGGCCGTGCTAAAAATTCCCTTTCAGATTATATGTATCGTTTTGCCGGTTGTTAATATAACAGTGGCCACGTGACTAACAAACGCAGTGTATATATTTTATAGATTTCAAAATTTAACAACTGAGGACATAATTAAATATATTTTTTTTTTGTTATTAAGCATGCTGGGATGGCCTAAAAAAGTGCTCACTTTACCATGAATAACCTGTATGCAAAAGTGCCCTATATACACTGAAGAGCCAGAAAAACTGGTACACCTGCCTAATATCGTGTAGGGCACCCCGAGCACGCAGAAGTGCCGCAAGACGACGTGGCATGGGCTCGACTAATGTCTGGAGGTATGCAGGAAGCAATTGACAACATGAATCATGCAGGGCAGTCCACAAATCCAATTTGCGCCAATTTGAGAAAGGGTTGCACGTCTGTCATTTTTAATAATTCCCATCATCAGGCGTCACTTGTCACGTTCTTTCACGATCTTTTCCCGGCCGCAGTGATGTCGAAGTTGTGATGTTTTACCGGGTTTATGATATTCACGGTACACTCGTGAAATGGTCGTACGCGAACATCCAAATATTATCGCTACCTCGGAGATGCTATGTCCCATATCTCGTGCGCCGACTATAGCACCACGTTCAAACCCACTTAAATCTTGATAACCTGCCATTGTAGCAGCAGTAACCGATCTAGCTGCCGACTGCATCGCTTTACTCTGATTTGTTATATACCTCTGTTATTTGCATACGCACGCCTATACCAGTTTTTTTTTTGCTCGTCAGTGTATATTAACAGGTGAATTGCGAGCTGTTTCCTCCGTTGTAAATAAGGAATTTTGCCGCTCAGGCCTTTACGTCATTCAGGATTCCAATTACTCGCCGAAGACGCGGAAGGTGAAAACAAATTTACCTTCTCGTAACCCAGGATTTAATTTTGTGCCGCGATGAACTCCTCAGGCATCGACGAACTGAGTGACAAAGTCGGTTACGACTCTGTTTGAATGTAACACTGTCCTCGTCTGTAGATACCCTTCCATTCTTAATTTCGTTCATTAGCTAAGATTAAATTTTAACTACGCGCGATTTTGAGAAAAAAAATTTGCTGTTACTTGGTATAACATTTTTAAACCTCTCACTAATTTAGAACTGTGCGAAAGTCTATTTCGGGCAAAGGTAGTTTCACGATTTACCTGCATTTTAAGACAAAACTCGTTCCCATAAGCTATCTTTGCTTCGCTAGTTTCTATGTTGAACTTACATAAAGACTACGCCACATCAGTCATAAAATTATTCAATAAAATTCGCACTTTTTAAAGTAATATAAATGAACACGGTATGTTGTAGTAGAATTATTATGTTTGTTTTGGCGCAAGAGTGTGTGGCGTCGGAACTCTCAGCTGTTCATACTCTGTCATTCCGTTCGGCTGGGGACCATCTTGTCTACTATGTTGAATGTTGGTGACGTTGACCGTGCCCTTTGACCTTGACTCTAGTAACTTAAACAATGCAAATTTGTATTCTTAAAGTTACTACTGTCAACGTTAAAGGTCACGGTGAAGGTCACCAACATTCAACATAGTGGTCAAGATGGCCCCTGGCCGACCGGAATGACAGAGCATGAATTGCTCAGGGCTCCGACGCCCCACACACTTGCGCCAAAACATACATAATCATTCTACTTATTGTATATCATGATGCCCATGGTAGGTCACGTTAACTGGGAGACAGTAAACTCACCAATACAATGGTTAGCGGCCAGCCAATAATGTAACTTGTCAGTATGCCAGGCGTGAATTGAATTGTGGGCCAATAAGATTGTGGTAAGTGGAGGTACATACCCAACAAGATCGATGTTCCTACAGTAGTTTGTACAGATGACTCACTTATACCATGTCTAGAATGAAAACAAACGCGTGCCTTCTTCAAAGTGTTAATTTTTATTATATTATCTTTTTAACACACACAATACTTACGCTATGGCACATACAATGAAGAGCCAAAACAACTGGTATAGGCTTGTGTATGCAAATAACAGAGGTATGGAACCAATCAGAGTAACGCGATGCGGTCGGCAGCTAGATCGGTTACTGCTGCTACAAAGGCAGGTTATCAAGATTTAAGTGAGTTTGAACGTGGAGTTATAGTCGGCGCACGAGAGATGGGATAAAGCATCTCCGAGGTAGCGATAACATTTGGATGTTCGCGTACGACCATTTCACGAGTGTACCGTGAATATCGGGAACCCGGTAAAACATCACATCTTCAATATCGCCGCGGCTGGAAAAAGATCGTGAAAGAATGGGACAAACGACGACTGACGAGAATCATTAAACGTGACAGACGTGCAACCCTTTCTCGAATTGGCGCAGATTGGATTTGTGAACTGCCCTGCAGGATTCATGGTGTGAATTGCCTCCTGCATACCTACAGACATTAGTCGAGTCCATGCCACGTCGTCTTGCGGCACTTCTGCGTGCTCGGGGGGCCCTACACGATATTAGGCAGGTGTACCAGTTTTTTTGGCTCTTCAGTATATAAAAATACTTTCTGTTGGTCCATAGAATACGCTGAGAAACATTATAGAATTGTAGTATTCCAGCAGCCAGCAGCATAACACAGGTAAGATGCTGTCTGTTTTGCACAGCATCGTTAATGAATTAACGTGTTCTGCAACATGTTATATGTAAACGATTATAATAAGAATAATATTACCAGATTTTAAAGGTTAATAGTTTTTGTTATATTAAATGCAATCCTGCAGACCCGAAGTTCTCCTATATCAATAGGATACGATTGAATTACAGCGAGTGGGAAAAGCGGTCCCGGGAATTACGACAGTTTTCTGCATCCTGTATCCCATACAAGTAGGTTGTTTTTCAAGAAAAAGTGACAAATATGAATTTTTCTTTCTTCTCGAAACAGTAATGGCGCGTGGTTAACACGACGTCTCCCCTAAATGGCTATCCGGAAGAGCAAACCGATTTCACGGGTTCAGTGACCTGTACGCTACCCTCCACAGTCCTGTCCACACTGGAGCCCCAGGTCTTTGTTCATTGGCTGCTGACTCAGTGTGTGGGCAGTTCTACTCCAGAACAGGTGGTACCTGATACCGCGTTTGTCTCCTTGAATGTCTGCTCCTGACTTGTAGTTTGAGGCACGGGAATTTCGGAAGTTCATTTGGCAGCTAGATTCACGTCGACAGTTCTGTGTGCACTGGATGCTTTCATTTGTTTACAGGATGGCGCCTTCAATATGAGGATTTAATTCTGTTTACTAGGTTGCACGTCTCTTTCCAATCATGCTATTAATAGAATGTACAAATGTTTAAAGACTATCCTAGTACCCATTGGGGTCGCAAAATTCCCAGCTCTCTGCTCCAGACTCTAAGAGGGCATGCCTTTTGAATTGCGATCGAATAGAAAACGTGACTAAAATATACACCCACTTACAATCTATCTTGTCCCAAAACTTATATGGGGAATTGTCACTCCACAAATGTGTTACATCACGAAATTGTCATTCCTTGCAAATGTCACTCCATGCAAGTGCCACTCCATGCAAATGTCGAACTGTGCAAGTGGCACTTTATTCAAACTTTGGACCATGGAAGTGTTACTCCTCACAAGTGTCACTCCATCGAAGTGTCAATCTGTGCAAGTTATACCCTGTTTGAATATCACTCTATGCAAGTGTCGCTCAATGCAAGGTTCGTCAATCTGTGCAAGTGGCACTCTGTTTAAATGTCACTCTGTGCAAGTCTCGCTCCATGCAAGTGTCTCTCCACACAAGTGTCGCTTCATGCAAGTGTCAATCTGTGCAAATGGAACTCTGTTCAATAATGTCACTCTTTTCAAGTGTTGCTCTGTTACAGTGTCACTTCGCACAAAAGTCGCATTGCAAAAGTGTCACTCTGTGCAAAAGTCACACCACTCAGTTGTTCCGAACGTCTTTAAATGGCGTATCTACTGAAGCCTACTGCGCACGCGCCCGTACAGGATCTCCCATACAAATTGGAGCGAGTGTCCCTGGCGAGTGGGAACCCTCGCACAATGCCGCTCGCTGTTTCTGCGAGTCCTGCTTCCGGCTTGTATTCGTCTCTTTCCGGCTGTCTCTT
>NQII01001293.1:204759-235068 GCA_002778355.1 Clitarchus hookeri
GGGAGGGGGGGGACTCTACGTATGTTGAGGTTTTTTTAGCTTAAAATAAAAACCACGTAACATCCCAAGTGTAAATTATGATTCAGGTAAGGATGATAACACGTGGTGTCGTACAACATTTAGTATAGAAGAGAGTTATATTCTTTTGAGTTTTTATATTTGGTCTGCAAGGCATAACTGCTAAAGCTAGAAGTAGACTTTTGGAATTGTTTTTTTTTCTCGTCAACTTCAGTGGAAGTAACCTAACGTTTACGAGTACGTCTGAATTGAATACAAGGGATATTTGTTGGAAGTCAGTGGCAGTTCATGAAGGTGTTATTAATCATACTGCTGTAATTAGTATTGATTCATCACATGTTTTATTCTGTCGTAAGGGTAGAGGGGAAGGGGAGAGGGCTATACTTTGTGCCCCCCCAATCCCTCTGGATCCATCCCTATATACAAAAGCACCTACTCTTAATGCAAGATGTTATTACAAAAAGACTTCTTTCCAATAACAGAAGGGCCCCACAGTTACAACTGCTCTCTATGTGTATGCGTGTGTTATTATAACCGGAACCTGGTCGTGACGAAGATGGAAGCGTTTATGTCATTTACCTCGCATGCCAAACAAAATATAAATGAAAATACGGACACAGAATACGTAAGTAGGCAGAGGTAAAATGGTGGGACGATACCTCTAATGCACGAACACTAAATTCGAATCTGTGGAAAACCACAGATTCGCAGATAAATACAACTAATCGAATCTGTGAAAATGGCTTCACTTAGAATCGGTATAAAACCACTTGTTTTTTCAGTGAAACAATTTCACTGGTAGAATAAGTGACAACCAACTGCGTGCAGCGAATTAGATATTATTTTTGTTGAATTAAGCCAAATAATTACGAGAAAAAGATGTATTTTTGATAGTCACTGCTTTTATTGTGCATTTTTATTTAATTTAAAAGAAGTAAAAGAAATTCACAGTGTACAGGACTTGAACCCATAACAGTTCGCTGCCATACCGTTTTTTCATCAATCGAGCTACCGAGCAATCGTTAACTTTCGGCGAGAAAACGTATGTATTACATGAACTATCGAAAATACGTAGCTTTAAATTGTATTATCTTTCTTTTCGTTTTTTGTTAAATTTGTAACATTAGGATTTTTAAAACGAATAGTACGTGTGAATGCACTCACTTTACATTTACTGCAGTTTAAACTTTCATACTAAGCGCTATGATATTTACGTGAAAAATAAATGAATGACTGAATGTTCATGTAGCCTCATAAAATGGTAGGCTTATAAGAAAGACGAAACTCACATTTAAAGAAATTTAATTGTTATGGAGTTTTATTAGTTTATGCGTTGTAATTTCATTTGATACTGTTTTTAAGTTATTCATTACCCAGTAAAAAAAAAAAAAATCACTGAAAAACAGTGAATGAAATGGTTGTGAATCAGAGGAAAATGCCGCTGAATCAATAAGTGAAGGAAAACTGGCATTCTTTCTCCAATTCATCAAGTAAACTGGCTGAAGTGACTGTTGAGTAAGTGAGGTATTGTTAATTGGTTTAAACCGTGGAATTATCTCTGAATCAGATTTAGAATGTAGGCGTACCCAATCTCTGAATGTCTGCGCAACTGGCCTTGTGTCTTTCATTGGCTACTGCGTGCTGCAAAAAGGTTCTCAGTTGGCTGGGTTGACGCTTGGCAACCAGGCGCTGATTGGCGGAAGGCGTCACCACGTGTCACTGGCCAATGAGGTTATTTTACTTGCCACGTATGGCTGGAGTTCACCTTATAACTTTCTGTTTCAGATCTCGGACTGGAGTCAACAGGTAGGGAACACTGAGAGAACATGGACCGAAATTCACATTTAAAGAAAAGTTTTCAATCCGTACTGACACGTAAACAAGACTGAATATGAATTGAACACGGACTGAAAGCCAAATATAAACATATTTCTGAAACTGCGAGAACCAGAAATCAAACGATACTCGAAAAATAAATACACAATAGTTTATCTGTTGGTTTTTGCCCCGGAGTTATTTTGAAGACACCATATTTTTTTCTACTCTAACAAAATCAAAAATCTCTCCCTTCCTATACTTTTACCATAATATAATTTTCATATCTGCTTCTTCAACATTACGCTTAAAAATAAATAAGTCAATTTCTGTCCAAATATTTCGCATTTTGTTTTTGGACATTATTGCCTTCGTAGCTAAGAATTTGCTTGAAACAAATTTTAAATCGCTGTAAGTGCAAACATGCGAACAGTACACTTCCAAGATGGCATCGTTTGTTTTGCTCTCGCCCCCAGTTCACTCCTATCGGCCGCATGCAGAGCAAACTTCCAAACCGGATTCCACCCTCCAGTCCGCCTTGTCGACTGGAGTGGATTACCCACTCCTCTCCTGCTTCACTCCAGCCCGGGCGCGTTTATGTCGAAGTGTCGATCGGGATTCTTCAGTCCACTCCTAGTTCCAATCCTGATTGAAATGTTACTCTGAACGTGCTAACTCCGTGTTACGGGCATCTCGCCCGCAAGCCGAAAATTCTACGCCCGCACGTGNCCACCATATTTTTTTCTACTCTAACAAAATCAAAAATCTCTCCCTTCCTATACTTTTACCATAATATAATTTTCATATCTGCTTCTTCAACATTACGCTTAAAAATAAATAAGTCAATTTCTGTCCAAATATTTCGCATTTGGTTTTTGGACATTATTGCCCTCGTAGCTAAGAATTTGCTTGAAACAAATTTTAAATCGCTGTAAGTGCAAACATGCGAACAGTACACTTCCAAGATGGCTTCGTTTGTTTTGCTCTCGCCCCCAGTTCGCTCCTATCGGCCGCATGCAGAGCAAACTTCCAAACCGGATTCCACCCTCCAGTCCGCCTTGTCGACTGGAGTGGATTACCCACTCCTCTCCTGCTTCACTCCAGCCCGGGCGCGTTTATGTCGAAGTGTCGATCGGGATTCTTCAGTCCACTCCTAGTTCCAATCCTGATTGAAATGTTACTCTGAACGTGCTAACTCCGTGTTACGGGCATCTCGCCCGCAAGCCGAAAATTCTACGCCCGCACGTGCACCTGACTTCGAGGCGGAACAACCCAGTTAAGCTGGTTTATGTAAAGGGAACATTTTACTAATGAGGTCCTTGCTCTGCTGCGCTATTAATCTTCGCTCACGATACGCCGAGGGTGTTCTATAAACACAGTAGTCTTTGTTTCCCTGTCAACCACTGGATCAGCATGCACGGAAACACGTTTATAAGTTGAAGATTTTATTTCATTTTTGCCATTTGCGCAATACGCATCTCATTCCTGCCAACTTTCCCAATACTTTCCAGTGACGATAGGTTAACCCATAGAAAAACTTTAAATAGTAATCTTGCTGAACATGTCTTGGAGCGACATATCAGCTCCTTCCCATTTATGCTAGTTATGATTGGTTATTTGGTGTTTTATTATTTCTTAAAAAACACTTTGTGACATGAGGACGAGACTTAAATATTGGCGGGTAACAGTGCTGCATGCTTCAATCTAAATCTGAATCAGTCATTTTATTAGTATCCTTATTATTTTTATCGTATCCTCAGTTAATGAGCAGAATGCCGACGACATGGCTCAGACGCGAAGCACTACCAGAAACTTGTCGCGAACCGTTAACTGTTGTACGAGCTCGCCCTCTCGATTCGCTCCACGAAACATTTCACGAACGTTCCAATCTCGTCGGCTGAAAATTTCTGGCGTTGCTCTAGTTAGGGAACCAAACTGAAGCTCACTGGAGGCCCTCCCGCCAACCATTTTTAATGAAAAAAAAAAATACATGAGCACTTCCGCTGTTCGCGCAAGCAGGAGTCACAGAAAATTGAAAAATACTGTTCACTAATGCCGCCACCTTTACAAAAACATAATTTTTATATTACAATTTAATACGCTTGTAGGCATTTTAAATAGGCATGTTCGTTAGATATATATGATATCATTTGATAAATATGTGCAGGCTATATATATATACATATATATATATGTATAATAGGTGATGGAATTAATTCGAGCTACCAGTGCACTCCAGAGGACAATACTGAAAACACGAGCTATCGCCACAGTCCAGTGAACAAATGCTAAGACGTCAGCGGGGTACAGGAAAGGAGATAGTGGGATTCAGGAGAGGAGGTAGTGGGTGGGCTAAAGATTAGTAGGTGGGTGTGTCGGTCGAGGAAGGACTGGGAGGGGGCCACTGATTAGTCTACTAAATAACCAATGATACGTACTGGTTGGTGTCTGTCGTCTACTGGTCACTGTAGATGAAAGAGCTGGTCGTATGTGCTTTGCCATCTTTACCAGAATCGAACTCTGAACCTTCTACATGTACGTCTATAAAAATATATATTCAAATTATTTCCAAAAAATTGTGACATTTTAAATATATTTTTAACTGTTTAAATTAAACACTGCAAGTGAAATTTTTTATTAGAAATATATGTATATTTTTATTAATTATTTTTTAAAATTGCATAACTTTTATTTTTGTTATTGTTAAAATTTGTACGTTTTCCTGCTACTTTGTACGATTTATGTGATTTTTCTTGATTTTTCGAGTTTAATGTCACATAGGGCTAAGCTCAAGGAAATCCAATTCATGGTGTGACTGAAAAATGTGATTTCCCCCCCGATTTTTTACTTTTTTTTTTACGATTGAAATTTTTTTTTTTGATTTTTTTGGGTTTAAGTATTAATCTGTGTCAAGGTCAATGCCACCGATATCCGCGATGGCGGTCAGAGTCATTAATGTTAGTTTACTGTTTTTTTTTTTAATTTTTCTTTTACTTCGGTTGAAGTCTCACACAACCAAGATGGCTGACACATAACCGAAATAACATAACATGAAAACCTAACTAAAACAATACTTTATCCTATTCATGATCCCATACGCCCGACCTCTATTTCTAACCAACATTACGAAGGAATGAAAGGCTCACGAGATCACTTTTCTGGCTGTGTCTGTGAGTGTATGTATGAATGTGTGTGTTTGAGTGTGACCCTCCTAGACATTTTCTAACCCGTGAACAGAATTTCATGAAACTCGGTACATATAGTAGTTAGTAAGGACATCTGACTTTTATAGTTTTTGTCCTCACCGAATGCTTATTTTCAAAATGGCGGATATTTTAAAATTTATGGCATTATGCCATATATCGGTAACCATTCAACTGACTTAAACAAAATTTAGTATATCGATAGTTAATCATGTAAACATTGAAATTAGAGAAGGATATTGCCATTTGTCAGCTTTTCTGGAAGATGCAACTAGATGAAAAATAAATATTTTACATCATATCTCAGAAACTTCTCAACCGACTTCAGCGAAATTTTGTATGTAATTAAAACTGTGACAGACCATGTAAACGTGTGCTATTGAATAGATATGGCACTTATTTTCGAAATGGAGGTCGAGTTAATATTTTATGTTAATTTTCTATACCTACCACATAGTTTTACCAATTTCGACCAAATTAATTATGCTGCAATTATGTATTACAAACAAACATCAATCATGCCAATACATATAGCTCTCTGTCCTCCATTTTTGATAAAACGCCGCATTAAAGAATAACATCATTTAATGCTTTCTGCCTGGAAATTATATTACTTAATATCTGAAGCCTGGAGTTCAAACGACTTTGTGTATATATCCTGAAATAAAACAGGTTTATACCTAAGTTCCGTAGGGTAAAAATCATTGTGCATACTGCCTGTAGGTTAAACTTTTAACTACTGCTTGCATGCTTATAACTTACTTCCCACGGTCTGCAGGTCAAACCAATTACTAATACTCCTCCCATGTGTAGTTTAAACGAATGTAGGTAGATNTTACTTCCCACGGTCTGCAGGTCAAACCAATTACTAATACTCCTCCCATGTGTAGTTTAAACGAATGTAGGTAGATTTTCTTTTATAAGAAGTGATGCGTGAATGATATTTACAAGCAAAATATATTAATTATATCACCGCCTTCTCAATTGTATAACATGAAACCCAAATCTGAATTTTATTTGTTTTTCCCTAAAGGCTTCCTACCACAAACTAAGAAAAAAATGGGTATAAATCCTAAAATTTGAAGCTTAGAAGACGCTTCCTGTGTTTAACTGCTCTGCCACTTTCAGCCGGGTGAATCACCAAACTCTGATGAACCAAGTCAGCCAGCTATCCTGGCCTCTCCTTCTAGCTTCGATGGCTCTAAAAGAGAAGTGTTTGATGACTTAATTAACAGACCTCTCTCAAATCCGCTGATGCTTGCGAAGGACATTTCTCCCTGTGACGTCACACGCTCTGATCTATTATCGTGATGGTAAGAGTGTCAAGGGCGTGGAGGGAACGTCAGAGAGAGAGAGAGAGAGAGAGAGAGAGAGGAAGAGAGAGACAAAGAAGAAGCAGTGGCATGGATGCTGCCCTAAACTTAAAAATAAATCATCGAAGAAGCTATGAGAGAATATATCTGCACTACCATAATAATATTATGTTTATTATTTTCTTGCACTTATGTGTTGCGGAAAAAATCTTAATTCCTGAATATGCTATACGTTGGAATATTTTTTTTTTTTGTAGAAACTGAGTGTTTGTCGGTAGGAACAGTAAGTATATTTCATTTATTTGGTAATCATTGGAAGAACGTAATAGAATTTGCCACTACAGTAACTCACATAATACATAAAAATAGTTACACACATATGATTGAACCACCGAAACGTCAAGAGAAGTCACAAGAACACTAATTTTACTTAAATTTTTCTGCTTTGGGGCTAATGATTGTGACAGTCGATGGTCTTTNGAGAAGTCACAAGAACACTAATTTTACTTAAATTTTTCTGCTTTGGGGCTAATGATTGTGACAGTCGATGGTCTTTCTTTTTGCTGCGTTCAAGAGTATAGCCTTTGTGTAGGTTGTTATGTATCTCTGTTTCTAGGACCTCCTTCTATTTACTCGTTGCTTGCATTTCTGCTTGCAGAACCAGTGCTTTAATCCGTGATTGTTTCCCGGAAACTAACATTACAGTTTATGCAGGCAGGATTATTGCATTATTAGGCCTTGTTGGATGGTTCATAGTGACTTGGAGAATTGCGACCGAGGAGAACTCTTAAGAGGAATTCTGCACGAAAGCAGTATATCTACCCGATTTTAGCCAATTGTTCTTCAATGGGTTTACAGAAATATTTGGCTCGACAAAATATAAATAATAAATTTGAACACCTTCTAATATTATTACATATTCACTGCCTTAATTAATCTTGGGGCACTGATGTAAGATAGCAAATAAGATATCCTTTCTTACCTTACATCAGTGCTTCCAGCATAATAAAGACAGCGAATATTTCACAGTGTAAGGTGTTCGAAATTATTATTTATGTCTTGTTGCGCAAAAAATTTCGAAAATCACCTGAAAACCAATTTATGACAAAAAGTAGGTAACTTATACGATTTTCGTGCACCACTCTCCTTTAAGCCAACGTTAACCAACTCATACGACAAGATAGAAGTGTACAGAGGCCTTTTTGACACGCGAACAGGGTGTGGTGAGCGATTCTGCAATCTAGTTTGCTGTGGTACAGGAAGAGATTATCGGCTATGTACCATATCTTATAGTTCATAATATTTAGTTGGGCATTCAAGATGTCTTCATAGCCCATCATTTGGACAAGCCTGCGTGTTACTGTGAGTGACTTTGCATTATTTGCGACGAGTTTTGCCAATCGCAGTAGTTTATCAGACACTATTTTCGTTTTTCCTAAGCAATAAATCAGCTGTCTTGATGTTGGATCATCGTCACCCCGCTTTCCAAACACGACATTTCATTAATATTCGGCTGACGCGTCCACACACTCTCAGACACACACACAGACACACAGGCATGAAATATATCTCATAAGCCTTTCTGTCCACAGGAACGTAGGCTAACAAAAAGCGAGATTCATTTTTAATAAAATTTAACATGACTGCATACTAGAAAAAGCTAGCTTTTAAGTATTTTATTGTCACGCACGTCTGAAATAATAAGTTAGGCAAAATGTAATGTATAGCCGTTACCTTTCGGAATATAAAGTCTTTGCTCTCATAATGATTCATATACTTTCTTATTGACCATACAGTTCAAAGAATTATTTAGTAAAAAATATAAATCAATATTAATTGTAATATTGTTGAGAAAATTTTGCACCTTCATTAATTTTATTTACAGAAAACTTGGAATACATGTCATAGTAAATAGTAAGAATACCTGACCCATATAGTTTTAAACCACGCTTGGCACACACTTTCAAAATTGTGGCCATTATTAAAATGTATGGTGATATTTCATATTTCGGGAACCATTATACCAATTTAAATCAAAATTTATATGTTAGCAGTGTGCATCTTGCAAGCTTTAAATTTTGTAATGAATATTGTTTTTGGGCCACCATTATTGTAGACAGCACCACACGAAAGAAAATGTGTTTACGTAATATCTATAAAACAAGAGGCAAGGCGCGTGCATTTGTAAGTGTCTCACTACTGTCGCATATGTTTTTGGTAGGCAGATAGTTGTGCTTACCGTCTTGTCGACAGCGAGGTCCTTAGAGAAGCAACAAGCTGCTCAGGGAATGGGGACTGGGGAAGGAATGGGCCCATGGCCTCTGTTAAGGAACCACGTCAGCATTCACCTGGAGTGATCTAGGGAAACCATGGGAAGACAAAATGAGGGTGGCCGGACCGGGATTCGAAGCCCGCTCCTCCCGATTGCGAGTCCAAAGTTTAACCACTGCGCCATCTTGCTCGGTCATGTGTTTATGGCTCCATCTCTAATAATATATCTGTCAACGATACGTCAAGGCCTACCTACCATTTATGCTTTTAAGAAAATCATAAAAAATCATTTGCACTTATATAGAGGAAAGTAGGCTCATTAGTTATATGAGAAACTTCTTATTTCCTTTGTTTTAACTCTTAAATAATGTGCAAACAAACACATAAAACTCACGAGATCTTGNCAAAGTTTAACCACTGCGCCATCTTGCTCGGTCATGTGTTTATGGCTCCATCTCTAATAATATATCTGTCAACGAGACGTCAAGGCCTACCTACGATTTATGCTTTTAAGAAAATCATTAAAAATCATTTGCACTTATATAGAGGAAAGTAGGCTCATTAGTTAAATGAGAAACTTCTTATTTCCTTTGTTTTAACTCTTAAATAATGTGCAAACAAACACATAAAACTCACGAGATCTTGNATGAGAAACTTCTTATTTCCTTTGTTTTAACTCTTAAATAATGTGCAAACAAACACATAAAACTCACGAGATCTTGTACGATAATATACATTTAATGCTTGGTATTTTATAGTTCCTTTCTGCCGGGGAGAGGGATTTGCTTTCCTGACGTGCCGTTTATTCTTGAGTTGCTGTTCACAGTACAATGATTAATATTGGTTAGGTGTGCTTTCATGCTGGTTATTTTATAAAGATTTCTTCTTAGGTAATTAATGTTTTTAATTATTTTTTTCTTACAAAAATATTTATTCATTAATATTACAGCCCTGTCAGCATACATTTTAATGTAAATTCCTTTGAAGGTAGTAAATAATATTTGGTATACAAGTTGTTGTCTCATAATAAATCTTAACTTTATAAACTTCATGCACTAACATCGCCTATCACAATCTGTAACGCTAAAAGCGCATTATACAAAAAACCTTTAATCTTACATTTTATTTTGTTGCTCGCGAATATTTTGACACAACGTATTACAGCATATTGAATTAAGTAAAATATGCAGATCTCTAGAGACGATATTAACTTCAATTATATATATATATATATATTTACCCTGTGAGGCACCTAAGGCAGGCCACCAAAATAACACCGCCAATTTCAGTGGTAGAAGAAAATTTATCAGACAAAAGTTAGTTGCTTGCGTAGGATACACTAAAATTTTATAGTGATAATTTCCTCGTAAGCGGAAGAGTAAAGAAGATACAAAGGTCAACTTCGTTAATTATAATGGAATTATAATTTTTATTAAAGCCTCTCTATAGTGCATGCGATGATGTAATAAAGGTTCTGAACAGAACTTTCGGTGGTCGTTGGATCGGTCGGTCCGGAAACACGAAATGGCCTGCAACTTTCCCAGACTTAACGTCTATGGACTTTCATCTGTGAGGAACATTAAAGTAACAGGTCTGTAGATACCCACCGACGACCCCCGAATACATGAAAAGCCATAAAACACGAGCTTGTTATGCGATAAGTCGAGATGAACGTCTGTGTGTTGTATTGTCCTCTCAGAATCGCTTTACAGTATGTATCAATGCACACGTCTGAGGCTGGCGTTTGTCTGAGCAAACGTCAGCTAGAGGAAGGATACAGTCGCTACATGACGGAGCCACGTCGACCCATTGTTCCGTGAGGTGGCGCACTTTGCCTCGTCATTGTGCTTCAGCGATCTTGAACGATCGGAAAATGCCATCGCATTTATTACATCTTCATAACNCACTTTGCCTCGTCATTGTGCTTCAGCGATCTTGAACGATCGGAAAATGCCATCGCATTTATTACATCTTCATAAGCACTGTCGAGGGGTGTTAAAATAATTGTCATTCAATTTAGATTAACGTAGTTGACCTTTGTATCTTATCTACCCTTCCGTCCACGGGGACATAATCACCATCAAGTTATTAGCACCTTGGAACCAAGAAACGTTTGTCTGAAACATTTTCTTCTACTAATGAAATTGGCGTTGTTATTCAGCTGCCTGCATTAGGTGCCTCACAACATTTATAGCAACACTCGAGAAGACATGAGTTCACCAAGGAGTTCCCTCCCAGCAAAAAGTTTAATTTAAATTCCTACCTTGACACCTATAATGACTTTTATTACTGGCACCTGGTGGACATCCATGTAATTATGATTATGCATTTCTTTTATAGACACCGACTTATTTGGCCTTCCCTTCGATAGGCGCATGGCGTAAAACCTGAACTTCACTTCCATCTTGCGAGGCCGGGAGAAAGTTTCCAAAGACGCAGTAATTTTGTCTGGAGGTTTAGTCGTAAAAGCCACCCCGCCTGGTGTGTGCCAGTGTTGTTTTAATGTTGCTCTTCGCTGTGTGAGGTAGCGCACGTCTCTAGAGAGAAGAAGAAATATTGGATTGCAGGGAGCAGAGAAGGAAAGAAGAAAGAAAGAATCGAACACAGCTTCCACCAACACCTGTATTGAAATTGAAATGTATTTTCTCAAAAAAAGGAAACAGGACTTAAATTTCATTGTTTACCCTGAGAACCCAGAACATTTATTTTACTCTTGGTATTGTATGCTTGATATTATTAGTATTGGACGTTTAATAGTTTACAGACCTTTAAAGCATATTTTAGAGTTATTTTGATATCTAAGCACTAATAGATTATATTAAATATTCGCCCCCCCCCCGAAAAATTAAACATCTTCGAGTCTTTAATACGTAATGCTCTTGAACCACATTAATTAATCTTATTGTTTGCTCACAACTACGATGCGTGTTTTATCGACACGACTTCAGAGAACAGTAAAGATGAAGTCGATGGGATTTTCCGAGTCTAAAGAACTACGAAAGACCTGGTGTTAGAGCTGCACTGCTCGTAAATTGTGAGAATAACGAGAGATGGACGTGGACAAACACTGTTTTGCCTCTAAATGTATTAATTAAGCTTGAAGACAAGTGAACATTACTGCTGAGGAATACATGTAATTAATTAATTAGCGTTGTGTAGACCCTTATGGTATTGAAACCTTTTTCTAGACACCTTCGTGTAAATCATTGGGTACTTAATGCATATATATTCTCCGCAGATACTTTCGTACTGTCACTTGAAATAACTGCATAACTACAACAAATTCCTAACTTGCAAAAGCCCTGTTATATAATTGTTGAACTTTTTTTTTTTTTTAACATAACTGATTTATGCCGGCATACTGGGTGACGACCTACACAATAAACTAATCTAAACACATTTTCTGTGGCCAGAAAATCACCGGATATCCCTTCGCTCATAATGAATTTTGCTGCCATGAACTTGTTTGCCGCCGCGATGAATAGAAAGAGAGAGAGAGAGCGAGAGAGAGCGAGAGAGAGATGTGTTTGTTCGAAAGAGGCATGGTTGTAGGTGCTCACAAATGGGGGTATTCTGTGAGACAGATTTGTCACGTCCACTGCTGGTGTTGTCATTCTTTGGTGGAGACAGTAGGTAAGACTTAACGTCCCGTGGACATGCGAGGTCATTAGAGACGGAGCAAGATATTCAGAGCAGCAGGGACAGGGAAGGAATCGGCTATGGTCTGTATCCCAGCATTCACCTGGAGCGATTTCTGGAGTAGATAGAGAATCTGTGCCCAGAGAAAATTCTTAATGGAGTTGGAGCCGAGGAGCCGTGCGCCATATTGGACTTTGTCACAAGAGGGCGACCTGACTTGAAAATATTCTGTTGTTCACTCAAAATGTCCCGTTTGGCTTTCGAAAATGTCTGTTTTGGCCCAAACAATCCAAAATTTCCAAAAGTGTGTGAAAATATGTGAACTCTACAAAGCGGCTTAGTGGCCCCACATTGCGGCTGAAGATCCAGAAAAGTTGTTGAAATGTCGGCCGCATTGTGAAGTCAGTAGGTTATAATTATAAAAAAAAAAAAACACTTTACATTTGCAAGGAAAACATTCATGACGCGTGATGGATGCACCAAATATAATTATTTCACATGTTAAAATAAAAAAAAGGGAAAATTTGAGAAAATTTGGGAAAATCTGCAAGGTGTTTAAGATTGTACAAACGCATCTATTCTATGCTATATCACGTTCATTAATTGTATTTTGCCATGAAAAATAGTTTCGCCCGAGAATATGCAAACTTTTGTAAGTAGTTGTAAATGGGCGATTCCGGTATACAGTGCCTCCAATACCGTCCTCATATTACTGTATAAGGTTAATGGAGTGACTGCTCCAGATAGTTAACGTTTAATGTTACAATTTTAAGGAAACCAAGGTGAATTTTACGGAAATACACAGTAGGTAGGTTGGGCTTAACACCTCGTCGACAGCGAGGTAATTATGGACGGATAAAGTTGCTTAGAGAAGCAGGAACTAGGAAGGAATCAGCAATGACTTGTAGTAAGGAACTATCACAGCCATCAACTGGAGTGATTTCAGGAAACCATGGCAAACCGAAATCAAGATTGCTGGACCGTAAATCGAACCCGGATCCTCCCGAACGCGAGTCCAGTTGTTATCCACTGCGCCACCACACTCGTGATGGCGGAAAACGGAATGTAGCACAGTGCATTTAAAATACGGAACCTCTCGGCATTTCCAGCAACTTAGTGTTCTGGGACGAACATTACGTGGCCAAAACGTAATTGGTGCCTTTATTTTCACAGAGATGTAAACAAAAAAACTGATACCGACAAAACAATTACTCCTTGTAAAAAAAAACACTCACTGACAACGCTATTAAAAATTTAAAATGTGGCTTTAAAAATAAAATTTTTACTTATATTCGAACTGCAGTGAAACGATCTGCACTTCACAAATTGTTATTATAATATTAAATTTCGTTCACCCACGAAGTCCAGTAAAGATATAATATAAAGGGTTGGAAATTAATAAAACTTATCCTAACACACTACACCGACCAAATGCGAATCAAATACGCAACCCTGTCACCAAACACGTAAGGTTGCATGAATTATGTCACGTGTTGTACTTAAAGTGCGCTGTAAAGGTTAATTACATGCCTAATAATAGAATAGTTAATAATAGCATCGGAAAAGCCTATCTCATGAACATTCATACATGAAATAATAAAAATGAAGATTATCTTCAACACACTACTTTGTTTTAATACAATTTCAGAACGAGAAAATACGCTTCACGTTTATCTGCAGACTATATAAACAGTGTTAAAATTGTCCTCATGCGTCGCATTTCCGAAATTGTAAAGAAAAGCCACATATCCCGTGCATTTGTTGGTTTACAATCGTACGAATACCACAAAACCCTTTACCGATGTTTGTCAAAATTTCGCCTGTTGCGGGATGCATTCACGTGATGCTAATGTGGTCCATTAGAGTTGAATAATGCCCCGGAAAAACAAAAGCTTTTACTTTTAACAAAACACTGAAATGCATAACAAAACTGTATAAAACGAAAGAAAGCAATCAATATTCTGTGAACATGTTTTTTGGTTAATCAAGTTTTCAATATTACTGAATCAGTAGAAATTTTAAAAGGTTTTAAAACAGTACTTTTATTAAAATATATTACAATTACAAAAGCGACAGTCAATTATAAAAAAAAAATTAACTTTGTTGTGTTTTGATATATTGAGTGTTTAGGAGAGTCTAATGACATGTTGAAAAATATGTAAAAGTATTTACATTATTTCTAAAAATAATAAAATTAAATTTTTTGCTACTTGAAGTAACTATGAAAATATATTTATACGTAATTAAATATCAAATTATTTCTTAAATTTAACTACAAATAGTTCATATTTACAGTTGAGTAAAATACGCTTTAAAAATTTGCCTACATTTTATTTAGTAATCACAGAAGTAGGTTGTTTCTTTGCGTAAAAATTATATCGATTATTGGAATATTTCTCAAATAAACTGGGAAAGAAGCATTCGAAAATGAAAATATGTGACTTCTCATTTCCTTTCCATAATTAAGAATGTGTATCTCTGTCTTATATATATCCATATCTCATGCAGACTTATTTCACATTTCGGTTTTATTACGTTTTTTCAAACGACGTTTTCTTCAATACCGCGAGAAGTATACAATAAGAAAAATACTGAAACGGAATTTGTTATAGAAAGCCCTGATTCGAAAATTGTCCCAAGCCTGTTAGCTAAAGTATGTCACCTCATTAAAAAATTTGCATTTTCAGTATATTTTAGAATTATGTAAAATACTAACAAAAAAAAACAACCAAAAAAAACAGCTATACTAGTACGAAAAACCAGTTATTCGCCACCATTTTTCTTTCATTTTTAACGTCTTTTAAAATGGTAACACCAGGTTTGAGAAATTACTTATAAATTCATCGACGTATTTCTGAATCATGCTTTCAGTGGATATTAGAGCCAGGCGCTTACCTTGTAGTCCAATTCGCAGTTTGCTTACTCAAAGTACCCGGCTTATAACTATCCACATATTTTTTTATTCTTTTTATCATTCCCGCCGTAAATTTTAACACATTCTACGGCTAAATCAGATTTACCCGCCCAAGCAAGTATTTATAGAAGCAAGTTCACTTAGCCAGAACTTACTTTATTGTTCGGAGCGCCATTGACCGTGGGTTCGGATTCCGGATACGGCATGCTATGCGTTAATTCTTATGTTTATGAGTATGTTAAATATATTTCTTAGACGGCGTGCCCTGCCACTATAAAACAGGAGAGTTAAAAACAACGATTAAAAATGAAACTTCATATACCCGTCGGGGTTACACAGCACATGCGCATATTTAAGGCGTTAAAGAACGAACGTCTTTTACATAGATGGAAATAGCACAGTAACATTTTTTAAAGGTTGTTCACGGTAAAGTGAGCGCTATTGTAAGCCACGCTTAAGATCTACTTGTGTGCGCATTCTGTGTACTTCCGCCATACGTAATACTAACGTCGTCATGGGCTTGGTCACTTTATCAATGCGTCGGGCAACTTAAACGGTGAAATTGTTATGAAAGTAAATATCTTGTAGTTTTGTTAATTCCACGCACTCGCGTGCATTAAAAATAAAGAACGTGAAACAAATTATTTGAGCATTCTCAAATGTTTTCCTGGCACTTTTAATTGAACGTTAGGACATGGGAACTATTTTCTCTCCGTAGTCGCCATCTTTAGGAGGTGCGGGCCAGTCAGTGTGCCAGCTAAAATACTTGCAGGCTTTGGCAGTGACATTTTTCAAAGGCTCATTTTGAAAGTGCTCACTTTACCGCGAACAGCGCTCGGCAAGTATATGCAACGCACAGTCAGTTCAGTTTAGAGTTTGTTTTCGACAGTAGAAGCGGAAAGTCGTTTAAATTTCTCAGTTGAAACAAATTTGGGGCGGCTGTACCGAGGATTGCAATGAAACCGAGGCGCGTGTGGTGGGGATGTGGAAAACGACGAAAAGTGCAGAAAACGTTTTGAAAAAGAAGCTGACACATAAAAATAAAGAGTAGAATATAAAGTAAATTTATACAAAAATTGTTCTGTGTATTTAACCTTTACTTATTTTTTTTTGCTGTGAACACATTCATTTAGTTCTCATCACTTAACTAATATGGGCATTACAGTATAATTTTGTTCTCACCAAAAATATCATAGAATACGGCAACTTCCCTACAAAACTAATTTTTCTTCTTCAGGTTATGAGTTGTTCTTAGTCTGGATGCAGTGAATCTGTTATGGCATTGAGTATAAAGAAGAAATACTTCAGAAAGGGCAAACACGTTGCCAGTATTCTCCGTGTATTTAGAGTTATATTGTTCGCCTTGCACATACTGTAAATTGTTTTCCTACTATTACAAGAAAAATCTTTGAACTTACTGTTATAAAATTATGTTTGTAGGATTATAAATTTTTGTCATGTTAAAAAGTGGAATGCATTTATTAAAAATTACATTAAGTAATTGTTTTGTCCTCAAAAACATAACTGTAATGAATAATTAAGAAAAGTCAAAAAAATTAAGAAAGATGTTTATCTTATACTGCAAACACCTCACCCACGGTAACACTCGTGTACTAGCACCATACTACTGTACTCGCACCATACTACTGTACTCGCACCATACTACTGTACTCGCACCATACTCGTTACAAGTGCAGGCCTTTGACCACACGACCACTCTGTTTTACGAAATGTATTTTACTTTGGTGGGCAATATAGAACGTATATTTTATGGAGCAAGAATTTAATGTCGCCTTTTGAAAAAAAAATTGTGGTTAATGATAGAGAAAATTACCACACTTCTGAATGACACTAAGGCACCAAGCAGCTTGCACTTTTTGATTGAAGATTTTTTAAAATGAGAATTTGCATTGGAATACCAGTAATTTGCATTTCATACCCAGAAAATATTACTAAACTATATTCAGTGGATTATAAAATTACTGGACGGGGAAAGTAAACATAGCAGCATGATCGCTTAAGCCTGTCTTCACTAGGAAAGTAGGGTAATAAAATAAGTAAATTAAGTTATCTACACTCAAAATATCTTTATAAGGGAAGATTCTTCCCCCTTGCAGAATTCACTGATTATTATTAAAAAACTCGTTATCCGAAAACACATCGACTTGTTTTATATTTAAATAAATATCACATAAAGTAATAGTCTAAATATTTGACTACGCGATTTAAAATATTCCTCCGTTTAGTACCCATATTTAACTAGATTCTATTGCAAATGCGGTTATCGTAACGTTATAAAATGTACATTGGCAAGGGTTACTATTGCAAATTAAAAAATAATTGATCAGTTAAACTTAACATTTTTGCAGTGCAAGGTAGCATTGTAATCGCGTTCGTATGTTTGTGACTCTGTTGTATTGGTTGACAAGTTCACTGTCGCAAGGCAATTATAGACTCAAGATGGGGTAGACCGATCTCACTGGCTGCGCACAACCAATCTCCGTGTCCCAACATTGAATTGCTTTTCTGCCAACACGTCTTGCGAAAACGGCATGGTTTGGATTCTAGTTTAGAAAACTGGTTTGTAAACAAATGCTCTGAGATGAGATGTAAATATACTTCCTCCAACCAATTTGTAATGCAGTTTGATTAAATTCAAATTGGTAAAAGTATTTTATTTATATATCTAATAGCGCTTGTCATTTATAAATTAAGATATAAACAAACACTTTCATCATTGTTGACCATATGACTTTGACAGTTGTGTATGATTGGGGTAGGTCAATGTTTGGGGGATATAAGCAGAAGACGAATGAGCGTTCTACGTCATTTGTAATCTATGAAGCCAACAGTCTTCTCTTGGTGACATAATCATGGCCACAGAAAGATAGTGGACAGAATCAAACAAACGTGTGAGCACGGGAAGGCAGGTCTGACTTTCGACAATCTAAGAAAGACAAAGACCTGTCAGTGGTCTTATACAAAAACCCATTCGCGATATCATCACGCTTCACCCCCATGTACGACTTGTTCGGTTATTTCTTAAGAAAGGCACGTTTCACGAACGTTAAAATTTCCGTTAATATTATCGTACCTTCCTTCGTGGTTAAATTACAGTGTCACTTAAATTGTGTCTATAAAATGCTCTATTGACCCCTTAACGAAAGACATCAATTTTTCATTTCAAGTGTTGCAAAAGAGAAAATTTACGGCTTGAAAGGTACTTACCAATTTCTTATAACAACTGTCGCTTTGGAACCCATGAAAATGATATCAGTAAATCCATGGTACAAGAAACAACCAATGAGAAAATAGTTGGTGTATCTGGAGCAACCAATAGCATTTCCCAGGAAAAGAATCTTCCCGTATTGGTGGTCGCTTCTAGAATTGCACAGCAGCGACCAAGAAGTCACCTATCTTGCAACATGTCAGATGTGAACGAGGATACTAGGGATAATATTTTAAGGGGTTTACGTACCATTATCAATATTAATTAAAAACCGACAGCAAAGATATACGTGATAAATTGCGAATAGGCAACATATATTAAGTCAAATACTGTTAAATTAAGTTCTTTACGTTATTAACATTTTCTTTACTGCTATACTTACGTTTATAGGAATAGAATAATAACAAAAATGTTATTATTATTTTAGAAATATTAAGTTTCTGATTGTCTGCCTAGTGTTTCTTCTTGACGTTTTCTTCCAGGCTTGTTCACGTTTAATTTATATACGGCAGTAAGTTGCGCGAAAGTAGAAATTCAGCAGGGCTTCCAAGAAACTGGAAGTGACACGAATAAGGTTTAGTTAAAAATATATATCGTGGGCTTTTTCAGCCGTTGTTGTTATTCTCTACTCTTCTTGACTTGAACCGCGTCAATGATTTTTGGCAGTCGTTGCAGCTGCCAGTATGAGATACAAGTATCCAACCGAGTTCAGCCAAAAACTTGGAACCTTATATACTCTGGTCTCTGGAGGGAGAGGGCTGCTGAATCGACGACTGCAGCCAATCACGCTGTAGCCCTTCAGAAACTTGAATAGCAAAGTCTCCAGTTTTATGGCTGACTGGTAATAAATGAATTCAAACAAATGATGAATCCTCCCAAACAATCTTTAACTTCTAGCTCTTACGAGCTATAGTTTTTAACAAAGACACTCAACTCTTGTGCTCTCTTTCTACGAGGATTCGTTTTATACTTCATCAAATGCATGCAGAATTTAATTTCTTCCATGCCGAAGGGTTTGCACGGTATATTTGCCAATTCCCCCACTCTCCTATTTTAAAAATAGGCTAGCCAGTAAGAATGCTCCTCAACCATGGCCCCAATTGCCGCCACGTTTACAAAGTTCCAGAAAATCCTAAATGTACGTGTCACTTAGCGAGGCTATTTCCTGCAAGTATAGGAAGAAGTGGTTCAGCCCTAAGACGCAATATGATGCCCCCTCTTCCTTGGATCCTCGACATACCATTTACATTATGGGTAGGTTAGAAAAATAAACAGCTCAAATAAATTCGTTAGACATTACCATGTCGTGACGGAAGCCACGACTGCCGAAACTTCGGACAAGAAAAATGCTTGACGCAACTCAACCCCAGAAGCATAGAGAATAACTCAATATGGTACAATGGTATCACAAGAAAACAAGATACTTTCTTTCATTCAACGAAACTATCAACAAAATTTGGCCAGTTCCGCTACTGTCTTCACCCCTTCTAGTATTCTTCGCCCTTCAATAGCATTTTTCACCCATTCTAGAGTATTGAACACTTGTATACAGTATTATTCTTCCCTTCTATATAATTATTCACCTCTTGTATTGTATTCGTTACTCCTTCTTTATTATTTTTCACATATTCTGTAGTATTCTAACCCCCTTGTATAGTAATATTCACACATTGTGTATCATTCTTCATCTCTGCTACAGTATTATTCACCTTCCTGTAATAAACTTCACTCCGTATTTAATATTCTTCACACCCCTATATAGTATTCTTCACCCCTTATTTAGTATTTTTTACCCTTTGCGCAGTATACGTCACCCCTTCCTTAGTATTATTAACCAGTTTTATAGTAATCTTCTCCTACTGTATAGTATTATTAATCGCTTGTATGGTATTCTTCACGTCTGTAGTATTCGTCATCCATTATATATTTTTCACCCCTTCTATGGTATTCTTCAGTCCTTGTATTATATTTTTCACGCCTTCTATAGTATTCTTTCTATTCAATAGTCAAATAAAGCCAACAAACTTTTCCAAATTTTTTAAAAACCAATGTTCAAATGTACATATTATATTTGTTTTCCTTGTGGCACATTAATGGACATAAACGCAATTTAAACAAAATTTTATGCTATAGAAAGATTTACCATAAAACGCACAGCTAGCAATTTTTTATTTTTTTTTTATTTTTGGAGTGCGGTGTGTTTTAATATTACAGTTGAAACGCTTTGCACACAACAGAATAATCATTGGCGTACTTATGCGGAGGGGAGCATAGGCGATATGATCCTTCACATAAGCATTGTGAAAATACCGTAATCATTTTTGAAATGGAATCACAATTCACTGCTCGGAATGTGCAGTCTGATTTCCTTACACAACAGTTTTACTTTAACCTTGATGGTAATAACACCTACTTTTCATCGCATCGTCGAATTCCTTGCAAAACTTCACTGCATTTTAAAATTTTGTATATTATTTCCTAGCGTAGTAACTGATTTTTACCGGCATAGCATGACCTCTTTAATAATTTTAACCTGGCAGTTGAAAAAGCTTGCGTTTCAATTTAAAATTATTATGTTCCCATCCAGAGACAACACATATATGCGACTCTGCCACGAAGTATTGAGAAGGGAAAAAAGGGTGGGGGTGGGGTGGTTGGAAAAGAGAAACAAAGTGGGGAAATCATGCTAAAATAAAAGCGAGGCAGACGTAATAAATTCATGTTTTTTTTGTCTGTCTCTCTTGTTCTCTTTGGCGCAGTATATCGGTTATGGCCACGCCGCGGTACGGTTTCGGCCTCGTCCTTGAGATGATCACATCTCGGCGCAGCGTTTCGGCGACCGCTCGCTCCAACCCCTAGCTTCCACCCCGCCAACCCCCAGACCACCTTTATACTTCTTCCCCTACTGTTTTATTGCGCCATGAACCCCGTCCACCATAAATAACAAGGCGGGCCGAGGGGGCGAGATATTGAAATGGATGCGCCCGTTCGATATATCGCTCGCATCGATGTATGTATCTGCAGGCGCCCCCAGAGAGCTGCTCGCACTAAGTATGAAAATGTTCGAGTCTGCGTCGGTCAAGAGTTTTTATTTTTGGATACACTGACAGTTTGAATCTCTCAACGGTTACCACGTTTTGCCCTGTAAGGGGAGAGCGGGGGAGTTTATTTAAAATGGACGTCACTCCTCTCCACGAACGCCAAACGACGGTCAGATTAATATTTCATAGTTTTTTTTAAAGTACGCATAAGTTTTCTTGTCGTGGGCATACGCTGACCAAACTACCAATTTGTCTGCGTGTAGTTACTGATTAATAAATATTTCAGCTCTTTTGAAAAGCGGAACACTTTGAGAGGTAGCTGATTTGGGCGCTAGGTCCTGTGTTTCAAAATACATTGAAGAGCCACTTCACTGGAGAACAAATAACAACATACAAAATATATATAGACATGTGGCCTTAATGACCTGATTTCCGAGTAACAGTCATGTATGTACTGCAATAATGTGGTGATACTTATCGACCTCCAGCCTAAATACTCATTACATTCTGTGAAACCCGTATATCAAATGCATTTCTGCCATTTCCTGATTTTAAAAATTTATTTGCCACGCGTGCAACTCACAGTACAACGTGGTATTACATACTCTCGTTGTGAGGACAAACAGGAATTAAACAGGTTGAGAGTTACCGGGCACGTGGCTGTAACTCGAAAACAAAGCTACACTGGCCACATGCTAATATGAAGGTTTGTCTGCTGTCCACACGCGAAGTGGATCCCACATGTTATGAAATTTTCTGTATAGTTATGTAAAATGATGTTCATTTTTGTATGTTTAGTCATCTTTGTCTTTTTTATCTTAATCACATGAAGCGAGAGCCTTTGTAATCCTGGAGAAAACTTACAGGAGCAGCTTAGGCACAAAACATTGTCTAAGAGATCTTGATTTGTCATTGTTAGGACGAACACTGTGTAAATAGAAATTCGTTGTATTTGTAAACTACACAGGCCATATAATTGAATGTTTAAACGTAAAGTACTGAATTCGCAACGAAAACTATTTCCTGGTTTAATACCCAAACTTTTGTTTATCGCCTTCTAGCCTTGGGATAGAACATATAGTAAAATAAACTTATGAATTTGCTCATCTACTCTAAAGTATGTTTTTCAGAGTGTCGAATATGTTGATTCCTATTTAAAACGTTGCTCGAACGGTGAACCAGGCATTGTAGGCTGGGGAAAATGAAGCCTCTTAACAAAACTGGAAAGTCGTAGCAATGCAAATGGTAATGTTGTGGTGTCATGTTTGATTGGTTATAGATAACGAACAACAGTAGCCACACTATAAATAATTTTTATAAAAAAATTCATCTTATTGTTTTCCCAGATTCTATTCGGCGAGCTTTATGCTTTAATATGTTTGTTGTTTTATTTTGCGAATTCAGCAAAGGTTGTAAGGACTGGTTATTTAAGAGGCAAACAAAATCAATTTAAACATTGCCTGTCGTTAAAAAAAAGTGAATAAATTCCGACATTTTACGCCCTTTACTGAAATATATGATTGGATTTTTTGTTCACCAGTGTAAATAGTAGGTAATAAAGATGTTGTAGAAACAGAAGGCGGATAAATTATATTGTGTGTAACAATGTCAATAAATTTAAAAACAAAAAAAATTTAATTCACTATTATGTTGAGGCTTACATCGTATATCTAACGCCCAGATGATTATTATGAAATTAAGAAAACATATGTTAATGTGCTAAAAGAGATTATTAAATTTCAGGAGGAAACATGCGAGTGGATAAAGCTGGGAATGAATCGATGACCTCACGAAAATGTGCGATGATACCACTCGGTTTTATGAAAATGCGAAATTGTAAACTTCACAGTTAGGACAGTTTAGTGAAAATTATTAACTTACAATTTTTTAGGAATATATTATTAACTTAATTTGCAACATAAAAGAGCGGAGGAATTTGTAAAATGGGAAATACGTGGCACACTTTTTGTATGTCTCGGTGGTTGAAACATATTCAAAGCAATTATGAGCACGTCTGGCAGGGACAAGATTATCTCAGGACTATTCGTTTATTGCGACGGAAACACGTAATTGTGCCTACAGTATAACAATCGCAACGAGTGGCAAAAGCGATCGCAACAAATGGAAAATACACATTATCGTTCATGCCCGTTAACTTTTACGCACCAATGAAGACATTCAGCTTATAAAAGCGTTCTCATTATGTGCGACCCTCGGCGTCAATAAACGGAAAAGAACACCAAACAACAGTCAACAATACATAGTAAAACCACGATTCTACTGATATTATTAGTTAGAGGTAGGGCCAGTGACTTTTCGCGTAAAAATATGAGCACACAGTACACTTCAATACTATATACACACCTCAGCTGTTGTTATACCTCCATTGGCTGCTGGCGCCGTGTCCGTCTTTTACCAAGCCACTCAGGACTAAGTAACTCCGACACTGAACCTTCGTGATTCGTGCGCAAACGGTTAACACGGACCAGAATATTTTTTAGCCAATCAAAGAAGCTGGACGACCCTAAAGTGCTTTGGACTGTATCTTGTCTGGAAATCTTTTCGCGAAATATCACTGCCCCTAGTAATAGGAATACCCGGAAGCAACCACATATTAACACACCGTTGCTGTAAATACACGTGCGTGCGGAGAGCGACTAAGAGGGACACTAAGAACACATAAATACTTAGACACTGTTCTCGAGTGCTGTGACAACCGCCATTCCTTAACGAAATTTGATCGTCTATTACAAACATAGCACCTGACGTGGAAGAAAACAAGATGTTGTGGAAATTTTGCCGTAGTATATTTGCGGATTCTTCACGCTTTTGGACCCAGACGTTTGAAAAATTCACCCTTTGTATGACGTGTTTCGTTCGTTACGCAATTGTTTTGTGCTTGCATTACCGTAAAAAAAGACTTTTTTTAAATTATCTTTTACTTTTACTTACATTTAATCGGTAAATTATTATATTTCGTTTATACCTAATGTGAAGAAAACAGGGAGAATATAGGTGTGTTGATAATATTTAGTAATAAACAGTTCTTATGCGAAAAAGCGTTACATTGCGTGCGCACGAATGAATGTGCGTTGTCCATTTCGTTTAATTTTATAGACTCGGTTGAGCTTAGCTTCCATGAGGCGGGGGCATTTCCTGGAAGTAGAACTTTAGCAAGGCTTCAGGAAAATCGGAAATAACCGAGAATGGATTACAGTACTAAGGCGAGGCGTTTCCATCACAGTTTCTTGGCGGCGAAAACAGTTCGAGAAGTTTCTTCGCCACCGCTGTGATTCAGCCACGCACATAATTCTCCCACTGGCCGTAAAAAGAGAAAGAAGGTCAACATGCCGTCACAATGGAGAGTACTGTACGCGGTGCAGTGAGAGGGCGAACACGATTGTTAAAAGCTGCACGGAAATGCGCCACGAAAATCGAGCGATACAAAATACACTTTAATCCAGGCTCACATTAAATTCCGAAAATGGCCATTCATCAATGCAGGGAGCTTTCACGCAACACACGAAAAAGCTTTTTCAGCCGCGAGCGGCGGAATTCAAATAACACCGCGCCGGAGGACAATGACGAGAAGGAAAGTCCTGAACCGAATGGTTTTGTTCCGCCATTATTTTTATACGACGTGTTTTATTGACTTCGGGTGGACAGAATTATATTTTCGGAGCTGTTTCCGAGTATATACGCCGTGACGCTATCGGTGGAAACTAACAATACGAGGCGTTTCCGCACGACGGCACTTTGGTAAATGGCTTGCTTTGGACGTGATGCAAAATTTAAGGAAGTCGTAAATTGCCAGCTTTCGTCCTTGTGAAAAGAGCCATTAGCTTGAATTGTGGCTGACAACCTCCCTGATGAACGAAAACTCTCTCGACGTGCACGTAAACAAATCAAAGTATCTGCAAGACACGCGATTCATATTTTGGCTATTTTACGAAGGAACAACGCATAATTTTCATTAACGTCGAAATTATATAGGATATACATAAAACTAAAATCTTCCATTTATCGCAGGAGGTCTACATTTTGTCCATAAAGCCACTGTTTCAATGCGTTAATTTAATTGTTTATCTCTAATGCACTGTATTTTTTGTGATATTAAAAGAAATTATTTGGAAAACGGTTGCCAACATTATTTTTGTAACACTGCAATGGAATTAGAGTAAATTTTACTGTTAGTAACTGAGGGATGTGTAAAACATGAGTTTTAACATGCAAGTACTGTAGTCTTCAAATTTATCATAAATATGAGGATACATAAACTGTTTTGTATGATTCATAAAGCAATTTATTGCGTATATAATATTGTTACAAGAATTCCGGGTGTGGGGGNAAATGAAAGAACTAAATTTGATTTTCAATTTATCCACACAGCTATTATTCACAGCATTAAATTATCTGTCTCCACTATTACTCTTTTTATTTCACAGTGAGCGCAATATTAAATATATATTTAAACTCCAATTAACGTCCTTCTTTACGTCTCTGTTTGGTAATTGTCAATTAGCTAAAACTAATCATTAAAACACGTTCAGTCTATCTGTTGCCATCATTTGTGATGTCTTTCTCTAACGCGTCCAGTCCAATAGTCCAGCCTGCAGTCGAACTCTTCACTACTCTGATGTTCCCAGTCGCAGATTTTCCTTCCGCTGGTCACTTCTCTCGCAACGCGCTTCTCTTCTCGCTAGTCGTCTATCATTGAAACTCATCCGTTCAACAACTGCTGACTCGGAGGCCCGACACGTCTTGTATAGCCACCAGCCTTGACCTGGAAGGTTTGCCGCACCCCAAGTCTAGCTGAGAGAAACAAGGTCAGTAATCCAGAGCATTCTTCAGACACCCGATACCCAAGGTCGGGAGCGACACGCGCCCTGATAGGCATAACAAGCACGCTTTGTAAACATTCCTTTGTGAAAAGCCGCTGCGTCTCCGGTTGCAACTGATAGCGCGTCAATAACTCATCCTTGCCTCGCACGCTCAGAGTGGCTGCCTGTAACATTATTACAAAACTAACGTCTATTACTTATATTAAAAACGTAATTTCTTATTTTAATTATGTTTTATTGTTCGGGTTTTAATTAAAATGTCCCTTTTACTATAAAAAAAAGTTATATGCATTATATAAAACGTCTATGAAGCTTGTCCTTTGTTTTTGAGTCTGTACTTCTCTTAACTATAGTATAATGCATTATGATTCTCTAAGCAGGATTTGTAAGGATTAATATTCGTACAAAATAACATCAACAAATATGATGCGAAATAGCACTTGGAACGAAACACTCAACTTACTATTGAATAACAGGTTTACGTAAATACTATTTTTAAGAGTCAAAATACACATTGTAAACTGCATTTCATATCACTAGGTACTATTCATTTTGGTATAAAAATGACAGTTTGTGGTGTATTACGTGTCTTAAAAACTTCATTAAGGTCGGCAAAACGGTTTTCTTATTCGCATTCACCGTCCTGAAAGTGAATTTATGTTGCCGAAATGTCTTCGGCATTTAATATGAAATATTTTTTTTTGGTTTGTGACTACCAAATGATATGATGACTGCTATAACATCAATCGTAAAAATTTATATTATATTTTTATGCGTAACTCTTTAATGCCGATAACTGTTTGAAGCAGGATTCAAACAACAGCACTTGGTTATGTCGAGTGGCGTGAATATTGTTCGTAATGAGAAATGGGTGGAGGGTGAGGAAGCTTGGTAAGTTACAAATGAACGACGGCAAGTAATTTTTAAACTGTGAGTAAACTGTTTTTTTAAGCAGGCATATTACACCAAGGGCAAATTTTTTGGGTCAATTGAGTGTTCCCAATATATTCTGTTTTAGAGTTGAAGAATATTTATCTAACTTGTACAAATCAGGAGAATCCGAAGGTTACAATAGTAGAAAGAAAATTTTTCATAAATCACGAATTCCTTGAGAGCCTATGAATAAAATTAAAGATAAACTGAGCTCAAGGAGAGTGCGAAACCAAGAATATTAGGTCATTTGGTACAACGACAGACTAATTCAGGAGGTCATAAGTTCAGTGAAAACCGGCTGAACTGATGGCGCTTTTTTATAACAAGTTTTCATTCCGATAAGAGCTAAACGCAATTGCGCTTCCTTCCTATCCGTTTTCTCAAATGACTGAGAAGATGGAGATTTTCCACGTGTTAGTAAACTACACAGGTTGTTGAAAAAAAAAATGTTTGAGATTTCCACACTTGAGTTTATCATATAAACACGGGTCAAAAAATTCCTGTTTTCAAAGCCACGTATATTAACAATTTTGAAAACCATGATACGATATTAAAGATCACTTCTTTGTTTATTTTAATACAATATTTCATTGTCGGTTTTCATTTTGAGAAGTTTTCTCACAAAATTTGCCGAAACAGCTCAGTAAGCAAATGTAAATTGGTCCCCAGGCGTTTCCAGGTAAACCGGTATGAAGTGGTTTTGATAAGCAGGATTGTTTAGCAGCAAATTCCTCCCACCCCGGGTTATTTCTCATCTCAGTTAGACTCGAGAGTCCTTTGAGCTTGGAAGCGTTCTATATCAGAGACAAATCCACACCCCCTCCCGTTCCTCCAGGACACATGGACTTTGGGGAACTAGTTATCTGATTGGGCCGCCTCGCGCCGTTGTCCACGTTATTTGGGCTGCGAAATGGTTTGTTTACCTCTCGCCTTCCTCCGGTCGCGCTGGGGGATGGCTTTTCTGTGTCCGTCATCAGCCTCGCAGGCGTGCCCACGCAGAAAGCCANCTCTGTGTCCGTAATCAGCCTCGCAGGCGTGCCCACAAGGGGCGCGTGAATTATATTCATGACCAGTGCTGTACGCAGAAAGCCACCAGCGCCCAGTTTTCCTTGCGGCCAATCTGATTGGTTGAAACTTTTACTCCTGTTTGACGCGAGTGGTAACGTTTAGCCATGATGCAGCTTTGCAACGGACCTTCCCAAGGTGGCGATATGCATTGCAAATTTATACATTTAGGAATAGGATATTATTGCACGCGATGTAAGCTAATGGATTGAACTACATATGACAATTCATGGTTTTCTTCCTTTTCTTAAGAATACTGCACAGAAAAACGTAACTATGCTACTCTTTTAATAACCATTTCCACTATTCTCTCTTTGAATACATTTATCAGGATTAAAGCAAAGAGTGGCTGTTGCAGATTATAGATTTTGCTTCCTTTGCGTATAAACGCAAACACCGATTTTACAAACAATATTCGGCTACGGCTCACCCTCAGTGCCAGCGTCGCCAAGCACGCGGTACATCGTCCACTGGCAGTGACATTTTTCAAATGTTGATTTCAAAAGTGTTAAATTAATAGCGAACAGCCCTTATATCCTACGTGAGACATAGGGTTAAGAGGGGCGTCTGAAGGCGTGCCATCACTTAAGGCACACGACTACCTGCAGCATTTGAAGCAGAAAAGCGCGGAGGTGCGATAAGGTCGAGACTGCCGCGCGCATCAAGTGCGTCATCGCCGCTAAGCGCAAGCCTCTGAACTGGTGTGCAGTGTTCTCGTCGCACTGCGTGCACCTGTGTGACTTTCAGCGGCGAGCCTATTATCTTATTGGCGGAAAGTCTGTAGGAAGGTTCAGTGCAGGGCCCTTGAGTAGTTTTGTGTGTGTCTGATGCGTGCATTTTGAGATGCGGCGCTTTGAAGAAGATTGTTTTCGAGAACTCTGAAATGGTGTTTCTAACACGCGTGCAATTTTGAAAGTACTCAACAGCCCTCGTCTGGAGTGTGTGTTCTTCTCTTGGAGGAGCACATTGGGAGCACGTACAATAGTTGAGTGGAATACGTGTAGAACAAACCACACTGCAACGCAGTTCGAGCCCCAGTTAGGCGGGAGTCTGAAGGGCAACTCTTCCACGCGACATTCAATCCTTGGTTCATACAACTTGTTTATATGTATTTTTAAAAATTAAAATTCCCAACGTACCTATATATACCCAACTAGCCACTGACGTTACACAGCATAACAAACATCAACGACTGAACTACCACCTCATATTTAAGTCTCAATATTGATTACGCCAAAATTTGGACAGAATTTAACATGTGACATAATTATACGAATTCATAATTCCTTCTTATCGTCTGTGTGCAGGATACCGCTAACAGTTAATTGGGTATAGGGGAATTTTGGGATTTTTTTTTTTACGATATAAACAAGCGAGAAGAACCAAGAATCCAATGTGACGGAGAAAGATTTCCCTTAAGAGTACGCGGCCCCGATATATATATATTTTTTTCGCGTTCGAGGCTTGGCGATACGGGCGACATTAACACGTGCGGCCAGCACCTCGTCGCCCCTACGCGCAAGGTGCTGAACCTGCGTGTAGTGCTTCCGCTACTTCGCTTTGTTGTGCGAGAATGAGATCTGTAACTGTGGGGTTCTATTACACGCGATGAAGGCCCGTAAATTAAACTACCACTCTACTGTTTTATTTTTCTCCTACTTATCAAGGGAAATGAGCCGGAGGGTTCTAAATAAAAAATGCTGATTTTTA
This sequence comes from Clitarchus hookeri, assembly GCA_002778355.1. Taxonomy (NCBI): domain Eukaryota; kingdom Metazoa; phylum Arthropoda; class Insecta; order Phasmatodea; family Phasmatidae; genus Clitarchus; species Clitarchus hookeri. The sequence goes on from NQII01001293.1 coordinate 234,752, forward strand.
ACCATTTTCATTATTTTTTGTCTCTTAGATTGAATTGAATATTATAAAAAAAACAGTACGGAATTAGATAATAGTTCTTTTTTATGTTTTGTGACGAAAAGTGGTATTCCCAGGAGTGTTATTTGTTGAGATTCGCGTGAACGCGCAAACTATGACTGTACAGAAAATATGTCCGGACTGCTAACTGTTGACGGTGTTTCGCCACTGGTGGACACCCCTGTCACAAGCCGGCGTGCTCTGGTTCAGGGGTGGGGGGAACGCGGTGCTTCTAATCGTGTCCTTTCACAGGACCCGCTGACAAGTTTAGAGTAGAAGGA
>NQII01001293.1:235115-256863 GCA_002778355.1 Clitarchus hookeri
GGGGGGGGGAAGTGGAGGTGCGCGTCCTACGTCCTTTCATCCGCAAGGTGTGTGTCGGCGCCACAGGACGTCACACACAAGGAGAGCGCTGATTGGATTACACACGACGGTTCCTCCGCAGAAAAGGCGGGTTAGTCCCCTCACCAGGTTCCTTCTGTGACACCGAGGGCGAGGTGCCCTGCTGCTGTTGGTCACGTCCCGGCTTCCGGCGCGAGGGGCTCCGGGTTCGAGTCACGGATATTAATATAATATAATATAGAACAATATAACAGAATAAATAATAAAATAATAATATAAATAATAAAATAGTATTATAAGGCGTGGGCGTGGAGTTGTATACGCTGGAATCACTAACCCTATAAGTAGGGTCCTGTGTAGGTGTATTTAAAAAAAAACTTTAACTCACATCCACTTTCGCTATTGGATGGTGTTAACTACTGCGTGTGTTAGGTAAGTTCCCGCGAATCACGGACGATNATAATATAAATAATAAAATAGTATTATAAGGTGTGGGCGTGGAGTTGTATACGCTGGAATCACTAACCCTATAAGTAGGTTCCTGTGTAAGTGTATTTAAAAAAAACTTTAACTCACATCCACTTTCGCTATTGGATGGTGTTAACTACTGCGTGTGTTAGGTAAGTTCCCGCGAATCACGGACGATTACTGTCGGCGTATATTGATTCTGATTGGTGCAGTCAAATACAACATGTCTAGAGACCTGAAAAAATCGCGGTTCCATTTCGGGACAAGCTAGAATTCAAAACCTCGTACGTTTGTATTGCTATTGGTCTACCCGTTAAATTACACCTCCTGGACAACTCTGAGCCTATAATAAATATACAGTAAAATGCAGACCGTATCACCGTCTTCCGCTAATACAACAGGCAACCAATGAACAGTGATATTTGCATTATTTTACATACGACAATGGAGTATAGACTACAGGTCATTGAACTCGCGAATTTTTCAAGTCTCTAAACATGTCTGCTCACAAAAAAAAAAAAACACGGACAAAACACCAAAGGAAAAATGCGCATGAGTGCGCAGTATATTGAAATATAGGCGGGTCGGAATTCTTGACGCGAAAATCGGGTGTTGTTACGTATAAGAAAAAAAAGTCACCATATATTGTAACACGTCAAATGCGTGCCAATATTAAGTCTTAAAAAGAATTGACGCTGTGGTAACGACCTGCACTGGCTTTCGGTAGAACCTGAATGTGCTCTCCTGATTTTGGTTTACCCGTGGTTCCCCCAAATCGCTCCATGCTCGGCTGGTTCCTTACTACAGGCCGTGGTTACGGTTTATTATACCCAGGTTTAGAGCGAAACGAGGTTCCTTATGGCAGGGGTGCCATAAGGGGACCCTGCCATAAGGGGATTCACGATGCAAACTGCGTCATACAAATCGTATTGGAAATATATTTGCGGAATGGAGACGAGGACGCAGATCAGACAGAAAATCATGAGGTAAATTTTTGAATAGGTTCAACTATCAGTAATAACTAATAATATATGACTAATATACTTATATTGCGACCATGATTAAGCGATTGCCTTAATAATTTTAAAATGCATTTCTTTCATTGTTTGTATCAGTTTATGTTAAACGCTTTTGGTTTTTGAAGTTTTTAAATAATTTATTATTATAGCAGTTATTACCTTGAAAGTAGAAAAAAATAAATCTACACCAAAAATTAAAATTAAGATTCATCCTTAAAACTGAGTTATTAGATTAATTGTCTGAGTGTAAGAATTTTTTTGTTCAATATTTTCCTAAATCTCTCCCTTACACTTTAATCTTATGAATAGTTTATCATCAGCTTTTGGCGTGTGTGTGATTTTACACACGTACAGGGTCAGTTTTTCTTTTAGTGCCTGTTGAAAAAGGGGGCTGTTTTGGTTGTGGTGGNATTTAACAACATGTGGACACATATCGTTAAATTATCACTCTTGTGACAGACACAACAGTAGTTTATAACAAATTACTAATCGTATAATTCTAAACAATAATGTTTATTTTAGGAAAATTGCTTTTACCCATTTGGTTACGTAGGAAACAAACATGTCCGCTACACATGCTACACTAGCGCTACCTGGCGGCCGAAATGTTTAGTTTCCAAAGTATTAGCACTGAGCTTTCCGACCTGAGTAGAATAAACCCGTGTTATGGCCGATTCCTTCCTCCATCCAGCTTGTCTGAGCAGCTGACTCCGTCTCTGATTACCAGAGGTTACGTTAGGTTAGGTTAGGTTAGGTTAGGTCAGGTTAAGTTAGGTTAGGTTAAGTTAGGTTAGGTTAGGTTAAGTTAGGTTAGGTTAGGTTAAGTTAGGTTAGGTAAGGTAAGATTAAGTAAGGTTAGGTTAGGTTAGGTTAAGTTAGGTTAGTTTAAGTTAGGTTAGGCTAGGTTAAGTTAGGTTAAGTTAGATTAGGGATGTCGACGAAACCTTCAGGGGAATCCCTAGTAAACAATAGGACACGCATAAAGGTCACAGTCTTGACATACTCGTAACAAGGCTACGCCCCGAACACCTGTTCCTAACTTCCAGCAGAGCCAAAATACAGAATACATAAGGGCACAGAAATGGAAGAGCGAACGGTAATTTTTTGTCGGCGCAACCATTCGCACATCGGCTGCGCAAAGCTTTGTAAGCGCACCTGGCGTCTGTCCTGCTGCAGCGTGATTGCGAAATGTTCCCCGTTGGCTGGCGAGTGAGTTACCAGGCGCTGATTGGACAACGACGCCCAAGAACATTTTTACTGGTCGGTGACGCCATTTTGCTGGTGTGTGTGGCTGGGGTTCGTGGCACAAGCGGCTATTTCTCTTCTGTGTGCTTATGCGCTGTGTAACGGAATTATGTGCATTTTTCTGTAGAGTTAATACGAGATCGAGTGCACATGCCAACTACGCAATAACTGTCTCCGTAAACTGCTTTTCTTCCGACAACACGCCACTGTCAATATATAAGTAAATACTTCGATATGCTAGTGCACCACTTTTGAGTATGCTTTAACGTAAATACCACATAATAATGGTTCGTATAACATTTATATATATACATATTATTATAATTTTTTTTTTTTTCGTAAAAGCGCGTGTTTAGGTTAAAACGAGACGTAAAAAACCCTCATTTCATTGTTTCAACACGTGCATTTGACAGGTGCATTGACAGTTCTTCAGCCAAAGTTGGGGAGATGTGCAGAAAAAATGTCAGTGTAACTCATTTTGACTCTATTGAATTTTCCTGACTTTCGGCAGGCTCGGCATGGATGATTGAAGTCTGGATCTAACTGTAGCCGTTGCCTCACACGAGGGACACGCCTGTAGTTCCAAACAGTTTGGATAATGTCTGAGGTGGAATGAGATGAGGGTGGAGCGGCGGCAGAATGTAGACAAGGAGGGAACAGAAGTAACCCAAGAAAAGCCCCTTTAAATATTTTATATCAGTATCCCTGCCTGAAAATGTTTTGTCCGATTGGAAGAGGGGGNAATGTGTAAAAATTAAAAGAATGCAAGACAAGCCACAATATGTATTCTCGCAATAGAACATTTTTGTAAATACACCCACTGCCATAAAAAAGACGCACCCAAAACGATATTTCCACTGGAGACGAAAATTTATCTACAGCCTTACATGGGTTGTGGTTCTACTGAGATAATATTCCCTGTACTTGGTAGAGTAGGGCCACTGCCAGGAGAATGTAACACCGATAAAACCCTGGCAATGTGAACTACCGTAGGTCGAAGATGTGAGCAGTATACACAGTGTGTGTGAAGTGGAGGTCATTCGTGGTTGCTTACATATTTTATGAAGCCCTGGTTACTTTCTACTTTCAGGTTATTCCTCCGCTTCATGTAACGAAAGCTTAACAAAGTCTAGAAAACTACACCAATTAGATAGCACACCCAATTCTTGCGGACTCATTTGAATAGAATTTTGGAAAAGAGTTATTTCTTATTAGGCATTACCAACACACAAATGTTCTCTCTAGCTTTATTCATTTCAATTATAAACGAAATATTGTTATTTATAACGAAAAAAATCCGTAAAATTTCAACTGAACAAAAAAAAAAATGTATACATGTTAACACAAATATAAAACGCTTGTGATACATTACTAGAGACCTGAAAAAATTCGCGAGTTCAATGATCTGTAGGCTATACTCCATTGTCNAAAACGCTTGTGATACATTACTAGAGACCTGAAAAAATTCGCGAGTTCAATGATCTGTAGGCTATACTCCATTGTAGTATGTAAAATCGTGCAAATATCACTGTTCATTGGTTGCTTGTTGTATTAGTGGAAGACGGTTATTCGGTTTGCATTTTATTGTGTTTTTGTTATTGGCTCAGAGTTGTCCATGAGGTGTAAACTAACGGGTGGGCCAAAAGAATAAGCAATACAAAAGTACGAGGTTTCAAGTTCTAGCTTGTCCCGNTGAGGTGTAAACTAACGGGTGGGCCAAAAGAATAAGCAATACAAAAGTACGAGGTTTCAAGTTCTAGCTTGTCCCGAAATGAAACATCTAATTTTTCAGGTCTCTATACATTACATATTAAGGAAACAACCAAACATTAATATGGAGTGATTTTTCAAGTACTTGATTCAATAAGTGTGAAGATACTGCGAATATGCTATAACTAGTATGCCTTAAAGATGCATGTGACACGGGTTAGAATAACCAGGGAGGGTGATACTGTACATTACGATCAAACTAATTAGTTACCAGTAAGCGTTAAGTTTTAATGCTACATAAAATGCCGGTAATACTTTTTAAAATTTACTGTTATTACACTAACTATACTGCATTTTTACATGTATTTTGTTTCACGAAAAATCTTTTTAATCCAATGTAAAGATCAAGCGATAAGGACGGGTTTCCAGCCCCCTTTGCGACCTCCTTTGATCAACCACTTACTGACAGTAAAAATAAGAAATAGCGATAACTGACATGGAGAGATGAATTTTCGAAGTCTCACTTTGTCTTTTACTGGCGTTATATAAGAACTTTAACCTCTTAACTATCTTAACGAGGTGAAATTACATTCTGTAACTTGAAATGTTTTCATGAAGATATCTCGAATGTCTCGTGACTATCATTATGACGGGCCATCAAATGTCTTTATGAACGACAGTTAAAAAAAATGGCCGNATCTCGAATGTCTCGTGACTATCATTATGACGGGCCATCAAATGTCTTTATGAACGACAGTTAAAAAAAATGGCCGATATATTGGAGCTTATTATAGGAAACATACTCTGCAGAGAGAATATTCTTTTTAAAAAGCCTCAACAATAATAATAATTATATCGTTTTTTATTTCCGCACAAATAAACCGTGGCTGGAATATAATTAAGACGTATATTTTATTTCTCGCTAGTGGCCCTCTAAATCACATTTGCTCTAACGTAATTTCAAAATGGCGGACTCGGACANATCTCGAATGTCTCGTGACTATCATTATGACGGGCCATCAAATGTCTTTATGAACGACAGTTAAAAAAAATGGCCTATATATTGGAGCTTATTATAGGAAACATACTCTGCAGAGAGAATATTCTTTTTAAAAAGCCTCAACAATAATAATAATTATATCGTTTTTTATTTCCGCACAAATAAACCGTGGCTGGAATATAATTAAGAAGTATATTTTATTTCTCGCTAGTGGCCCTCTAAATCACATTTGCTCTAACGTAATTTCAAAATGGCGGACTCGGACANGTATATTTTATTTCTCGCTAGTGGCCCTCTAAATCACATTTGCTCTAACGTAATTTCAAAATGGCGGACTCGGACAAGTGTTAGTGCTGCTATCTTGTGAGGTTTAAGATGAACTAGGCCCATCTGAAATGTTGTATCATAGTGAGAAGCGAATGCATTTTAGAAGTGTTATTCGGTAATGTAAGAAATGCATTTAATTTATGATCTAAAATTCACTACGTTAACGAAATATGTAACGGAAGACACTCTGTAATAACGGGAAAAAAATAATAACAAGAGCAGATAGTTCATTTCAGAACACAGTCCACGGTGTTGCCAAATGTGCGCCTTTGTACAAGATATGGCTTGCAGAATAGCACATAAAGATAGTGACAAGTAACGGCTCTCTTTGTCGCAAAGACAATCAGGGTGAATGTGTTTAAAAGCAAGCTCAAGTTAGAGAATACGGCCCCTGTGTTGCTCGTGTGTAGAGAGAGAGAGAGAGAGAGAGAGAGAGAGAGAGGTGTGTGTGTGTGTGGTGCAGCTTCTCTCAGGAGTCGCAATAACCCAGTGTCATGGACAGCTACTGGATAGTACAAGACTTCCGCTAACCTGTCACTCTCCACAGGTCCTCACCTCCCACTACTCGGCCAGACAAGGAACACTGATACCCTGGAGTTAGGACCGCGATCTCCTGCGGCGGACAGATATAGAGTTTCCTCTAGCGACCGCAGGACAGCGCTGCTTGCTCCTGACGGCTACTTCAGCAGCCCAACCACGCTCCCACTGCGAACCAATACGGGGCCGGGGTGGCCCAGCGGGCAGAACGCTCGCCTTCCACCCAAGATAACCGGACTCGATTTCCAGCGGGGTCGCTCCCAGGTTTTCCCACTTGGTAATCGCGCCAGACGATGCCGCTGGTCGGCGGGTTTTTCTCGGGGATCTCCCGTTCTCCCCCCATCATGCATTCACCACGCTCCACCCTCATCGGCTCTCAAGACCTTCATGTTAAGATCCACCCTAATCTTTCAACTCCACTCGTGCGAAGACCGTTCAAGAGCAAAATTGTTCTCTTGAGTTTGAACGCATGATATCGATAATTACGTAATAAAAATACCAAATAACTTGAAATTAAATACAGCTCATCATGTTTTCCAGCGCACGAGCATTTTAAGGGCGTTGGTTACAAAAGTTTCAGTATTTTATATTCGTAGGAAATATCACCCAACTTGCAGACATTATAAGTATCTACTCTTTCCTTTGTCGCAATTGAAGTTTAAATGTTGTTATATACATACAATAAGAAAGTTATAACAACAAAATTAGTAAATCTAAATTTGATAATAAGTACGTTTTAGTTTATTTATTTTAATGTTTATTATTTAATTTTGGTCATAACGTTATTTGGATAGTAGGCTAGAATGTTAATCCTTGGAAATTTATGAAATCAATTAGAGATTAATATATAAATAAAATAAATTTAATCTAACCTTGGGACTACTTTTTAATTGTATGTATATTACAACAGTTAAACTTCAATTATATATAAATAAATAAATATATATATATATGTCATAGTTTTGCATTGTGGATTGTCTGTTTTGGAGACGTTCAAATAAAACAAACGTAACAATTTACAGAATATTTAACACTGATAGCAGAAATGTGATGAATTAATTCATTTCAAGTTGTTATTAAAAAAAAAATTATGCTGGTACAAATCAAATATATGCACGAATTTACTTATTTTGAGAAATAGCCAGGCTATTTATCACTTTATATTTTACCTCAGATGTTAAAATTCAAATACGTACGAACCGCGGAACAAAAAAAAAATTACAAGAAATAATTTCGGTGACATTCTCATAACATGAAAAATTATATTGAGTTGTAGTGTAACGCATTCGCTTGTTCAGCAATCGTAAAAAAACACGCGAACACTTTTAGGCAAATGTACTAACTGAAAAAGTTTTCTTATGTAATATTCAGAAGACCTGGATGTCATTTCATATGAAAATAATAAGCCTGGCACTAATTAATGAGGTTGCATTACGCTTACTCTAAATAATGTTAAAATCGTCGTAACGATCTGAAACACTTATAACCAAACACCAAATTTATTTTAATATATATTAATTCTGCATAACCCTATATATATACTAGACTAAAAATATTTTGGGGATATGGTGATATAGTTATTCTATAAATTAATGATTTATTTAATTCCATTATATATTAAAACTTAATTATTAAGTACCAAAAACACAATAATATTGTACACTAAATCGTGTCACGTGATCTATTATTAGAGACCTGAAAAATTCGCGGATTCATTTAGGGACCAGCTAGAATTCAAAACACGTGTGTTAGTAAAACTTCAGCCATTGGTAAACACGGCGTTTGACACCTCCTTGAGAACGCTGGCCCAATCGTCGCCTTCCACTGTGACAGCAAACAACCAATGTGCAGTTTATATCGTCATATTTTTACATAGGACTGTAAGAGTCTAGCCAGAAGGTCATTGAACTCGCGAATTTTTCAGGTCTGTACCTGTTAGTTAATTGAAAAGTGCCCATTCGAACACAATCATATGCATGGTTTGAGATTGCGGCGTCAAGGGAAGAATAAAAGGCGACACTGTGAGGAAAGTCAGCCACATTGTAAACAACGCTCTCAGATTTTCTTGCATTTTTTTAAAAATGGAAGACAGAAGACGAAGATAATCAGTGTAAGCGAATAAAACGTCATCGTAGTTTCACTATGCCTATAGTTTATTTATACTGTCCACTTGCACCGCTGCAGGCAGGACCGGACACCCGACGACAACATACTTGTCCGGCAAACATTATTTGTGTTGCTGCAAAAAGGCAGATGTCTGATAAACGGCACGCGCTTCATGGCACCGTATCAGCTACATGTAAGTACCGTCAATGAAACACACGGTAACACATTTGTTAAGTTTGAAACTATACGATTTCATCCTATGCCCGACAGATTAATCAAATTACGCAGAATATGAAGTAACTGTTTAAAATTTTGTGTATTGTGCTCTCTCGCTGCTGTTTGTAGTAACCTGATTTAATGTATTTTTTCATAAAAAGAAGTTTGACTTTGGTTTTTCAACTATATATATATATATATAATTGACGTGGAAGTACTAAAAAAATACGCCCCGAAATTAGTCATTTAATTTAATTACCACCTTACAATGGTGCAATGTTGGCAATTCAGATTTCTTCTCTTTTAATTGCACATATCTGAAATCAACTTAGAAAAATGCAGTAACTGCACTCCTATAAACCAAAACTATGGCTGGATTACTTATATTAATGTAAGTAATGAAAGTATAAAATAATGAAAGTAGCTATGTGCCATGCCATCTTGTCGACAACTGAATTTTTTTTAGTAATATATATTTATAGAATGCTAACTGGCAAACTTAGTTCACTCCAAAAATAATCGCATGAAAAGTTGTTAACTAAATAATAGTAAATTATTTGGAAAGAACCTTAATAAAAGCAACTAATTCACGATTTCAAATACAAATATGTTCAAATTTTGAAGTGTGCAACATATGTGGTATATAAAGTTCAATTTTTTTCCATGTGTAAATATGCTTTTTACGGTGGTGCAAGGTGTAATAATTAGCACGACGCGTATCTATATGTGACGCGTGCATTTTCGACGCACCACGTCTACAGGAATGTTAATTTTCCACACGTAATCTGAAGGAAAACGCAAAACGGGGGAAAAGAAAAGGTGAAATCAAGCAGGGTCTTCTATGTGTTCAAATGAACGTGAATATCTAAAAAATACTATAAAACAAAGTCGCTTATCCGCGTCTGCCTGTGTATTCGCTTAGTACGTCTTAACTACTTGTTGGGTTTTGATGGAGATTTCAACATAAGTTAGAGAATTTTTTGAAAAAGGTTTTGGTGAATAATAAATTTATATTTAATGTAATAATAGTAGAGAAATGTCGAACCGTTTGTAATCAAGCCGTAAAAAAACCGCTTTTAGGCCGCTTACATGGCTTGCGCTGACTAAACCATAAGATATACATAAAACTATTGTTATACAGAATTGTAGCTCTCAAAAAGGTCTACAGAAAAATCCGCGATAGCTAATGTTTATCCTTTAAGGATGACCCACAGTAACCATTTTTGTCTTTCAAAGTGTCGCTGTAAAAACTAAATTGTTACCGTGCGAAGCCGGGCCGGCTCGCTTGTTAAATATACTCGTAAATAATACACAGTGCGCTAGAAGTAGAGTCTTGATTGGTCGCTGCAGTGTAACTGGGGCGAGGAATAAGGGTGGCTGCGAAGTCGCGACCGGCGTCTCTGACGAGATAGTCAGTTCCACGCAAAGTGGGTCAGACTGGGTGACGCCACGTCCCCGCCAAGTCATTCAAAAGTGTCCTAAGTTTTTTTTTTTTTAAGTGTTTTTGGTGATTGCTGATACTTACGACCTCTCGAATAATGAAATCTCTTACTCGTCTGAAAATATATTATAACCCTTTAATGAATGCATCAGTTTACAGTTTAAACTTAAATTTGTAATTTGGTGACTGAGAGAAAGGTTTATTCCAGCCAACAAAAGACTTATTTGTATATGGCGAAATATATATTCAGTAGCACCAACAGAGAATTTTGTTGAGTTCACAAAACTTGAAAAGCAACGTCATTGATTTTCTTCGCCTGACAAAATACAAGGTAAGGTAGACAAAACCTCTGTGCTGGGCCAAGAAAAAATTAGAATGTCCACAAAATATTTACTTGAGTCAACTTCATATATTTTCTGGGTCATTCATTTCATAACTTTCGTTCGACAATACAGATCAAGAGTTTGTTTACAAAATTTGTGGTAATAAGGGTGGTAACATTGTTTGTTAGTGCATTTTTTAATGGTTAATAAGAATGAAAAATCACAATAAAAATAGTTTAATAGAAACGTAAAAGTAAAGCAGTTAAACTTGAATTGTTCGTCCACACAAGCTGTCCAGTATTTAAAGTGTATTTATCATGTCTCAGCTAGAATCTTGGTCAGGTTTTCAGATACCTTATAATATCCGAAACTGTCTAATATATATAGAGCAAAACCAATCTTTAGTTACACCATCCAAATCTTACAGTTTGGGGCAACCAAATAAGTACGCTAAAATAATATGGTTTCGAAAACAAAATATTTCATAGCTCAATATACAAACAATTGATATGGTTGCGGCAAACGAACTTTGTTTTATTCGACAAAATATTTTTCTCAGTGCATTGCATTACAGGACAATCCATTTAATTGTATTAGCGTGTTATCAACAATAACAACGATTTCAGATAAATCTGTTCTCACAAGTAGACTCATACAGTACACTGAGGTGACAAAAGTCATGGGATAGCAATATGCAAATATACAGATGGTTTTAGTATCGCGTACAAAATGTATAAATGGGCAGTGCGTTGGTTGGGCTTTCATTTGTAGTCAAATGATTCACGTGAAAAGATTTATGATGTTATTATGGCCGCACGACGGGAATTAGCAGACTTTGAACGCGGAATGGTAGTTGGAGCTAGACACATGGGACATTCCATTTCGGAAATAGTTAGGGAATTCAACATTCCGAGATCCACAGTGTCAAGAGTGTGCCGAGAATACCTAATTTCAGGCATAATCTCCCACCATGGACAACGCAGTGGCCGACCGCCTGCAGTTAATGACCGAGACCAACGACGTGTGCGCAGAATGATCAGTGTTAACATACAAGCAACACTGTGTGAAATAACCGCAGGAATCAATGTGGGACGTACGACGAACGTGTCCGTTAGGACACTGCGGCGAACTTTGGCTGTACTGGGCTATGCCAGCAGAAGACCGGCTCGAGTGCCTTTACTAACAGCATGACATCGTCTGCAGCGCCTCCCCTGGGCTCGTGACCATATCGGTTGGACCTTAGACGACTGGAGAATCGTGGCTTGGTCAAATGAGTCCCGATTTCAGTTGGCAAGAGCTGATGGTAGGGTTCGAGTGTGTCGCAGACCCCACAAAGCCATGGACCCAAGTTTCAACAAGGAACTGTGCAAGCTGGTGGTGGCTCCATAATGGTGTGAGCTGTTTTTACATGGAATGGACTGGGTTCTCTGGTCTAACTGAACCGATCATTGACTGGAAAGGGCTATGTTCAGCTACTTGGAGACCACTTGCAGCCATTCATGGACTTCATGTACCCAAACAACGATGGAATATTTATGTATGACAATATGCCATGTGACCGGGCCACAACTGTTCGCGATTGGTTTGAAGAACATTCTGGATAATTCCAGCGAATGATTTGGCCACCAAGATCGCCCGATATGAATCCCATCGAACATTTATGGGACATAATCGAGAAGTCAGTTCGTGCAAAAACTCCTGCACCGGCAACACTTTCGCAATTATGGACGTCTATAGAGGCATCATAGCTCAATATTTCTGCCGGGGACTTACAACGACTTGTTGAGTCCATGCCACGTCGAGTTGCTGCACTTCGCCGGGCAATAGGAGGTCCGACACTATATTAGGAGGTATCCCATGACTTTTGTCGCCTCAGTGTATACCGTAAGCTTACGGCATGAGCAAGAATCACAACTTATTCGCCTGATTATCTTTCCAGGCGGAAGAAAGTTTTCCTTAGATTTAATCTGAGTCGCTAAGCCTTTATTTAGAAATCAAAGGATTGAACATATCCACAAATGAAAAAAGGATTTTGCGTTTGGTACTGGCATAAATTGTGATACGTGCAAGTTTCTTGTAGATGAAAGTTATCATAAATGTTGTCTTCGAATGCGACTGTACAACAGACCTCCAACTTCTGGACTGGCAATCTGGGACATTACTGTTAAGTGTCAATACACAGTTTTCCCGTAATTAAAGAACGTTAATTTTTGTCTTCTGCTTTAACCTAACTCTGCTTCAGTTCTTGGTTTCGATATGAGATGATAAAATAGAATACCGCATTACAATGTAAAAATAAACTTTTTTATATGGATGTAATTTAAAAATACAGACTTCTACTTGAACTATTTTGTTGACGATATGTACGACTGGCTTACTACCGTAAAGTTATTTAAGGTGACACCCTGGTAGAAGTTCTTCACGCCTACAGGCCACGTATGGCCACAAGGAAGTACTGCGATTGGCCCTACACAGACTAAAACGTGTATTCCCGTGTAACCGAATTCCTCGCAAATTATATCTGTAACACGACACACTATTACACGTGATGAAAGCAAATAGATCAAACTACACATTACATTTGGTACTTTTCTACACTTACTTAGGATTGCGGTGAAGAGATAATTAGGTGGCTCCTAACATCGAGGTCTTGAGAGCCGATGAGGATGAAGTGAGGTGAGTGCGGAGCAGCGCCGGAATGCAAGGGTAGGGGAAACGGAAAATCCTGAGAAAACCCGCCGTCCAGCAGGCATCGTTTCGCACGATTCCCACGTGCGAAATTCTGGGAGCAATCCCGCCGAGAACCGAACCCGGTTCGGCCATGTGAGAGGGGAGCAGTCTGACCACTACACCACCCAGGTCCCATTCCTTTAGGTAAACTGCGCGCGGAAAGACAGAACAGTACTGCTTTTGATCACTTTCTCTATTATTTTCTATTTGAGTACATGTAATAATATAAATGTATAAAGGGTCGAATTAATACAAAAAAAATTTTTCCCTGGAAAAAATTGCATTTCTAGATCATTTATTTACTGCGCGTGTACGCGCAATTACTTATTTTACAACCGATGATTTACTAGTGACTCATCTTGAGGTATTCGATGATTTTATTACGGCGGGTACTCGCCGATCTTTACGAGTCCCCTAAAAATTAACTGTTCTACTCGTATTAACAACATTTCTTAGGCTATTTAATATTACACTTGAGGGCATGTTTGCATGTCTTTGTATTATTACTGTACATGGAGAAGTGTCATAACAGTGACAGAGACATAAACGCACAAACAAAACCGCTGGACATAGAAACATTACATTTTAGGAGTGGTTTGCCCCTAGGGTATAGGCACCCAACAATTTATAAATACATACATATATATATATATATAATGTTTCCAATTTGAGTTGAAAATATGGTTTCACGGGATATTCAATATCACTTAAACCTTATAAAAGGTTTTTTTTATTTTCCTTTTAAACAGCAACGTGTTTAAAAGTAAAAAAAAATCACTCAAATAAGAGGTGCTGTAGGCGACATCACTATATATTTATTATTTTTATCTGAGACATAGTAATTTGATTACAAATCCAAATTCCGGGCAAGCGTAGCTCTTGAATAAAAGAAAAACATTATAATTTTGGTACACCTAAAATTAATAGCGGGGAAAGCCAAACGGGAAATACTCTTTTTCGTTTAACTAGGCCACATACAGAAATATAAATTATATGTGGGCACAGCTAGTTTAACATAAGGAATAATACTATATAAGGAACGAAGCCAATACGGAAAATATCAGTGCCTTTGTAGTTAGAATAGCGGCTCGTCACAATAAAGCTCTGCACAGTTTAATGACGGTGGTAATTAATTATCTCTGAGCGCAATTACATTTAATGTATGAATTGCAGAAAGTAAACCTAAGAACGAAACAATCAACCAAAAACTTACACAATTCAAAGATAATGAACGACAGCCCGCAAGCAAATATGAACGAGTGTGCGAAAGGCAATAATATGACCAAAAATATAGTTGGACAAAAACTGAAACGAATGCAAGTCAGGAAAGATTATTTCCTGGCCACAGTTTAAGAAATCGAATAAAACAAATCATTCACATTAAAATCAACACAGAGCAACGACACACAGCGAAACTGATAAAAGAAACAGCCCAATTTCAGAAGACGCAATGCGATAGTAAGAGAAGTAAACTCTACGGAAACAATAATACAATAATTCGCTTTCACAACTAGTACAAACCTGATATATGTATATATATCGTAACTAATATTACAAATGCGGAAGTGTGGTTGTTTGTTTGTCCTTCTTTTACGTCGCAACGGAGCATCTGATCGACGTATTTCTATGCACAGAGATAGTTGTAGGGCTGAAATGTGATATTGGCTACTTCTATCGCGAGAAAATATCTCAAGAAATTTACAAATGATAATGTGAATCGAGTCGGAATACGCTGTCTAAACCGTTATAGATGGAACAAATATCATGTAGTAAAGAATTGTGTAGAATAAAAAGACCCGAAAAAAAAAATCAGCGGTAGCATATATCTATCTATAACAGAGAAATACTAATAAGTGTTTTTACCTTTTAATTCTCCGAGAAGTTGAGTTTTATAATATGTATAGAGTATAGAAAATTAACACTAAGTAAAATTCAACTTTATAAAAAAAAACCTAAAGAACCATAATTTTGTAGTCCACGCGAGCGGAGGCATGGGCTTAGCTAGTGTGCGTGTTTATACATACATATATATGTATATATATGTCAGTGTTTATGGAAAATGATAACAAATATGTGAACACGGTAAAAACACAAAAAGGATAACTCCAATATCCAAACAAAACTTGGGGGCCGCGGTGACTGAGCGGTTAGCCTGCTCATCTTCCACCAAGGCTAACCGGGTTCAATCCCCGGTCGGGTCACTCCTGGATTTTTGGAAGTAATTGGGAATCGTGCCGGGCGATGCCGCTGGTTGGCGGGTTTTCTCGGGGATATCCTGTTTCTCCTACCCTTCCTTTCCGGTGCCGCTCCATTCTCACATTATTTCACCCTCATCGGCTCTCAAGACCTCGTTGTTAAGAGCCGCCCAAATCTCTCCCCTCCACTCAAACAAAACAACATTCAGAGGACACAACAAGAAAATAACGATAACTCTATATAAGTAGATAATGAATCAAGTTTTCGTCACAAAATAATAAAAACGATTACTCAATACACACAGTTGTAGATTTCACAAACGGTTCATTGGAAAATAGTTGGGAAAATTTTCTTCTTCCTCTAGAAGTGACATATTATATCCTTACAACACCACTAGTGTCCAAATAAGTGTTTCTGGGAATGGGGTTCGTGGCACAAGCGTTTGCTTCACTTCTGTGTGTGTCGGTACTCTACTCCCAGGGCCAGCCGCCTGGTCGGAGAGGAGGACGTTGGCGGGTCGTGTACGAGCGAACGCACGCTCGCTCCGGGGCACAGCACGTTACCACGGTAACTTACGCTTCACGAGGGGGTTGGCTGCGTTACCACCGTGCCGGCGTAGAAGGGTAGTGCCGATTGTTCTGCACCACCAACTACGCTTGGCCCCGTGCTCTGCACACTGCACCGACAAATATCCAGCCCACAGAACGTACACTGCCGTGCCAAAAGTCATGGGATACGGGTCTAGTATTGTGAGTGAGTGAAGAGATATGGGCGGCTCTTAACATCGAGGTCTTGATAGCCGATAGGGGTGATTGAGGTGAGTATGGAGCGGCGCCGGAATGAAGGGGCGGGGGAAACGGGAGATCCCCGAGGAAACCCGCCAACCAGCTGCATCGCCCGGCACGATTCCCACATGCGAAAATACGGGAGTGACCCGGTCGCGGATTGAAGACGGTTCGCCTTGGTGGGAGGCGAGCAGACTAACCGCTCAGCCACCGCGGCCACTCTAGTATCGTGTAATCTCTTCTATAGCTCGGCCAATTGCAGCAACTCGTCGTGGCATCGATTCCACAAGTGGACGAAACACCTGACCCTTGTAAGTGCAGGATTTTGGACGAGAATGGACCTCCTCACTACATCTCATAAATGCTCGACGGGGTTCATACTGGGCGAACGAACTGGCCACAGCAGTCGTTGAAACAGTCCAGAATCCTTCTCGAACCGTTCTGGACAACTTGGGCCGTTGACACTGTGCGTTATCCTGCTGGAAACTCCCATCGTTGTGGGGATATGCGAAGTCCATGAAGGGCTGCAATGCGACGCCATGACCAGCACCATACTGACTCACGCCACGTCAGAGCTCAACTGATGCAGGTCTGTGCGCTTCCAAGACGTAACGGCACGGTGGTGCAACCGACGTTATTTTTACGTAGTGTTATCCCATGACTTTTGGCATGTCAGTGTACATAGAGATTAGTGGAATTAGATATTGAGAACGCGTTGATTTTGGAAATCAGTCAATGCCTTTTCTTGTAGGCTAAATTATACAGTCCTGCGAATACTAAAGAATCAGCTGTCTGTTTGTTGGTTGCTGTGCCAGCGAGTGGCCCGTTTTCCCCAGACCAAGTAGCACGGGTTTCCCTTCTTGTTTATTTGCAGGTTTGTCACTGACTCAAGGTCGTATTAGGCATGTGTAAAAACACCGTTCGCCAGCTGAGAGAAACTGACATGTGCACATGTTTGAAATCAACCTTGTAGGCCTACTGAAATTTACACTCGAAAATTTTTCGGACTCTACGCATACTGCAAATATAACTACCTCAACATGGCCTGGACTCTAGAATTATTATTTACGCAATATTTAACAATCCAATTCAACAGTATTATTGTTGTTAACAATTATATTAGAATTTACTATATATTCTCATTGCATACAAAAATTTAAATTATTGGGGCCGCGGTTGTGAACTGGTTAGACAACTCGCCTCCCACTTAGGTGAACCGGCGGGGTCGCTCCCCAATAGCAAACGCGACTTAAATGTGCAGGTGTTTGGAGTCTACCGTGCCCTACAGTTTATTCTCAAAAAATTTCCGGAATTAAACTTACTGTCGGTCCAGGCCGTTTTTCTTACATGTGCGGCTGGTTTCGCCTCTGTATTCTTAGATAATCTGTAGCCCCTCGCAGGCGAGACACGTTGTTCGAGAATTGTAGTGAGTGGAACGCACGAGTCGAGTGGAGAGATTTCGACTGCTCTTAACATCGAGGTCTTGAAACCCGATGAGGTTATAGTGAGGTGAGTATGGAGTAGCGCCGGAATGCAGGGGCGGGGAAACGGGACATCCCTGAGTAAATCCGCCAACCAGTGGTATCGTCCGGGCACGATTCTCACACGCGAAAATACATGTTCTGGGGAAGAAGGTCCACTCACTTGGAAAGCATTCAATAAACAAAGAGCTGATGCTTCAGTATGAATATAACTGTGGAGTCTCTCCTACATGTTAGTGAAACTGCGGAATTGCCCTCTCACTAATTATAAGCAGACTTTCGACAGCGCCCGAGAAAACTGCCGGAGTGGTAAAACTTCGGACTCGCATTATGGAAGACGTAGATTCGTATCCATGTCCGGCCATCTTCATTTCTGTTTTCCATTGTTTCCCGAAATCACTCCAGTCCAGGTGAATCCTGCAATTATACCTTACTACAAGGCCAACGCCGATTCCTTCCTTTCTTCCTCCTTCTCTGAGCAAGTTGCTCCGTCTGTTGTGACCTCGCTGTCGATGAGACCTTCACCGCTATGCACCTACTTTCGACAGCGCCTCACACTCACGGATACCAAAGGTTTTCGAACAATTTCGTATACACCGATCGGTTGCGGGCTTCTTAAGAAATGCACAATACGAATGTAGACTATCACGTCGACGAATTATTATACACTCAATATACATCAGGTGCGCAGCATCAGCGTCCAAAGTTGTATATTATTGGCTGTCGCCCTGTTACTGTTCCCAAGTATACATCTGTCTGATGCTACGTGAAAGTTGAGAGAAACGGGACGCGGCCATCACATTTCTGGATAGAAAGTTCACATCGCAAATTCTGTACTGCCACGGAAGGGAGCGTTAAGTAAAAAAACGTCAGATTTTCAGGAGATGCTAAAGGAAGTCTAGAGGTACTAAATTCGTTACCATAATGTGCAATATTACCCTCTATTATTTGATTTACTGTTACTCGGTTTTACCAAGAAGCAAATAAGATTGTCTGCCTACTCCTGGACGTAGCTAAGTCTGAAAATTGTTCGACTTAACCCTCTCTTCCTCAACATCATTGACTTTACAAGTGATTAAATTGTTTTCCTGAAACGGAAAGGCCTAATGATTAAATTTGTATCGGACTTTAGAATGGTATTAAGTGATATCCTGGCTTGGAGAATTGAGCAAATATTCCTCTTCGAAGATGAAAGATTGTTCGAATAGAAAATATTTAAAACAAGAGCAATGATATAGTTCAAATCCTTGAGCCAGCACAGGCATAAGGGCATAAGCTCCTAAGGTCGCGATTGTGTGAGTGCAGCGCGTATACGAGACGTCTGACGCAGTCCTTAACGTATGCCTTAACGTATGCCAGATTAATGTCGTAAACTCAAACACTAACGACTCGCACACTCCTTCCTTATACGAGGGGACCAGATTGCGAGTGTAGAAGGTTTTTATTTTGCCATGTTGCCATTAGTGTAACAAACAAGGAAAGTTTTTGTNCGCGATTGTGTGAGTGCAGCGCGTATACGAGACGTCTGACGCAGTCCTTAACGTATGCCTTAACGTATGCCAGATTAATGTCGTAAACTCAAACACTAACGACTCGCACACTCCTTCCTTATACGATGGGACCAGATTGCGAGTGTAGAAGGTTTTTATTTTGCCATGTTGCCATTAGTGTAACAAACAAGGAAAGTTTTTGTNGGGACCAGATTGCGAGTGTAGAAGGTTTTTATTTTGCCATGTTGCCATTAGTGTAACAAACAAGGAAAGTTTTTGTTTTACTACATCTGGAAATCACGGATCTCGCTAGGAATGTATGTTATTATTTATGCACGTTTTCACGCGGGGTTTGTTGTAACCTTTACAAAATAGACCTCAATCAATACTAACACTCGGCGTTTCTGTTTGATATATGGTTTACTGATGTTTGTTTATCTGGATGTAAATAGAAACGAGGATTTGCGCATTTATACAGCAGAGTTGAAACTTAATAGACCGTTTAATGTGTGAAAGCGTTTATGATTTGCATTGCTTACTAAGGTAAGTTCATATAATAGTAAGATTAACGTTCAATCAGCAGATGTAGATGATGTACAATAAAAAACCGCGAAGGTGTCATCTATTATCATTCAGTTATAACATACTCATTAATAACAACACATAAGTAAGATCAAATGGTAGAAATACGACTCGGTCAAAGCAAACATTCTCCATGAGCTCTAACTAACCGCGAGGCACGATTTCTGTTTAATCTAAACAGTTGTATAAAGTGCCTGTTTTTAAACTGAAACGCATCTATGTGCCTGGTAAATAACCTCTGCCTAGTTGCTTGCAGTTACAATTATTCTAGCTCGTCAATTTCAAGAACATTAATCCATTCCTTCTCCACAGCTATGTGCAGTACAAGTGTTGCGATGTTTGAATGTTCGCTTTACTTGAATTGTATGTTACCATTACTACAGAAATGACTAAACAAATCCTGAACAACCAATAAACCAGTCATAGTATCTCCTTAATCGTTTTAACATTATTCTCTCGCTGATTCTGTAGCCTGACTGCAATTGGCAATACATCAATTTCGAAATTGAAATCAAGACACTAACCATGTAACAGTAGTCGGACAAAGATATTTCCAGTTAAAGTTTATATATATATATATATGTATATATATATGCACTGTGAAAAAGAGAACATACATTTTTATGTTTTCTGTAATAATTTATTCAGCAGATTGTACTCGCAAAATCATGAGAACTTTATTTTTTATAAATGTAACGTAGGATGTCTGGTCATTTGAGAACGTGTGTGATATATATTCTGGAAGTCATAGGTTTCACTGGCGGTCTTTTCCAAATTATTTTCCATTTTCCTAATTTCTTTCTAGGGAAACACTGCTGACGTTTCTTAATTTCACTATATGAATATTTTGAATTTTTCAGCTAATAAAAACTTTGCGAGGGCTGCGGCAATACCTTTATTTGGAGATGTCGTAACTGAATATGCAGCAGAACAATGTCACCACTCATAAATGTTTTTCAAGGAAAGCATTCCGTTAAAGAAGAACATCGCCTGGGCCTGCTAATGCACGTAGCTTCCTCTTCCACTGCACGAGACTTTGGTATTTGTGCATTATGTCCTATCACTAGCAAAAGGGTGGGATACTATCATTTGACATTTTAACCTGAAATGGCANTGGTATTTGTGCATTATGTCCTATCACTAGCAAAAGGGTGGGATACTATCATTTGACATTTTAACCTGAAATGGCATGGATTGAACTTTGCGTCGGGAGGTAAATATCACGGCTTCTGTTCCACATTTCCAGATATTCAAAATGATAAATGTTTGACTGTTTAATATTTTTACCTATTTTGTTTGTCACACTTAAAAAATACAAATGATGACTGGGTTGTTGACATTATGGATTTAATGAACGTATATATCAAATTAACGGCAAATTAATACAAAGTTGAATCGATCATTTTTGAAGATTCAACGGAAACAAAAACACCAGCACATTACCATTTAATAAATAACGAGTTTTTTTAAATCTACTGTCATTCATATCAGGAATGTAACTAATGTTCACTTCAATACATTTCCAATAAAAGGAGAACGTTTTAAATAATTAGAACAATTTCCCAAATTTTCATTTCTTGCTTTTTTAAAATACTTAATTTTGTTTCCAATATGCATGTTACATACAGCACAGAATTAAGCTAAATTCTGTAACTGAATTTTTACATGTCTTTTATAGTGTATATCGTGTAACAAGCTTCCATTCCTGTAGCAAATTCACGCTTTATTAACTACTTTAAGCATTCATAATAAAAGTAGAGTACTTCAAATAAATAAATATGTCTTTTTATAATAATACAACCTTTATTCCTTGTGCTTGTAGTGTTTGAGACTGTAATAGGTCTATTATTGTACTCATTTTAAGTCTGCATGTATCTCTTCCTAATTATGTCGCTCTCGTAGATTTTCTCCAGATTCTCTCCCGACTACCTGATGTCTCCACATTATTTCAGTCTCTTCTCGGTGCCAGAGTGATCAGTCCCTGAGCTGAGGCGTGACTTGCACTACGAGTCATACATCGAGGAAAATGTTAATATTGCAGCCGATTCGAGGCTGGGTCGAGAAGATAGCCGAT
>NQII01001293.1:256901-285065 GCA_002778355.1 Clitarchus hookeri
GGGGGGGGGGGTTGTGGCCCATGTTTGGACAAGCCTCGGCCGGAGCGCTGCAACATTTCGGAGTTCCACACGCGGTCGGAATGCGACGAGCTGCCTAATGCTGAAATATTCTACAACAGCTCGCCTCCCTGGAAGTAGCTGTAGGAAGGGATTGGGAGGGTTCCCAGGGAAAATGGACGGCATCCGTGGTTCAGAAACACCACAGTTTCTCTACTTACTCTGGGAGCTTTGTACTCCTACGTTGGATGCTGCGAGGCTGCAGATACAGCCTCGTGTTAGTTACGAGGTTCTTAGCAGCGTGTTCATTTGAGTTTGAAACAACTTCCGGCAGTAAATTTAATATTGTCCGCTGCGTAGGCTGGGAAAAGATTTCAGGCATTCACGATGGAACCGAGACTTTTGGGATGAAACTGCTCAGAAAAGTCACTGGCAGGAGACACAAATAAATTTTAAACACACAGATTTTTCTCACTGTAACATAGTCAAGTTTACTTGAGCAGTTATGAAAATAAAACGTTGATAAGGATTCCTTACCATTAATTTTCTCCGATTGCGATATCTACAGCAAATTATGGAACAGATTACGAAATAGTTGTTCTTTCACTTAGTAAGAGATTAGAAGTCACCATGGATGAGAGGAGGCCGGTGCAAAGAGGATCTGGCTGAATTACCCAGGGTACACACCTCTCGTCCTTGGCGAGCCAGAAGAACGGATGATATGGGGAAGGAGCACTGGCGGAATGGAGACGGAGGAGGAAAATAAAGTACTCTGGAGGAAACATCCATAGCACGGCACTGTCCGCCATATTCCCTACGTGACAACCTCCGGTCCTGAATTTCCGATTCCCGGGGTCTGAGGGCTACGGTGGTGTAGTGGTCAGGCAACCCGCCTCCCACCAAGGCAAACCGGGTTCGATCCCCAGCGGGGTCGCTTTCCGGATTTTCGCACGGGGGAACCATACCGGACGATGCCACTGGTAGGAGGGGTTTCTCGGGGATCTCTCGTTTCCTTCACCCTTACATTCCGGCCACGCTCCATTCTCACCTCGCTTCACTCTCATCGGCTGTGAAGACCCCGATGTTAAGAGCCGCCTAAATCTCTACACATATTTTTCGTAAAATTAAAATGTGAATATAATTTATTTTTGTTCACGAATCACAAATATATATTTTATTGTCAATATGAATAAAAAACACAAGACAAAATATAACTTAAAAAGAAAAAATCGTTATAAAGAAAACCTTTAGCATAGTCATATATATAGTTTTCCAACAATGTAATGCTGGAAAATATTTCATTGTCGTGTAGAGAAATAATCTCGGTCAACTGTCTGTTCAGCGTGCAACAACCGTATGTCGGTTTCTTCATGGCGTTTATTGCAGAATTTATCCATTTTTATTTTCAGGTTATGGAATGATAAGGAGTATTTTGCTAGAAAGTACAAATTAAGCAGAGCTTCTGAAAAGCTAGAAGTAACCACGAAAAGACTACATGGTTCTAGCAATGGAACTAGTAGCAAGTGAGAAATTACCTTGGTCTCGTATTAAAGGCGCAAACGCTCTTGTCCGAAATGCGATATAATGTTGCATCACTAGGGACGAGAAAATTCGCGAAATTATTTTAGTTCAATCCAGACTTCAAACACTTGTGCATTTCTGTTATGTTTGCAATTGGATCACAGGCCTTGTTCCTATTTGCACATTTTGCTAACAAAATGGTCACGTTACCCGTTTTGCCTATAAAACCTATGACGTATTTTTGTAATTGGCGTTTTGCGTTTTGTCAGCTTTGAAGGTGAAAAAATACAAAATAGAAATTACTAAATCGCCACCATATTAGTTTTGCTTGTTTNCGTTTTGTCAGCTTTGAAGGTGAAAAAATACAAAATAGAAATTACTAAATCGCCACCATATTAGTTTTGCTTGTTAGAAACATTTAAATATGCAGGATGATTCACAACACCCGTATCACCACTTTTTCTCCGCAACAGCACGACACCAGTGGTTCACAAAAAATATGTAATAACTATTTCCTATATGAATAATCCATTGGTAGTAATTCCATTCCCCCGAACATACCGGTGGTGGGGGTATGGGGGGTGAGCTTAGAAATTGAAAATGGGAATGTTGGTCGTATAAGATATTGTTGGATATATCGTCTGAAAGGAAACAACATTTACTAAGACAGTTGTTTTNAGAAATTGAAAATGGGAATGTTGGTCCTATAAGATATTGTTGGATATATCGTCTGAAAGGAAACAACATTTACTAAGACAGTTGTTTTTGACGTGCATAGTTTACGCACAATAAAGAAATCATGTAACCATATTGTAAGTGTACTGTACATACTGGTATGGCATGAGAGAAGTACCGTGAACTGGTAAATGGGAACACTAATTCGCNTATTGTAAGTGTACTGTACATACTGGTATGGCATGAGAGAAGTACCGTGAACTGGTAAATGGGAACACTAATTCGCACACATCACTCTTCACAAGTCTTCGAAATGTCAACCAACCTGTATCGAACTCGACTATGCTCTCCTTACGTTCGCGGTTGATCGGCGGTCGTCAGCACAGCTGAGAGATCCACATGCTGCTATGATTATGTCTTTCATGTCTTCCCTCGCTGTTGGACGCATGCCGTAGACGATGTATTTAATTCTCCCCCACAAACAGAAGTCATTTGGGGACAGTTCTGGAGAACGTGGCGGTCAAGCTACAGGACCCATTCGTCCAATCCACCGTCTGGGGAATAACATGTCAGCAACTAGCCAAGCTCTTCGTGACAAGTTAGCAGTGCAGTCATCCTGTTGAAGCCACAGGGTTAATCTCAGAGCGAGGGGACATATTTGATCAGCTGATACAACATATTCTTTAGGATGTCTGCATACGCTGCACCATTCAATTGTCCTTCAAAAAATNGGTTAATCTCAGAGCGAGGGGACATATTTGATCAGCTGATACAACATATTCTTTAGGATGTCTGCATACGCTGCACCATTCAATTGTCCTTCAAAAAATATAGTCCTATGACACGATTTTCGAGAGGGCCACACCAAGTATTATGGCTCCACACATGCTGATTGCCCACTTGATGGAGCCAAAGTGGGTATACTGCAGACAAGTAATGAAAATTATATATTTTAACGTCACCATTAAACTTGAATGTGTCTTCATCAGTCCACAAAATACTGCAATGGATAGCACGGTCCTTTCTCAGGTACCAGTTGCAGAAATCAATACGCTTAGGAAAGTCATTATTCCCAAGTTATTGGTGTATCTGTGCATGGTACGAATGTAAACGATTATCAACGGGGATTCTCCACACTGCACTTTGAGACAATCCTGGGTCGCGGGTGATTCTCCGTGTAGAAACATGATTATTAACTACCATGGCAGCAAGTACATCAACAGCCCTCTCGTCTCTCACAGGTCGTCTGATGTGACGACATTTGTTGTGTGTTGGGTTGCACTAGCCCGGTTGTGCGCACGCGACATGCAAGACGCTGGTAGACATTGCACAAGTGATGGACGCGCTGAGGGTATCGCTCTACGTACAAACGGGCAGCAGTTCTGTAGTTTCTACGAAATTTCCCTAGTATCATCAACACGTCAAATGCTTCTTCGTTTGTAAACGGCATTCCATTCTGAAAGCAACATCACAGACAGGCAATGTCTGACACTGGAACAACACACAAGTTTAATGGTTGCAATGTAAAACGAATGACTCTGTGAATGAACGACCTTTCGATCTATTGTCAATTAACTTGCATGAAAAGCCTGCAGTTCCTGTAAGTGATAGATGGCTCATCTGCTTGCTGCATAGTGCTGCATTATTCTCCGCTTTTGCTCAGAAACAGTCCAGTACCTACTGCACGAATCCATGCAGTAAGGCACACAGGTCACTGCTAGTATCAAAGCGAGTCTCACACTCCAACTGGCAATACCGTAATGGCGCACATTGTGTATCTGACGTGCAAAGTTTACGCACAACCAATGATAATTGGATAAACTTAGCTGTTATTATTATACTGTTTCCGATAAAACGCGGAGAATAAGGCAGCACTAAGCAGCAAGCAGATAATCCGTGTACCACTTACAGGAGCTGCAGGTTTTGTATGCAAGTTAGCTAACAATCGAACGTTTGTTCATTCTTACAGTCATTCGTTTTACGTTTAATGAATGACAGAATCAGAGCAGCATGTGGATCTCTCAGCAGTTCTGAGGTCCGGCGAGCAACCGTAAATGTAAGACGGTGGTTAGAGTAGTGTCTGATACAGGTTGGTCAACGTTTAGAACTCTTATGAAGAGTGCTGTGTGTAAATGAGTGTTCCCAGTTCCCATTTCATAGTGGTTCTCTCACACCATACCGGTATTTACAGTACCCCAGACGTCCTTTGGATTGTATGTAAACTAGGTATGCAAGCCAGAAAAACAACATGTTTCGTTGATTTCCTTTTGATTGTAGTAAGAAAACCACTTTTGCGATCAATTTTTATTGTGCGTAAACTACGCACGTCACAAAACATATGCTTAGATGATTTATTTTATTGTGCGTTAGCTATGCACACCAGAAAAAAAAGTGTCATAGTAAATGTTGTTTCTTTTTAAACGATCTATCCAACGATATCTTATACGACCCACATTCCCATTTGCGATTTCAAAGCTCATCCCCTATACCCCTACCACCAGCATGTTCGGGGGAATGAGATTACTATAAATCGATGCTTCATATAGGATAGATATAGTTATCACACTTTTTTTTCGCGAACCACCAGTGTCGTGTTGTTTCCGAGAAAAGGGGGTGGTACGGGTTCTGTGAATAATCCTGTATATTCAGGCGAAGTTATTGGAATAAACAAATGTGTATTGTATTGAAAATAATTATTCTACAAACCAAGTCGCTCAAATATTCTTGAAAAAGTTATTTTCTCATGACATGATTTTAGTTAAGTATCAATTTCACTTCATATTTGTTTTATTTTGTTCATTTTAATTTCTGAACGGCCCTCTAAAATCTTGCGGAAATAATTACTGTTTATTTTAAAACTTCGTGAACTTTAAATCTTTGAATCATGAAAACACCAAAATAATAGATATCAGTATACCATGCTAGACAGTTCAATATCGTGGTGTTCCGTCTAAAACTTATACAATGCTAAATACAAATTACGAAATATACAGCTCGAAACTAATTGGAAAACGGCCACAGTTTATCAGACATACCCACGTGAACTCGAAGCCAATAATAGACTTACAAGGAAACAACCACAGATATCCCGCGCCACCTGGTCTGAGGTAAACTGGCTACTCACTGGGGCAGCAGCCAATGAATAGAGAGCTGAGGCTCGAGAATACATAGGATGGTGGAGTTGAGTATATACAATGTTTATAAAGCGATATTTTCTTGTTCCTATTGATCACAATCTATTTAAATGCCATTATTCTTTGAGTATGTAAGGGAACCTGCAGGAGTAGGATGCCTTGCCCAGTGGCTAGTGGGTATATCGCGTTTCAAGTTTGATGTGCAACACAGAAAGGGAACGGAAAATGCTGTAGGCGACAATCTTTCCCGCATGTTTGGCTAAGATCTTAAAATTCACCGAATTATTTAGCTCACACATGTGTTAGTCGAAATCTTCGTTTCTCAGTTGATTGTGCTATTGTTCCTAATAACACAATACCTGAGTACAAGAGTGTTCCAAATTAAAAAAAATGTTTTTTTAACAAATTATTTTTCAATATGCAGTATATAAATATATGTTATATGGAAAAGTTTTACAANCACTGGGGCAGCAGCCAATGAATAGAGAGCTGAGGCTCGAGAATACATAGGATGGTGGAGTTGAGTATATACAATCTTTATAACGCGATATTTTCTTGTTCCTATTGATCACAATCTATTTAAATGCCATTATTCTTTGAGTATGTCGCGTTTCAAGTTTGATGTGCAACACAGGAAGGGAACGGAAAATGCTGTAGGCGACAATCTTTCCCGCATGTTTGGCTAAGATCTTAAAATTCACCGAATTATTTAGCTCACACATGTGTTAGTCGAAATCTTCGTTTCTCAGTTGATTGTGCTATTGTTCCTAATAACACGATACCTGAGTACAAGAGTGTTCCAAATTAAAAAAAAAATGTTTTTTTAACAAATTATTTTTCAATATGCAGTATATAAATATATGTTATATGGAAAAGTTTTACAANAAAAAAAATGTTTTTTTAACAAATTATTTTTCAATATGCAGTATATAAATATATGTTATATGGAAAAGTTTTACAATTTAAATATTGACTATTATATTTTACATGGGATAATGTAGCAATGTAATGCACTGGAGTAGGGCATTCAATTAACAGAAAACTGTTCCTCCTGAAAAACCGCAAATTTTGAGTTGTAACACTATTGAACTTAGGTATCAAACTGTTCACACTTGACGCATAACGAATATTGGAAGTATGCGTTAGAAGCAGCGCTGTCACAACCCTCACCCCCCACCAGTTTAAACCAGTGTAGGGCCTCCTGGACGACACATGTTACCCGTTAACGCTTGCTGAGGCCAAGGCGAGGTGGGGTAGCACTTTCCGCCCAAGGGCCTCTCCCCCACCCCCTATCAAACCGCATGAAACTTGTACACGCCTAAGAAATGACAAGACATTCTGGCGATTTCCGCCCACAAGAGAANCCCTATCAAACCGCATGAAACTTGTACACGCCTAAGAAATGACAAGACATTCTGGCGATTTCCGCCCACAAGAGAAAGTAAAGCATGTGCTAAAGGGTGATACGCATATGGCAGGGGCAACTGGCCCACACCACCCCCTGCCTCCTCCACCAACAAGAGGTCGACGCGTGGATGAAGTGTTCATTGTTCAAAGCCTTCTTCCATCCCGCTCTGCCAACAAGGGAGGCATGTGTAGGAATCTAGGGAGGGTGCCCAGATGGTTTAAAAGCCGTTTTTAGAGACAAGGAGGGGTCAGTCAGTCAAGTTAGTCAGTCAGGTCAGTCATATCGGGGCAGTCGGAAGCTGCGATACACCACACCAGGAAGATCAGTTGAATCAGTGAGACCAGATCAGTTAGAATCGCACGCCGACAGAGACAGTCCGTACAGCAGTTAACCGAGACTAGGGAGATCGGACCCTGGCCAAGTGAGTCAGTCGCATCAGTCAGTTGATCAGTTACATCGTCAGTTACGTGAGAGCAGTTAACCCAGTCAGCTAGAATCGCGCGCCGAGAGAGGAAGTCCGTCGGGACGCCGAGAGGCTGCGGGGTTCGGGCCCCAGCAGAGACAACCAGAGACAGTGTTAAGAGGCCAGACATATCGGGAAAAACAACCAGCAATTTCCCGCACTGTGGGACGCAGGGCGAGAGTCAGTGCAGAGAGTAAGTCAATCAATGATATACCGTCGCCAGGCGGCGACGAGCAGCAGGTAGCGCGGTGCTCGGAAGCACCACACGTGGATGCACATGGCATCAGGCATTGGGAGCCGGAATGTGGAAGTCAGCCGAGTCAGTTNGTGATATACCGTCGCCAGGCGGCGATGAGCAGCAGGTAGCGCGGTGCTCGGAAGCACCACACGTGGATGCACATGGCATCAGGCATTGGGAGCCGGAATGTGGAAGTCAGCCGAGTCAGTTACAATCCCGCACCGAGCAGGTGGAGTCGAGTGGTGAACTTCAACAAGGAGCACCACATCGAGCGAGTGGGAGTAGTCCAGTGCAACCCCGCGTTGAGAGACGGGGTGAAGGCCCACCAAGGGTCCCTCGCCGGGATGTGATAGGGAGGTTATCAGTAAGTTACAACCCTACACTGCGAACGGGAGTCGAGTGGTGAGCTACAATGAGGAGCACCATGTCGCGAGGAAGCCAGCTGAGGGCAGTACGCCAACAACAGCCAGCCCGAGGTCCTGTAACAGGGCCACCCAACTCATCAGATCTCAACTACTGCCGGAAGAACTACCCCGCAACAAGTACAGTTAAGTAACAACGGCGTCACTCAGGGATGTGTTGTGTCACCTAATGTCCCACAACATCGGAAACGTTAGCCAGAACACTGTAATCAGCCCTTCAGGCCAAGAAGTCGCAGGGTGAATAACATATGAGTTAATTCTCGAAAAAAAGGTGCCGAGAAAGTATGTGTACTTCAGGAAAAATGCCGGGAATGTGTGTATGAATTCCCATAAAATAAACCTGTTAAAACCAAGACGTTACGAACTCATTGTTTAATATACCCTCAACCTTCAAGGCACCTTATAGTCTGTGCCATTTAACATTAACTGACATCCTATGACCCACAGGTGGGGAAGAGCATCACACTTATCAGTAATATATTAATATCTTGACGCATATTTCTCGAGCATATTTGAGATTTCTGTAAATCATCTGTTTATTTTCTTGCTTGAAATAAACGGATCGTGTAATTGAACCCCAACATCGTTGATGTTGTCTGTCATTAATCAGTCCGTAACTGATGCAAGGATACGAGTACGGACAAATATGGCGTCGTGGCCATGCCAGAATGTGTCCACTCACAATACGCCAGAGTATGACGGACGCAGTTTTGCATTCGCAGCAAAATGTTTTGACCTGGACGACGCGAATGCTGTTGCCTTCGTATGAATATTTGGGTGGCAGCAAATAAATGCATTCTATCTATATACGAAAGCATGATATTGAGCACAAAATGACTCTTGTACTTCCCAGTATACGTGTTATTGTGCACCATAATCGGTTTTTTGCCACCATCAAAATTTTGCCTCGAAAAACATTACATATTGAAGACTTCCGCCTACGTGGAGTTGTTTTCCGCGCTTGAGGCTGAGAGCCGCTGGAGCAATAAGGGCGAAACGGCCTCACCAATCAAGTAACGCCTTCGCCACTAAGCGCAAGGCTATGAACTGACGTGCTGTGTTCTCGGCGTGCCGCGTGTACCTATGGGACTTGCAGCTGTGACCCTATTATTTTACTGGTGGAAAGTCTGTTGGAAGGATCAATGCAGGGCCCTGGAGTAGTTTTGCATATATCTGACAAGTATATTTTGATACACAAGGCTTTAAAAAAAACTGTTTTTAGACATTTTGGAGTACCTTGAAGTGGTGTTTCTAATATTCGTGACGTCTTGAAAGCACTCAACAAAGATCGTCTGAAGTCTGTGTTATTTATGTAGATCGGTACATTGGACGCACGTTTAATAGTTTCACAGACACATCTGAATTGATATCACTCTCTATCGCAGTTCGAGCACCATGTGGGTGGGAGCCTTAAATGTATAATTTGTTTTTGTGACGTCTGGAGCGACGATTTGGGTGCCAAACAACATAAATCCAATACTGCGGCCTTAATGTGCGCTCCCCATTGAAGAAAATTATTTTTTAGGCAAATCATCCTGTAAATTTTGTTTGCAATCACCACAAAATAATTTTTAACGGCCACAAAAGTTTAGTTGTGACAACCAAATGGGTAATTTTTTGTTTATCACAAAATAATTGGCAAGTTGGTGAATACCAACATAACATTCTGTGACTACCACAACATACTTTTTTTCCCGTCACTATACGCAATTTATTTACCCACGGACTTTACTTTGGGATATGCATACTTATGTCAGCTATCCAAAATATTAATTAATCCAATGTTTTAGTGTAAATGGTTCCCGTCTTACTCACCTAAATTTTTAATAATAATATTATATGACATCCGTTCTGCTGGAACCTTAGTTTAAAATGTAAATGAATAAAAGCTGAAGTTTATTTATGCGTTTTCGCAAAATCTGTAAGCATAAAGTGATATGTACATGCCACTACACAACTACAAAAATTATTAAAATAACTCCATATAAAGTCTAGCTAAGGTGTCAGTGAAGGACGACGATCTTCTCTAGGACTGTTACGGGTAAGACGGTCGAGCGTAAACCAGTCTGCCTTCTCTGTGATGTTATATCCTTCAGTTAAGTTTTAATTTATGGTCATCTTTGCTGTTTCTTATTTTTCTTACTCGCAGTTTGCCTGGCTGAGAGTTCTTTCATGGAAATATCCTGATTAACGTATGGACGAAATANTTATTTTTCTTACTCGCAGTTTGCCTGGCTGAGAGTTCTTTCATGGAAATATCCTGATTAACGTATGGACGAAATGCTTTTTCTGGCCGATAAGGTTGCCGCCTTACAAAATAATGTTAATTTTGTATTTGTACGAAATACTGGTTAACTTGTTGCCATTATTTGAATTTCCTCTCATAAAAGTGTTTTAGACAGCCCGTGTTTTATAAAACGGCATGTCAAAATTCACAATTTCAGTGTGTTTAAGAAGTACAAATAATGAAAACTAACACATCGAAATGAGAAAATTAACATTAAAATAAGATGCCCTAAGTTACTTTAAGAATTATTTAAAATCAAGCTTTTTTAGCAATTTTTAAAATATTTGTTTAAGACAGGGACATTTTTGCATTAATTATTTTTCGTGGGATGCTATTTGTTTGCATAATAAATTTTGCTAAGCATGCAAGTAATAAATTTTCTGTCATCCTTGTTAGATATCTATGTAAATATTTTTGTTTATTTTATTTTTACGTCCCCAAACACTAAAATTGTGATTTCGACATGATATAATGCAAGATATATGCGACGTGATATTTTTTTTTGTGAAACGAAAGCATACTTACAAGTAATGTGTATGTATTATCTACAAGTTGAATATAATTTCGAATAAATATGAAATAAAGCATTTCTGAATGCTATCAGCTTCTCTGTCCTGAAATAATCCTTGATTTTGTGCGCGTAAATTCACGCGTGACCAGTTCGAAATGACACGCCGTTTCGCTTTGAACGCGAATTGCCGCCGTCATTGCCCGGCTGGTCCCAGCTCGCAGTCGAATGCCTCTTACGCAGCGCGACGCACTGTTTGTAAACATGTTCCGTGCGTGCCACGCCGCGGCCTCTAATTACTCCATTCGGAGGCTCTGCGTGACAGGACCACGTGGTTTGTAGCCCATGCCGTGTGCTGTAGTAATGAAACTGCTCCTTCAATTGGCTTCGACGAAAAGGTTTTAATGAGTTTTCGGTATCGATGTTCGCTGTGGTTTTTTTAAAAATGGTAACTACGTTCATGACGTGACCAATAAGTGTGTACGTCAAAATATTTACTGCAAACGCTAGCATACCGTCAACTTTCAGCAAGGGAATATTATTTTTGAGCCGAGAACAAGGAAACGGGTGCTAAGTTGCCTTCTTTTCCTGTCCTAGAATTCTGCCAGAAAAAAATATCTTCTTTCTAACATTACAAAGGTCAGTTATGTTTCAACGGATATGAATCTCAATGCAGCGATATAAATACCGTTGCAATAAAGTTCAAAGCTAGTATTAAAAAATTATAGAGAATGTAATTTAACGATAAATGAGTTTCGCAGCTGTATTCCACTATACAGGATGATTCTAAAATCATGGGACAAACATTGAGGGGTGGTAAAGCTCACTAAAACAAACAATTATTGTAAAGAATATATGGCGGAAGTGACGCGTTGAGGCACGAACGCAAAAATAACACATGAAATGCAACACATTGTTTATTTACAACGTCGCCGCTTAATGCCTTTTTACAGTAATGTTAATAATAATTGCTCAAAATTGCTCTACCACCGACAGTAATGCAAGCTTGGTAGCGTCGGTGGAGTGATTGGCGAACAGATTCAAATACGCCGGGTATTTCACGCACGCCACCATTGTCAGCCAATCACGCCATATGTAGAGGTCGCCAAGCATGCGTGACTGTTGGTGGATGCATTTCCAGCAACTGTTTTAACATTTTCTGTACGGAATCACTCGTTAAATATGCTGCTAATGAACATTTTATGTTTCCGTTAATGTGTTATGTTTTTGTGTTTGTGCCTCAACGTGTCACTTCCGCCTATATATTCCTATACAATAATTGTTGGTTATAGTGAGCTCTACCACCCCTCAATGTTTGCCCCATGATTTTAGAATCATCCTGTATAGAATAAAATGAAATTTACTTTTTTCGTAGTCAAATGTTTAGTAAAGGATATACGTGGAAAATGTTTGAAATTATAATATGAACTTAATTTAAACACGTGTTAAGAGTAAAAACAGGTGTCATGCATTTTTTATTTCTAAAATAAGTTATTGTATGGAAACGTCACACAGGAGAATGTCCAGTTAATTAGAAAATGCAATTATCATTTAAGGCACAAATATAAAAGAAGGAAACATCGTTGTGGTTTCATTCATAATCATATTGGTTCATTGGCGCTTAGTCCTCGAACATATCCGGCTATTGGACCTTTTTTTGTTTATTCTCTTGTACAGTAAATATTTAAAGAGAATAGTTTTTCATAGAAACTTATGCCTGCTTATTATATAATTATAGTTATTTATGTTTGGTAAATATCGTTGAACTTATGAACACCCCCTTGGCTGAATTATGGTTAAAAGGAAAGTATTAAATCAAATATTTGTATAATTTACCAACTGAAAAAACTAGAAATAGTTACTACAATTTACTACCTATATATTTTATCAATTGGCAGTCGTTCCACAGCGAGATGAATAATGCAATCTTTTTTATAACTATGGCATATTGTTAACCCTAAATTCAAAACCAATGACAGCAATTATTTATGAATTATTATTCGCGTTCTCGGAAATAATGCGACATGTTAATTAAAATGTATTTTAACTTATTGATGCGGGGAGAATTGCTATAAAACAATTTAATTTTTTATATGTTATTATTTAAAAAAAAGCCAATTTAAATGAGTTTTTATTTAATTTACCACAGAGGCTGTTACTCGATTTATGGAAGTATACATCGATATCATGATAGAAGATAATGCCAGCAAACTACTGACAGCTTAGACAAAGTACGAGGTAGTCCGCGAGTGTTCTACTGCACAGGCTGGTCACACCAACTGAATTATATATTGCCAGTAGAACGCTCAAATTCACGTGGTCGCACAGCGACGAAGATTTTTTGTATCACGTTTTTTTTTAATAGAACCTAGCTTTCAAATGAATAATATATTCTGAAAAATATATATAAATTTTCCAGGTGCATTACAATTCATTCCGAGACATTATACAAACGTTTCAATGCATTTAAATACGTAAAAATATTCTAACCTTTTCCAATCTACACTATTTCGACAGTAATATTGGCAAAATAGGTTGTTCAATGTTGGTATTCGGATAATGCTAACGGCGCAGCTGGCATGCACACTCATTATCACACCCAACAGGCTGGAAATTTCAAACGCTGTTCGTGAAGTTAAAAATTTTTCACGTTTATAACGAAAACAATAAAGCTTACTATCCATCCTTGACTATTTTCGTAGAAACTTTTATCTAAACCTTTAAAACGGTAATCTATAATGTAATAATTGATATAATAAAAATTTTTCTTCGTACTTTACAATATATATTCCTTTAAATTATTAGCTTAGAATTTTTGTATGGTTTTTGCAAGAAATACAAAAACATTTCAGTTGCACAACAGAATGAACAAATGATTCGCTTAAACGTGCGGTCTAGGCCAACGGAAAAAATAATTACGTTATTAACACGGAAAGTTTTTAAGGAAAACAAGCTGACTTAAATAGTTTTAGAATATATGAATTTGATTAAAGTTAGAATCGAAATTAAGGCATTTAACGTTTTCCTGCCTTTAATAAATCAACATACATATCATCTCACCAATACAATACTATTTTCACTTATTAAAATTTTTTAACACACTTTAATTCCCAAAGTTCTATAAACGTAAGAAGCAGGTTTTAAAGTTTAAATTGTACTACAAAAATTGTACTTAATATTTTTCCGAAATACTGAAAGATTGTGTTAATAACGAGGATAGAAAATCGAAATTCTAGATATTGATTTCATTTGTTTCAAGTTACATGTTCATATATTTTACTTCCATGTTTTATCATCTTATGTTATAACGTTACATAGACCTTCTGTTCGTATTATAATATTATTTTATTTAAATGTTTTTTTAAAGGATTATTATTAATTTTTTATGGCCTTTGAATTGAATTATTAGACAACTAGTCGTTCACATGGAACATCAATATTCACGATAAATGCATAGAAACCGCACTTCCTCATCACACATGTGATGCCAACTTTTCTCTGCCTTTAGTAATTTAGTTTGAATGTCTTGGACATAAATGTTAATATTTAACATTTAAAGAACAATGCTACAATCAGAATGTTATTAAAATCTTAGTTTAATAAACATTAAAATTTAAGTTCGTTTCCGGTATACCAGTATAATAATCACTGTGCGAACTATTATCTTGATATATAAATGCTGGGCAAAAGAGGTTTGCTTATGTTGTGTGAGTAAAACGTAAATATACGTGCTATTCGGAACATCCAACAGTCGTACCAAATATGGTAAAAACAAGTAATAACAAATTAGAAAGTTTTCAATATTGATACTACTGGTTATTTATAACAATGCTTTATTTTAAACATATGCCTGTTGTTGTAAAGTTTCAGACACCGAGGAATCTTTGGCAACCGTCTTTGTTTTAACATACTGTATATTGTATCTATCTCTATTGTATCATTTATTAAAATCTTTTTACTGTTGTTAGTGTTAGCTGCAACTTAACTTCTACTTTCACATCTAATTAATTAGTTTGCATTGCGTTTTATCATACTGTTTAATCAATGAGCGGTTCTTGTACACCAGATAAGTTAGACGTTTATCACGAAGTATAATGCATTTTGACAACAGCTGCTACAATTTCATGAGTAAACAATTGCACGCCCTCAAAAGAAAATTATCTAGTCCTGAAAATAGTTTTAATGGAAATACCTTAAAACCTACATTTGATTAAAAGCAATTTGCCGAATGTTAATATAAGAAATACATTAGAGTTGGCTGCATTCTTCTTTTTTTGTTTACTGCAAAAAGTACTGAAGGACATTATAAATATCTGAATTTTTAAATATATTCGTGAGTTGGAATATAATAAAGTTTAATGATTATCGAGAACTATTTTTAAGAATGTGCATCAAAAGCCCAGGTAAATTCTTGCAAATCTTACTTTCCGTTTCAATAGTGTTATAGTAAAGTTATCATTAGTTATCATGTTAAGTATTCTTTTCTCAGCTTTTCGTGGTTTCACTGGAATAGAAGTAATGTAATGTTGTTCAACACATCTCACTTTATACTTCAACATTATATAACATGGATGGCTTGCATATAAACAAATTTTTTATCCATAAAATAATTTATCACCATTCCTGAGACAAAATATAAAAATTTATATCTAAAGAAATGAACTTGAACCCTCCCAAGTTCATTTCTCCTGAGATTGGATTCCCAGTTAGTGCACTGCGATGGAAATGAAAGACTCCAACGCAGTATATGAGGTAAGGATAGNTAGCGTCGGTGGAGTGATTGGCGAACAGATTCAAATACGCCGGGTATTTCACGTACGCCACCATTGTCAGCCAATGTCGCCATATGTAGAGGTCGCCAAGCATCGCACTGACAACCACCTACGTAAAGGAGCAACTGTTTTAACATTTTCTGTACAGAATCACTCGTTAAATATGCTGATAATGAACATTTTATGTTTCCGTTAATGTGTTATGTTTTTGTGTTTGTGCCACAACGTGTCACTTCCGCCTATATATTCCTATACAATAATTGTTTGTTTTAGCACGCTCTACCACCCCTCAATGTTTGCCCCATGATTTTAGAATCATCCTGTATAGAATAAAATGAAATTTACTTTTTTCGTAGTCAAATGTTTAGTAAAGGATATACGTGGAAAATGTTTGAAATTATAATATGAACTTAATTTAAACACGTGTTAAGAGTAAAAACAGGTGTCATGCATTTTTTATTTCTAAAATAAGTTATTGTATGGAAACGTCACACAGGAGAATGTCCAGTTAATTAGAAAATGCAATTATCATTTAAGGCACAAATATAAAAGAAGAAAACATCGTTGTGGTTTCATTCATAATCATATTGGTTCATTGGCGCTTAGTCCTCGAACATATCCGGCTATTGAACCTTTTTTGTTTATTCTCTTGTACAGTAAATATTTAAAGAGAATAGTTTTTCATAGAAACTTATGCCTGCTTATTATATAATTATAGTTATTTATGTTTGGTAAATATCGTTGAACTTATGAACACCCCCTTGGCTGAATTATGGTTAAAAGGAAAGTATTAAATCAAATATTTGTATAATTTACCAACTGAAAAAACTAGAAATAGTTACTACAATTTACTACCTATATATTTTATCAATTGGCAGTCGTTCCACAGCGAGATGAATAATGCAATCTTTTTTATAATTATGGCATATTGGTAACCCTAAATTCAAAACCAATGACTGCAATTATTTATGAATTATTATTCGCGTTCTCGGAAATAATGCGACTTGTTAATTAAAATGTATTTTAACTTATTGATGCGGGGAGAATTGCTATAAAACAATTTAATTTTTTATATGTTATTATTTAAAAAAAAGCCAATTTAAATGAGTTTTTATTTAATTTACCACAGAGGCTGTTACTCGATTTATGGAAGTATACATCGATATCATGATAGAAGACAATGCCAGCAAACTACTGACAGCTTAGACAAAGTACGAGGTAGTCCGCGAGTGTTCTACTGCACAGGCTGGTCACACCAACTGAATTATATATTGCCAGTAGAACGCTCAAATTCACGTGGTCGCACAGCGACGAAGATTTTTTGTATCACGTTTTTTTTTAA
The DNA here is from genome assembly GCA_002778355.1 of Clitarchus hookeri. Taxonomy (NCBI): domain Eukaryota; kingdom Metazoa; phylum Arthropoda; class Insecta; order Phasmatodea; family Phasmatidae; genus Clitarchus; species Clitarchus hookeri. The sequence goes on from NQII01001293.1 coordinate 273,669, forward strand.
TAGAACCTAGCTTTCAAATGAATGATATATTCTGAAAAATATATATAAATTTTCCAGGTGCATTACAATTCTTTTCCGAGACATTATACAAACGTTTCAATGCATTTAAATACGTAAAAATATTCTAACCTTTTCCAATCTACACTATTTCGACAGTAATATTGGCAAAATAGGTTGTTCAATGTTGGTATTCGGATAATGCTAACGGCGCAGCTGGCATGCACACTCATTATCACACCCAACAGGCTGGAAATTTCAAACGCTGTTCGTGAAGTTAAAAATTTTTCACGTTTATAACGAAAACAATAAAGCTTACTATACATCTGTGACTATTTTCGTAGAAACTTTTATCTAAACCTTTAAAACGGTAATCTATAATGTAATAATTGATATAATAAAAATTTTTCTTCGTACTTTACAATATATATTCCTTTAAATTATTAGCTTAGAATTTTTGTATGGTTTTTGCAAGAAATACAAAAACATTTCAGTTGCACAACAGAATGAACAAATGATTCGCTTAAACGTGCGGTCTAGGCCAACGGAAAAAATAATTACGTTATTAACACGGAAAGTTTTTAAGGAAAACAAGCTGACTTAAGNGTGCGGTCTAGGCCAACGGAAAAAATAATTACGTTATTAACACGGAAAGTTTTTAAGGAAAACAAGCTGACTTAAGTAGTTTTAGAATATATGAATTTGATTAAAGTTAGAATCGAAATTAAGACATTTAACGTTTTCCTGCCTTTAATAAATCAACATACATATCATCTCACCAATACAATACTATTTTCACTTATTAAAAAATTTTAACACACTTTAATTCCCAAAGTTCTATAAACGTAAGAAGCAGGTTTTAAAGTTTAAATTGTACTACAAAAATTGTACTTAATATTTTTCCGAAATACTGAAAGATTGTGTTAATAACGAGGATAGAAAATCGAAATTCTAGATATTGATTTCATTTGTTTCAAGTTACATGTTCATATATTTTACTTCCATGTTTTATCATCTTATGTTATAACGTTACATAGACCTTCTGTTCGTATTATAAAATTATTTTATTTAAATATTTTTTTAAAGGTTTATTATTAATTTTTTATGGCCTTTGAATTGAATTATTAGACAACTAGTCGTTCACATGGAACATCAATATTCACGATAAATGCATAGAAACCGCACTTCCTCATCACACATGTGATGCCAACTTTTTTCTGCCTTTAGTAATTTAGTTTGAATGTCTTGGACATAAATGTTAATATTTAACATTTAAAGAACAATGCTACAATCCGAATGTTATTAAAATCTTAGTTTAATAAACATTAAAATTTAAGTTCGTTTCGGGTATACCAGTATAATAATCACTGTGCAAACTATTATCTTGATATATAAATGCTGGCCAAAAGAGGTTTGCTTATGTTGTGTGAGTAAAACGTAAATATACGTGCTATTCGGAACATCCAACAGTCGTACCAAATATGGTAAAAACAAGTAATAACAAATTAGAAAGTTTTCAATATTGATACTACTGGTTATTTATAACAATGCTTTATTTTAAACATATGCCTGTTGTAAAGTTTCAGACACCGAGGAATCTTTGGCAACCGTCTTTGTTTTAACATACTGTATATTGTATCTATCTCTATTGTATCATTTATTAAAATCTTTTTCTTGTTAGCTGCAACTTAACTTCTACTTTCACATCTAATTAATGAGTTTGCATTGCGTTTTATCATACTGTTTAATCAATGAGCGGTTCTTGTACACCAGATAAGTTAGACGTTTATCACGAAGTATAATGCATTTTGACAACAGCTGCTACAATTTCATGAGTAAACAATTGCACGCCCTCAAAAGAAAATTATCTAGTCCTGAAAATAGTTTTAATGGAAATACCTTAAAACCTACATTTGATTAAAAGCAATTTGCCGAATGTTAATATAAGAAATACATTAGAGTTGGCTGCATTCTTCTTTTTTTGTTTACTGCAAAAAGTACTGAAGGACATTATAAATATCTGAATTTTTAAATATATTCGTGAGTTGGAATATAATAAAGTTTAATGATTATCGAGAACTATTTTTAAGAATGTGCATCAAAAGCCCAGGTAAATTCTTGCAAATCTTACTTTCCGTTTCAATAGTGTTATAGTAAAGTTATCATTAGTTATCATGTTAAGTATTCTTTTCTCAGCTTTTCGTGGTTTCACTGGAATAGAAGCAATGTAATGTTGTTCAACACATCTCACTTTATACTTCAACATTATATAACATGGATGGCTTGCATATAAACAAATTTTTTATCCATAAAATAATTTATCACCATTCCTGAGACAAAAGATAAAAATTTATATCTAAAGAAATGAACTTGAACCCTCCCAAGTTCATTTTTCCTGAGATTGGATTCCCAGTTAGTGCACTGCGATGGAAATGAAAGACTCCAACGCAGTATATGAGGTAAGGATAGAAAAAAATAATTTACTCTAAACGAATGGTAGAGGTTTAGCANGAAAAAAATAATTTACTCTAAACGAATGGTAGAGGTTTAGCAATGGTCGTTGTGCTCGGGAGGGATAAAGTGGCAATGGGTGTCCAACAGTGATCCGTAAAATAAGGAGCGTTTGCTGACACAACTTCGCTCGTGCAGGTTTTCCTTCCCTGTCGGAACAAAGGATGCGGAATGCATGTTCCCGGGGAAAGCAATTCGCGAAAAGAACTGCAGGAATGTTTCACGGCGACTTCTCAACTCTCATCACAGAGAGAGAGAGAGAGAGAGAGACCCCACGCGACGGCGACGGGGAGGACCGTTGAATAACCCTCAGGATAGCGAATGGCGGGGGTGCTCTCGTTAAACTCGCGACAGTTGGGGAAACAATGGCGCAGTTAGAGTCATCGCAGCGGGAGTGCCCTCCACTCCTCCCCCGCAACAATGCGCACTCGCGCCGCGGCAGCTTTCTGTCGCCGAGGAACTATTCTAGTGCTTCGCCCCTTCGTCTGCAACCCCTGTAGATCCCCTTCGGCCTGACCTCCTCAACTATTGATCTGTCGTCCCAGCCGCCCCTCGGTCCTTTGTCCCTGGGTCTTGCTGTTGTTTGTCGTTCGGCACCAGCGGTGGGGCCACTGCGGGGGAAGTAAAGGGGATCGACTTCTCGGGAATAAAAGCGAAAACTTGCCCTAGGAATTCTCAGTATCTCCTTCCGCGACGCCTCTGACCGCCGGTGGGGGTTGTTTTTTTCCCCTTCCCACAGAATTTTCGTTTACCTCGCGCCTCCACCAATTTTTGCGCCCCTTGGCGGAAACGCAGTTTCGTTGCTGCGTTCCCTTTCTCCCCATCTGCTCGCACTGTTCGGTTCGTCGAAGCGGAATTGGTTTCCCAACAGTTCCTTCTTCGCTGCCATCTTGTCTCGCTGATATTGTGCGCTCGAGANTCGTCGAAGCGGAATTGGTTTCCCAACAGTTCCTTCTTCGCTGCCATCTTGTCTCGCTGATATTGTGCGCTCGAGCATTTGTGATCCTCCCACGGCGAAATAATCCCCAACATATTCCATCACATCTGGAGAAATATGTTCGTGGTGAAATAATTTTCTCGAGACACAATCACTAGAGATTGGGAAAAAATTCAGCGATTCAGTGGTATGTTTGGCAGAATACTCTGTCCTGTGTATACACTTTCTACTGCAATAATATTACTGGGATGACTAAGGCACTATCTTTGGATTGATAGATTTTGAGTTCAGATTCTTGGCAGACAATGGATGGATGTAACAGTATCATATGTTTATTTTCTCGTGTACTCTTTCAGTCACTCGCTACTTAGTCTTCCAGAATAACAACAGGAACCTTATAAAACACAGACAAACCTAATAACAGTGTTTATTGGCAGGGTTAGGAACATTTTGCAAATTTGTGAGAAGCTGAAATGCAAAAAACTTGTAATTTCGTTACTTTTGCAAATAGGTCACAGTTTGAAAGTCATGGGATGAGACACCAATGAATTTGCAGGGAAACAGTGACCACATACCACACTACCTGGTCTGCAGTAACACTGTCCATCCACGAGGGCAGGAGCCAATGAACCAATAACCAAGGTTGGAGGATGTAGAGGTTGTTCGAAGCTAGTCAGCAGGTAAATAATTTCCACACATTTCATTTTCCTTGTTTATTGGGAGTGGCAATGTCACAAATTAGGTGATCAGAAGTATAAAAAAAATGAATAAAATACCATGCAACATCTAAACCTGCACTGAAGTGTGCAATATGCCATTACGGCTTCACAGATGGACTGCTTCCATCTCCACAATCTTGCATACAATATGATAAACACTTCATTATAATAACTAGATAACTGAAGCTGTAGTCTCGCAACACATACTTTTGAAACATCAACTCGACTATTTTCTATAAATGAATACACTGAAAGAACAGGTAGGGTTTAGTACAAGTTCAAGGCATAAGAGATCATATATTAAAGATCTGCGAGATGTTTAAATTTAATATAGCAAAACTGTTATTCTTTTTAACTTTCAGGAAGAGTTGCGCTGCATTCTCATGCAAGCTGTGGAAGTCATAAGTTATTTGATTGATACAGGTTATATGGTTGTATTGAAAATCTCGTGTAAGAAAAACACTGCCAATGTTAAGGCGATCCCTTTTTGCTGAGGCTCTATCAAAATGTCAAATGGAAGTGAGAAAAGGTTGCATTCTGCCTTTTATATTAAACTAGCTTACCCAGCCACGCGTTGCTGTGGCATAAAATATTGTGGTTCTATTCATTTCTGCGAAATTAATTGAAAGAAGTATATATATTTTCAAAATCTTTATTATTGAAGCACTTGTTTGCATACAATATTTTTAGTTTTACCATCTTCCGCGCGTATGAATAAGTTGGATGGTTCAAACAGTTGAAATGTGCAAACAGACAGCTGTCAACAAAGGCGCTTCTTGACGCGAAAGCATGGTAAAAATAAGCTTTTTGCAGATTTTAGTACCTTTGCAGGTAATACAGAAAAAAAGGAAGGTGTACAAACACTCGTGCGAACGAAAGGAAGGTTTATAAAAACATAGAATGAAAATTGGTTAATTTTTTCGGGAGTTATACGCGTCAGAACAAATGGACACAACACACACACACACACACACACACACACACATATATATATTTATATAAAAGCGAGGAATTCATAACGCGGAAAGCCCTGGATATCTGGCATGTAAGTTATTGGCAGGAACAAAGACTGCAGAATTTCGTTTCACAAATGTTAATTGCGTGTAAGGAAGTAGTAAGTGTGAGCTTGAAGATTTATTGCTAAGGTTAAAAAAAAGAAAGCTCACAGCATGAACTGGAAATGAACCACTGTAAGACTTAAGTGACGTGTCTTGAGAGAAGTGACGTGTCCTGACTGAAGTGACGTGTCTTGACTGAAGTGACGTGTCCTGACTGAAGTGACGTGTCCTGACTGAGGTGACGTGTCCTGACTGAAGTGACGTGTCCTGACTGAAGTGACGTGTCTTGACTGAAGTGACGTGTCCTGACTGAAGTGACGTGTCCTGACTGAAGTGACGTGTCCTGACTGAAGTGACGTGTCCTGACTGAAGTGACGTGTCTTGATAGATGAATGACTGTTCTGTTCTCTGCATGCTTGGAAGACACGGAAGACTTGAACAATTTTGTATATAAATATGTATCCCGCCGGCACGGGAGAGCTGGCGGCAGCTGATATTAGTGACTACCCGGCTGCATAATGCTTGAGAGTTCATATGACTGTGGAGCCTAACCTACATGTCACTGAACCCGAGACATATTCCTGTCTCTATACCGCGTGTACTCGAACAAATAATAATAATAAACACCGGAGTGGGGTAGGTGAGTACGAATGTAGGATACTTCACTGAGAAACAAATTGTCTAACGTCCATAGGTAACCCGATAATAGCGGTGGCAATTCGCAGGGGTGGGTATGCAACTTTGTGTACTTGGCGTGGTAACCAGCCTGTGCGCAGTTCTGCGGCATCGTCCAATAAGATTCCCACACGTGAAAATCCGTGAGCAGCCCCACCGGGAATCGAACACGATTCACTAGGTGACAGTCAACCCCTACACCACCACGGCCCCTTATAATGCCATAGTTTAAGTCCTTGGTGACGACAGGTTAGGAAAATAGTTCACTCATTACGGTAAGAAATCTCATATTGTTAATTCATTATTTTCGTGGAGATGAATCTTACCAAAGGAGAATGATGATTCTCAATATATGATTCGAATTCGCTCAAAAACCGTATGTAATAGGAATTCACTTGTCAAAGTTCCGCCTATGAAACGGGATGTCTGTTGCGTTTAAGTATACAATAATATATGAACTGTCAGGTCCCAGAATCGTTAAAGCCATAAAAATCGCTGTGTTTAGGCTCCTGATACGGAATTCGCCAAATGGTGTGCAAAAAAAATTATTTAAATTCACTGATAAGTTTTGATTTGAACTTGTTGAAGAACATTTTCCGGTAAAGAAGATTCAGGTCCAGTTCACATTAAAATGTATCCCCTTTCCCCTGAGAGTGAAATATCTAAACGCGTACTTCAAAACTTTTTATCGATAGTAAAATAACAAAAATATTTGCGAAATTGACGTTTATGCAGTGACACATCATTTTATGGCGTAATAAGTTTATGCTCTGTTGCCGCTAGGTTACGTAACGGATTAATACTTTTGTGAATGTGAATTTCTGCTTTATACATATTGCACAATTGTACGTATTTTTAATATGTAGTGAAGCGTCCTTTATGTATTTTATATGCAGCCTTAAAAAAAATTACCTGAAATATATGTAAGGAAATATGGCTGTAGCGATTGCGGCTTTTACAGTAAACTTAAGATAGTGAAGAATTTAATCATTACGGAGTAATTTTATGAATTTTAGGTAGGTGCACAAGAATACGTCCAACAGAAGTTTCCAGTCTAAGTTGACGTAATAATTAAATCCGCAGTCCATGCAACTTTGGTAGAAAAATTAATTCAACATTTTGGTTTCCATTCATTGCTCATAAGCGCAAAAGTAACAGCTTTTCACAGGTACGATGAAATAACATACAAAATGTAGAACCCTACTGAGAACTGCCTACACAGATATGGTTGTTAACGTGACTTCTGTTGTAACGTACTTCTGTTGGAGATTCCACGCGATGCGTGGGGTTAATTTGAATGCGGGACGAGNTGGTTGATAACGTGACTTCTGTTGTAACGTACTTCTGTTGGAGATTCCACGCGATGCGTGGGGTTAATTTGAATGCGGGACGAGAAATGCTGAACCCCCGGCTGCCGTCGCCGCAGAACCTCGCTCCGTCAGCGTGGAAAATTAGATATTCAACGAGAGGCAGATGAAATAGCTGGCGCCAGTTCTTTCACGTCCTTATTTCGTCCCGGGACGCAAAACAATACTCCTGCAGGTCCAGCGGCACAATGGGAGATCTAGTGACCACTTTGAAGCGAGAGGAGGGGGGAACTCCCTTTGTTATTCCGCCCGTGAACTCACAAAGTCGTAATTACTCGACCGGGTGTTTCGAGAGCGAGTTTCGACGCAGGGCAGAGTTGTGAAAACCCGCTAATGAACGTCCTTTTCTCCTCTCTTCGCTTTTCCTGGCAGGGTGATCATCTTGCCAACGAACTGTCTCTCCTGTCCAGGTACGAGAATACAAAACGACGAGCTCCGCTTCTGAATTATTTTTCCGCAGTATAAAAAAACCTATTTTTATGGATTTAAAAAAAAATATTTTTACTACCACTTTTGCGTTCCAGTGCTGCAGAATAATCTGACTACTAACAATTTTTAATCTTGGGAAACTGACTTTAAACATTACTGGTCTAGCAAGTTTATTTAAACAGGGGGTGGGGGAAACATAAGATTTTTGAGTACTGTTGATGGAGCGCTGACAAATGAGCGCCTTTGAGAGCACTACTTTTTGTTGCTTTTTGTTAACTACATATCCTTACGCCTCATGTAACAACTGACATTACCACCATGCGGCTTAGTGCAGCATTTTGTATTGCGCAATGGCGTAGGTCGTTGCCCAAATGAAGAAAACGAGGATCGGTGAGTTTTCTCGCCAAGAATAGCAAAATGTTGATGTTTATAAACATTCCGTTAAAATTTTTTTACACATNAGAAAACGAGGATCGGTGAGTTTTCTCGCCAAGAATAGCAAAATGTTGATGTTTATAAACATTCCGTTAAAATTTTTTTACACATTTGTCTTTGCGTCTATTATAAAAAAATAGGAGACCTTAACTAAAAATGCATCATCTGTGTGCTTACTCGTAATAATTTCCAAAGCTTTTCATTCGACGTTAAAACATCTCGGACACAACAGATTCATCACAAACAGCGAGAGGCACAAAACGCATTCCTGACACCGAAACTCGTCGTGAACTTCCTGCACGCTGGCGTCACGTGCGTATTAAGCGCGAAGGAAGACTGGCGTTTGCAAGTTGCACNCTTCTGAATTATTTTTCCGCAGTATAAAAAAACCTATTTTTATGGATTTAAAAAAAAATATTTTTACTACCACTTTTGCGTTCCAGTGCTGCAGAATAATCTGACTACTAACAATTTTTTATCTTGGGAAACTGACTTTGAACATTACTGGTCTAGCAAGTTTATTTAAACAGGGGGTGGGGGAAACATAAGATTTTTGAGTACTGTTGATGGAGCNAACATTACTGGTCTAGCAAGTTTATTTAAACAGGGGGTGGGGGAAACATAAGATTTTTGAGTACTGTTGATGGAGCGCAGACAAATGAGCGCCTTTGAGAGCACTACTTTTTGTTGCTTTTTGTTAACTACATATCCTTACGCCTCATGTAACAACTGACATTACCACCATGCGGCTTAGTGCAGCATTTTGTATTGCGCAATGGCGTAGGTCGTTGCCCAAATGAANACAACTGACATTACCACCATGCGGCTTAGTGCAGCATTTTGTATTGCGCAATGGCGTAGGTCGTTGCCCAAATGAGGAAAACGAGGATCGGTGAGTTTTCTCGCCAAGAATAGCAAAATGTTGATGTTTATAAACATTTCGTTAAAAAAATTTTACACATTTGTCTTTGCGTCTATTAAAAAAAAATAGGAGACCTTAACTAAAAATGCATCATCTGTGTGCTTACTCGTAATAATTTCCAAAGCTTTTCATTCGACGTTAAAACATCTCGGACACAACAGATTCATCACAAACAGCGAGAGGCACAAAACACATTCCTGACACCGAAGCTCGTCGTGAACTTCCTGCACGCTGGCGTCACGTGCGTATTAAGCGCGAAGGAAGACTGGCGTTTGCAAGTTGCACNCTCGTCGTGAACTTCCTGCACGCTGGCGTCACGTGCGTATTAAGCGCGAAGGAAGACTGGCGTTTGCAAGTTGCACCTCACCCAACTCCACACGCAGCAGATACTGTACTGCATTCTGGGAGGGCGTATTGCTAGGGATATGAAGAGCCAAGAAGACTGCAGAGGAGGGTATCCTATGCTGACGGTGATCTCCACCACACACACACATATACACTATAAACACAGAGCCAGGACATGCTAGGCGTCTCAAGCGACTTGTAACGAGTAGGATAAGTGTCTTCTTAGTGCGTTGATCGTGTGGTAGTGTNGACATGCTAGGCGTCTCAAGCGACTTGTAACGAGTAGGATAAGTGTCTTCTTAGTGCGTTGATCGTGTGGTAGTGTGACATTGGTGAAAGTGTAAATACATTAATATGGCGTCTACTTTTGAAATTTCGTTCAAAAATAAAAAAGAAACCTATTTAAATTTTTGCTTTTAACCAAAAATTTCAGTATAAAATTGCCATTGTAAAATCGCTGCAGTACTAGGATANCCTATTTAAATTTTTGCTTTTAACCAAAAATTTCAGTATAAAATTGCCATTGTAAAATCGCTGCAGTACTAGGATACTATAAAAACGTCAGGAAAAAATGGAAATTATTAGTGTCTCAGTACAGAACAGGACACACCGTCACATTCAAAACAACTTTCTGACCTGAAATAGTTTCAATGAATACAAAATTTTTATATGAAATAATGCCTGTTAGATTAAATTTATTTAGACTGTTCACTTTTCGATATAATTAATGCTTGCTGGCTCGTGGGGAACTGCTACATCCAAGATAGATGCAACTTAAATAGCTTCTCCAACTACTAGACTTAACTCTAAGAGAGTGCNTGGGGAACTGCTACATCCAAGATAGATGCAACTTAAATAGCTTCTCCAACTACTAGACTTAACTCTAAGAGAGTGCCTACTTGAGTAACAGATTCTTGGTAATTAAGGGCACTGCCTTGCGGACTGCAACTGCGAAATAAAAATTGGAAATCCCATGTTTAGAAAATTTTGCCTCACTGCTTTAATTTTAAAGACAGACGTTTCAAATGAAATGTATTTTTCGCTAATTTCTTACGAGATGTTCCATACAGCGGAGATGTTCCCGTAATAGGCATATCCCGTTTGCAAAGAATTTTTTTAAATTTATGTTTTACAAAGAAGTACAAACTGCCTATTTATATTGAAAATATACTCTTTTGGTAATCTTTCCCATCAAAATTCGCGAAGAATAAATTTTTTTTGAAACGGCTATCTTTAAAATTAACGCACTGAGGCGAAATTTCTTTAACAAGAAATTTAATATTTAAATTTCGCAGCTTCCGGTCGGTGGGCAGTGTCCTTTATCGCATCGGTGATGCTATTGGATAAAACTTGCTAGAAGTTGGAAGCTTTTTTCTACCCCAAACTATGTACAATTGTCCACAACGGTAGATTTTATATGGAGCAAAAGGACGAAGAATATATCATTCTAGGAATACGTAAATGAATAATATAAAACTATTAAAATATTGTTCACTTGAATTAGAATAGGCTAGGAAAAGTTAGTTTAGGTTATGTTATATTGGCGCATGTAAACATCATTTCAGATTCATAATGTTATTTAAATTAAAATCGTGTACGCAGGTGATCTGGAAAGGGGTAAAATCCACCAAATTGATAAAAAATGCAGTTCATGACGAGTATGGTATGACAGGCGAATATTCACCTGGTTACAGGTGGGCTCCGTGAGTATGTGTAATTGCTGAAGTGTGAAACAAGCAATTTTCGAATACATTGTCACATGCCCTTGATCACTAGCCTTGACCCCTTCATTATCCACAGATACTGCTTCCTGAGCAAGAGTGTAGTGACTGAAAGACTCTTCTTTCTTTCACCTTTGTGATACCCTCTAACACACACGGGTAAGAACAGTGTCTGTTAAAATTTTTTTTTCTAATGTTGCACAAGCAAGTGTACAAACCAATGTGGCCAGTAAATGGCGGGAAGCAGATATCTGTTTTATAAAGTTGTTGTAAACAGTTGA